>VZSC01018517.1:0-10610 GCA_013398225.1 Steatornis caripensis
GGCCACGCTCCTCCTGGCAGGGCCCAGGACACTGTTGTCTTTATTCTCCATAAGATCAAACCACTGGCGCCTGTACAGCACGGGGTTGGTGCGGGAGCAGTCCCGCAGTGCACGGCCAAGGGAGCCGGAGGCTTGCGTAGGGTTTGTGGGGCGATTACGATGCCGGCAGGAGCGGGGAGTGCCGTGGCAGAGGGCTCCCAAAAGCACAGAGGTGGGCGAGACGCAGGACGTGGCCAAGGCGACCAGGTCCGGGGTCCCGTAGCGCCGGGGCTGCTGTCGGTGCCGGGCTGCAGAGCCAGCCTGCCTGCCCCCTGCCTCCGGCCCCAGAGGGAGAAGAGAGGCAGCTGGGAGATAAGGATGGGGATTTAAGGCTCTTGGCAGATCCTAACTGACAGAGCCGGGGCTGCCTGTTTTCCATCAGCCGTTAAAAACGCCTTGCTTGAGCAGAAGGAGCCTTGCTGCCAGGAGAAACAAAGCCAAGCAAAGGGGGCCAAGGAGGACCCTTCCTCAGAGCCGTCAGCACGGGCTGAAGGCGCCATTTTGGGAACCTTTGTGGCGAGAGCGAGCTGTTTGCTCTGAGCTGTTTGCAGGAGTGGTCTGGGGTGGGGTCCGTAGGCCAGGGCGGCTTTTGATGCAGAGAAGCCCGTTTGGAGCCAGCTCAGCTCTCGCTGGGTTAGTGAAAAAGTTGGTGAGAGAGAGGCAACGGGACACAGGGCCGGCAAACAGGGAACCCGTCCGCAGCCGCTCCGACACGGCTGGCTGAAAGCTTTTCCTTCAGGCTGAGCCCCGGGATGCCTTTCTCCGCCGAGGTGCCCCGGGGCGGGCAGCGCCGTGGGGAAGGAGGGCTGGAAGCCTCACGCCAGCGCTGCCCCCAGCAGCAGGTGCTGCGGAAGCCGCCTTCCCCCCCAGATCCCCGGCATGGTCTTCCTGCAGGGGCGGGCAGGACCCCTCTTGGATTCTTCTCCGTGGAAGGAGATCCTTCTCCCTTCCCAAAACACGTGCGTTCCCAGGCACGACCACCTGTCCGTGCCCTGGGAATGGGTGGGTGGGAAACGCAGACACGCGGCACTGCTCAGGCGTTCCCGGTCTTGTTTGAGAGTGCTACGGCCAATGCTCTCAGCAAACGCCCCGCTGTCCCCGAGCCGTACCCTAGCGAGGCAGCCGTCCGTGTCTACGTGCAGCAGCGAGGCAATTAAAAGCCCATATGTTTCCCGTGAACCCCTATTAGCATCCTCCGGTTGGTGCTGGGGATGCAGGAACCCACCACGGGGGAAGCTGCAAACCGCCCCTGCTTCAGTGATGGGGCCAGAGCTGCTGTCATGGTAATCGCGCTCCTGGGATGAAGGATGCTCTGATAAAGTAGAAATTTCTGTGCTTTCACCGTTTCCGTTCCCTCGTTGCGAGCTGGAGTTTCTAGGGATGCTCTGCCCCTGCCCTCGTTGCAAGCTTAATGGGAAGCAGCGTGTCCCAGAGCTGCTGTCACGACCCAGGGCAGAAAACCGGGCTGTCCTCCTGCCTTCCAGCAAGTGCTGAGAGCATCCACGCTGTCTGAGCAGGGCGCGGGGGGGGTTAACCCCTTTGTGAAGATTTCAGTTTTGATTTGCTGTTTGCTCTGGAAACCAGAAATTGGCTGGATTCCAAATTAAAATCTGTTTTCTCACCAAGAGGAAGACCTGGAGGCAACAGAACAGTTTTGAAGACAGTGTTTGTTTATTTTACTTCTGGAGGTTGTCATTACTTGGGAAAAAAATGGGAAGGGACTTTGCATCAAATTTCAGTGATTTTCCTGCCTTTCAGCGTGATTTCAGTACATTTGTCTTTGGAGAACTTCTGATTTTCCAGGATTGTTTTGCGTGCAGGACCTCCTGCAGAGAAAGCAAGCTGCCAGAACTTCTGGTCGTGTTCTCGTGGCACGTGCGAAGAGTTTTAGCATCCCAGCCTGGTATTTTTGGTGAGCGACGGTGCCAATTTTTGCCCCGCTCTAAGAGCAGCGCACGCAGCACTATTAATCGCAGCCATGAGCCTGTGCCCGGCCAAACCCGGGGAATGCTTTTTGTCTCCTGGGGCCAGGCGCTAAATCTCAGCAGCACAGGCTTTTTTTTTTTTTCTTGATGTATCTCTATCTTGATGCGGAAGAAGCCGTGTAGGAAAGCTGTTATTTCAAAAATAAGCCTCAGGAAGGTGAAAGAGGCCCCGTGTCTTAAAACGTCTTTGATCAAATGACCCTATAGTTCACCCTGGATGCCAGACTAGAGCAATTTTGTGTGTTGGCCTTATCACGTTTCAAAAATTGGTATTAATATGGGGACCCTGTTACCGTTTCAGCTACGGAGCCGCCATCGCTCCTCTGTAACAAAGAACTGCGCAGCCATCACCTCTCCCAACAGCTTAACACCCTCCGAGATAGGTTTGCACTGAGGGACACGCTGGGAACAGGGTCACAAATGGAGTCGAACGCGTCGGGGATAAGGGACGGCGAGGGCGGAAAGATCCGGGAACGTGAGGAGAAAGCGTTTTCTCAACAGATCCTTTGACCGTAGGAGGCAGGAGGGGCTTTGCAAGCAGGAAGGCTGCTGGTATTTTTCTGTAGAGCTTTTCTCATTGGAAACTCAAGACAGTTTTGAAGGAAGGGAGATGAAAACTGAAAAAAGAAAAGAACTTTTTTTTTTTCCCAAAGAAAAAAATAGATGCTTCTCAGTAATAGCTCTTGCTTACAGCAACCCCGAGCGTATGTTTTTCCCAGGCTGTTTTTCTGATCTGCCTCATTCCTGAAAGCCTTGGCAGCAAACTGAAGTAGAAGTTTGTTTAACTCGTTTCAGTGCAGAAACCACCTGCCACCCCCCAGGCCCTTCGCGCTGCACAAGAAATTAACAGCGGCGGAAAGTCGCAGCCGAGAGTAATCACCGAGAGCCGTGCTGACAAATGCTTGTAGTCAAGCTTTTGCTTTGGCATTGGCGATCCCCTGACTTCGACGGGACTTTCTGGTGTTTAAAGCTTTGCGGTGATAGTTTGAGCCGCCTGTGCCGTACCTGTTAGTGCCGTATTTCACACTGTGGTCCAGCCTTCACCACCCATCCGCTGCAGGCACCGCGTACCCGCCGTGCCATCCTCGCCCACCCGGCCTGGCGGAACACGCGTTCCTTTGAGCGGCGGTTGCTGATGGAGCACCTTCTTCATCTGTGAGCGGCTGAGAGGTCTGAGCCCCGCTGGAGGCAGAGCCCAGCACGCTGCTGCCGGTTGTAGCAGAGGTGACAGTTTGCGTATGGTACTGCATAGTGAAGAGAAGGACTGACTGTGGAGAGCTGCAAGAGGACCTTGTGAGGTGGCGTGACCGGGGAATGAGAAGGCGATTGGAGTTCCATAGGCTTGAGGCGACACGGGTGGGAGAGCTCAACCGTGGCTTCACACACACGTGCACACCGTCGCTGTGAGTCAACCCGATGTCGCTTAGGTCACCCGATGTCTTTTAGGAATGAGACCGTGGGGCTGTAATAGGTAGTGCAGTCGGTACATTGATGGTTAAAAAATAATGTAGACATTGCTAATTATGGGAAAAGAGGAGAGAATAAAATAGTGAATTGTGTTATGCACCTTGCTTGGGGCACGACAGAGGTTTGTGCAACCCTAGGGGTCGTGGAGAAGGTGGATGCTGATTGAATATTCATTGCCAATGCAAGTGCGAGATTGCATCAAATGAAATGGCAGCTGACAGCTTCGAAGCAGAGGGCAGCAGTTTCTTCATGCAGCGTGCAATTACACCGCGGGGCTCTGTGCTGCAGGATAAAATGGGTGCAGAACATTTGCACGGAATAAAAAATTGCGTAACTTACTGGAAGAGACATCCCACAAGGGATGTTAAATGCGAAGAGCCTGCCTCTTGGAAAGTCCCCGAGCTGTAAATTGCTGGAGGATGGGAAGGTACTGTGGGCAATGCGTGTGCCTGGCTCGCGCCCTGCTGCTTGGGTGGCCGCTGGTGCGGGGAGGGTTCTAGTGACCGTGGTCTGACCTGGCACAGCCACTCGCATCTTCTTACGTGACAGTGGCTAAAAATTCCCTTTGCAATCATAAGACTCGCTGAGCGGACGCTGTTCTGAGCTCGTGGTCGGGGGGTGGGGAGGAGAGACGGGGATCTCGGCTCTGCAGGCAGCGCGAGCAGCAGCACCCGCCTCCTCAGAGCCCTCAAGCCAGCGGCTCTTTCTCCACGTTGTTTACTTTAAATTGCCAGGTTTGCCTTCGGACTCTGCAAAGCCCCAAAGGGTGTTTTCTGGCAGTGCCGCCAGGCTCCGAGCGTCCCCGGCAGCCCCTGTCCTCGCCACTTACCGCGGCTCTTGGTTCTCTTCCAGGCTGCCCGTCGGGGACATTCAAGGCCAGCCAAGGGGATGAAGGATGCGTCCATTGCCCAATTAACAGCCGGACGACTTCGGAAGGCGCCACTAACTGCGTGTGCCGAAATGGATATTACCGGGCAGACGCCGATCCTGTCGACATGCCATGCACCAGTATGTGGGTCTGGGCCACTGGGGAGGGACCGCGTGTGGCTGGGAAGGGAGACGCGCATCAGCCAGAGCACCAAGGGTTGCTTAACAAAGGTGTCTGTCTCAGTGGGATTTTGGAGGAAGCCAGGGAGCTCAGAGCACCTCATCCTCGCAGGCGTGGGCCTTTCTTACCCTGGGCCAGTCTGCCCTTGCGAACGTTGCGTGTACAAAAAGGACAGGCGTTTGGGTTGTTCTGTGCCGTTCTGGGCAGTGGGATGGCTTCGCTCTGGGGCTGTACCTGGACGAGAAGACCTGCGTGTTGGCACACGGGAGATTAGTGAAAAGGCCAGGAATCAGCAACGCTACAAAAGATAACTGATGAATTTTGCCAGGGATGCCACGTAATCAAATCAGCCTGGGCTAAGAGGACAGGTTTTGTTCTCACTCCTGCCTTTGGCTCTCCGGCTTGCTCCACACATCCCTGGCACCAAGAAAAGCTCCCGGCTCAGTGTGTGCCTGCTGCAGAGTTCTGTCCAGGGATGGGAAAAAGGATAGCGTGCAGGACAGGCAGCTGGTCCTGGAGCGACGAGCAGGGCTCTGGCTCTTACCCCTTTCTGTCTGTTCCCTTTACAGCCATCCCGTCTGCCCCCCAGGCTGTCATCTCCAGCGTAAACGAGACCTCGCTGATGCTGGAGTGGACCCCGCCGCGGGACTCGGGGGGCAGGGAGGACCTGGTGTACAACATCATCTGCAAGAGCTGCGGCTCTGGCCGCGGGGCGTGCACGCGCTGCGGGGACAACGTACAGTTCGCCCCCCGCCAGCTGGGCCTGACGGAGCCCCGCATCTACATCAGCGATCTGCTGGCCCACACCCAGTACACCTTCGAGATCCAGGCAGTGAACGGCGTCACCGACCAGAGCCCTTTCTCTCCGCAGTTCGCATCAGTGAACATCACCACCAACCAGGCCGGTAAGATGCGAGCCCATGTCTCCCAACAGACCTCTCGAGGAAGGCGGGGTGGTGGGCAGAGATCTGGTCTAGAGGTGCTGGGTGAAACCCTATGGGGTGAGCAGGGCTTGAAGGGACGAAGAGGTGGGGTGAGATGTGGCATGGTGTCGCTTGCTCCATAACGCCGGTGATGACCAAAGTGAGTAGACCCGGCAATTCCTGGATGAATCCCAAGCCTCAGATGTGAAAAATTTCCCATATTTCAGTGAAAAGCTGGAGTATGCCCCAAGGCAGAGCTGCACTCCCCGTCACCGCAGCAGAACAGCTCATGACAATGTCTGCCGGTTGTCGCAGCATCCCTCCGCCGTGCTGGCCGTGTGACCGTTTCTGGGGTTGTTGCCTCGGAGCACCAGCTGCACGCGCCGTTGATGTATTGCGGGCACAGCAGCAGCGCTCGCTGCTGTTGGCAGCCTTGCTGCAGCCCCTGCTACTTCTCCTCGTTCCCGAGGAGGGAAGGCAATGCTAGCGCCAGCGTTTTGGCACAAGCAGCAGTCTCTGCTCTGACAGCAGAGAAAGCCAGGACAGGCTGTGAAAGCAAAGGAAAGCTGCACAGAAGAGGGGCTGGGAGATGGGTATACGGGATGACCATCTGGAGATGTGCTGTAGGGGCTGTGCCACTACAGAGTCACTTTGGTGAAGAAGACCGAGTAGCAGAGCTGGAAGGGTTTCACCGGGGGTCTCCAGCTCTGTGCTGGCGTGGCGGTGTGCTGCGCTCCCCCTGTGCAGGGAGGTTTTGCTGGGGGAAGGGATGTGTCAGGGTGGCTGGAAGTGCTGCTCCGGGGACAGTCACCAGCAGCCCCCTGGCAGCAGCTGTGCTGGTGGCACGGTGCCCCGCAGAGCTGCTGGTCAGGGGCCGCTCTCCCCAGCCCACCTGGAAGCCATCTGGAGCTGGAGCATAGACCGGGGCTGGGGCTTTGCTAATCCAGTTGCACAGTGGAAGTGTGCCAATAGGGTACAAGCGTGCATGGGAGCAGGTGAGTTTCTGTGGTGCCTCTGAGCACTGCAGCAAATGCGTGGGGTTGTGCGAACATGGCCCAGGCCGCCCAGGACAGTACGTGACCTTCAAGACCCAATTTGGCAGTCGTGGGTGATTGATTGCATTTCCACTGAATTGCATGGAGACCGTGGTGTGCGCTGGCCGCAGGGGACGGGAGGTGTTTGGTCTGGAGTAAAGCGGTAGTGGTGCAGATGGGCATCACTTGGCTGGGCGTGCGGAGCGCCGAGACGGAGGTAACCTGTGAAAATGTCGCACGTGAACCAGCAGAGTGACCTCTGATCTTAAGTTAGCCCGGGAGCCGCGAGGTCGCGATGTTTTCAGTACCATATCAGAAGCCCTGAAGGCAGATTTAGCGTAGCTGGACCACGGTTTGACGGCGAGCAGGAACGAATCCACTCATAAGGACGAGAGAGGAACTGGTCTGGGATGGTGACCTGCTGCGCCTTCCTGGCTGGCGGAGATGGAGTGGGCACAGAGCTGCCTGGGGCTGGGAAGGGGCTGTGCACACCTGCAGCGTGGTCCTGTGCTATAGGTGAGCTCTTTGATGCTCAGATTTTGCGCTTTGCAGGTTCATGGTGCGCTCGTTACCTTCGTGTACTGCCTGTGGCTACTTCCACCTTAGCAAAGGCAGAGAGCTGAGTTGCAGGCGAATGCTTTCCAGTCCCCTGGATCCTCCTCCTTGCGTTTTCCTTGTTTGACGCTCCTTTATTATCAGGACTCACACTTCTCAGCCTGTGTGATGTCTCTCTTAATGTATCTATTCATTAGCACTAAACAGTAACTGTCTGCTTGCTAATTCCTCTGTAATTAGAGGCTCTGAATTCTTCTGCTTACACTCCGCACCCCTGGCAGCCTTGATGTAGATCATTAGCAGTTGGTAACAGAAGCTGCAGACACAAAGGCAGAGCTGGGACGGGAGACCAGAGGGCGTTGTGGGGAGGGGAGAGCGTGCAGAGGGAGGAGAGGGGTGAACCTGGGGAAGCGGCGATTACAGCTTCCCTCTGCCTTTGCTCTGGCTTGAGCAGCCAGCTGGGGCTCCATCTCGGGCAGAGCAGAGGACTGAATACGTGGCGGGGTCGTGCTCCTGCTGCTGCTGGACCACGGCCTCCCTGCAAAGCACCCACTGCACTGCAGACCTCCTAGCCCCGAAGAAAGCAAGGCAAAATCGCCCTGGTTCACTAAATGGATAAATGCACCATTGCTGGGGAACCACCTGTGCTTTGTGATTTCGGGACTGAGGTGAGATGCCACCCCACCAGCAGCATCTTTGACCTTCAGGTGTCGTAAATTCTTCAGCATCCCAGGAAAAAGCTGCTGTGAGAGAGCAAGGAAATGGTCCCTGCAGAGCAGCCGGGGGGCAGGTACTGAGCGTGGCCGGAGGAGCGGCGCTGGGAGGTGGGAGGGGTGGTGACTGTCGTCCGGAAGGGAAACCTGAGATCAAAGAAGGTGACACACCGTTCACCTTCTTTTTCTCCCAAAGGCGGCTGCGGTCATTACTGTTGTACCCCTCTCCGACGAGATCTGGGTCTCACTAACGCTGGCCTTTACGTCAGCTTTACTGTTGCGTTGTGGTAGCAGGACACTTCTGCTCACGCAGACACAGGCGGCGGGTCGCTCCTCTCAGGGAGAAGGAGGTAGTTAGACCAAGCTGAACTTTTTGAACCAAGCTTTCTTGCTATGAGGTGGCTTTCCAGAACGTGGATCTTCCCACAGCTCTTTGTGGAAACGTCTGTATTCTTCATCATAATTTAACTAGATACTGTACCCAGTAGCAGCTCTACTGCAGGTAATCTACTTCCCTGCTGGTCTCGCTGTTCCCTTCACACATCCAGGTGTAAAGTGCTACCTCACTCAGCCGCGCGGGCACCTCTCACCTCCCTGGTGGCTTCCACCTTGGTCCCTTCAGATGCCGCTTCCCTCGGTGCAGTCTCCCGTTCTGCAAGACCTGCGTTTCGGTTGCCAGACCCAAGCACAACCTTATAATCATTTCCACAGGCTCAGCCGTCAAGCTCTGATCATTGCTCTGCGCAGAAGTTGTCATTCCCAACACTGCCATTGTGGACACTTTATGAATGATTTGCCAGCAATGTTTTTATATTGTCCCCCAGATCTCTGGTATTTTTAAGGACACACTGTGCTGGACACAGCGTGAGCCCTCCTTGAATACTAGCCTTGTTTAAAACTAATTTCATATGGCGCCGATGACGCTGATGCTGAGCCGAGTGTCTTGCACACTTCAAGTCTGTGCGCTCTGCGGAACTCCTGAGTTCAGGAAAAAAATCAAGACAGTTTGATAAGAGCTGCTTCCACGAAGTCATGCTGCTGTGCCTGAATTGGGCCATAGGGTCCCATCAGGGTTCGTGGAAGGGACGTCTGCGCTCTCTGATTCACCCTCCTGTTTGCAGCAGGACTATCACCAAGAGCAGCTCTACTGTGGCTTTTCCTAGCCCAGCCTTGGAAAATGCCACCTCTCTGCTAATCTGTCCCGGACTACGTCACCCTCCTGGGAAAGACGCTTTTTGTAATTTCCAGCCTGATTCGTGGCTTGTGCCCCTTGTTGCATCACCTACCCCTGCTGGGAAGACTGAGTTTCCACCTTCTTTTAATGGTGCTCTGAGCAGTTGTAGCTGCAATTAAATTCAACCTTAATGTCTTCACTAGCAGGCTCAGCCAGCCCAGCTCTCCCCACGTCTCGTGCACCCTGTGCCCCANGACGACTTCGGAAGGCGCCACTAACTGCGTGTGCCGAAATGGATATTACCGGGCAGACGCCGATCCTGTCGACATGCCATGCACCAGTATGTGGGTCTGGGCCACTGGGGAGGGACCGCGTGTGGCTGGGAAGGGAGACGCGCATCAGCCAGAGCACCAAGGGTTGCTTAACAAAGGTGTCTGTCTCAGTGGGATTTTGGAGGAAGCCAGGGAGCTCAGAGCACCTCATCCTCGCAGGCGTGGGCCTTTCTTACCCTGGGCCAGTCTGCCCTTGCGAACGTTGCGTGTGCAAAAAGGACAGGCGTTTGGGTTGTTCTGTGCCGTTCTGGGCAGTGGGATGGCTTCGCTCTGGGGCTGTACCTGGACGAGAAGACCTGCGTGTTGGCACACGGGAGATTAGTGAAAAGGCCAGGAATCAGCAACGCTACAAAAGATAACTGATGAATTTTGCCAGGGATGCCACGTAATCAAATCAGCCTGGGCTAAGAGGACAGGTTTTGTTCTCACTCCTGCCTTTGGCTCTCCGGCTTGCTCCACACATCCCTGGCACCAAGAAAAGCTCCGGGCTCAGTGTGTGCCTGCTGCAGAGTTCTGTCCAGGGATGGGAAAAAGGATAGCGTGCAGGACAGGCAGCTGGTCCTGGAGCGACGAGCAGGGCTCTGGCTCTTACCCCTTTCTGTCTGTTCCCTTTACAGCCATCCCGTCTGCCCCCCAGGCTGTCATCTCCAGCGTAAACGAGACCTCGCTGATGCTCGAGTGGACCCCGCCGCGGGACTCGGGGGGCAGGGAGGACCTGGTGTACAACATCATCTGCAAGAGCTGCGGCTCTGGCCGCGGGGCGTGCACGCGCTGCGGGGACAACGTACAGTTCGCCCCCCGCCAGCTGGGCCTGACGGAGCCCCGCATCTACATCAGCGATCTGCTGGCCCACACCCAGTACACCTTCGAGATCCAGGCAGTGAACGGCGTCACCGACCAGAGCCCTTTCTCTCCGCAGTTCGCATCAGTGAACATCACCACCAACCAGGCCGGTAAGATGCGAGCCCATGTCTCCCAACAGACCTCTCGAGGAAGGCGGGGTGGTGGGCAGAGATCTGGTCTAGAGGTGCTGGGTGAAACCCTATGGGGTGAGCAGGGCTTGAAGGGACGAAGAGGTGGGGTGAGATGTGGCATGGTGTCGCTTGCTCCATAACGCCGGTGATGACCAAAGTGAGNCGAGGAAGGCGGGGTGGTGGGCAGAGATCTGGTCTAGAGGTGCTGGGTGAAACCCTATGGGGTGAGCAGGGCTTGAAGGGACGAAGAGGTGGGGTGAGATGTGGCATGGTGTCGCTTGCTCCATAACGCCGGTGATGACCAAAGTGAGTAGACCCGGCAATTCCTGGATGAATCCCAAGCCTCAGATGTGAAAAATTTCCCAT
>VZSC01018523.1:3895-19886 GCA_013398225.1 Steatornis caripensis
GAGGGCCACAAAGTTGATTAGGGGAGTGGAGCATCTGTCTTATGAGGAAAGGCTGAGAGAGCTGGGTCTGTTCAGCCTGGAAAAGAGAAGGCTGAGAGGAGATCTGATTAATGCTTATAAATATCTAAAGGGTGGGTGTCAAGAGGATGGAGTCAGACTCTTCTCAGTGGTGCCCAGCGACAGGACAAGGGGCAATGGGCACAAACTGGAACACAGGAAGTTCCACCTGAACATGAGGAGGAACTTCTTTACTGTGAGGGTAACAGAGCCCTGGAACAGGCTGCCCAGAGAGGTTGTGGAGTCTCCTTCTCTGGAGATATTCAAAACGCGCCTGGATGCATTCCTGTGCAACCTGCTCTAGGCTAACCTGCTTTAGCAGGGGGGTTGGACTAGATGATCTCTAGAGGTCCCTTCCAACCCCTACCATTCTACCATTCTATGATTCTATGTACAATCCTTTTCTGCATATGCAGTCTATTCTACGTCTCTTATCTGCATCACCAAACTGACACAGAGGACACTGATTATAATTATCATGGGCTTGCTTTGAAAAGTCTCCATTTCCCACACTCATTTTCACTTAACTAGACCTCAATTTCAACTTACTTAAAAACAAGGTCCTCCTTGTCATAAAATAGCCTCATAGCAACAATAAGACACAGCACAGGAAAAAAAACCCAAACCAACAAATTCTCTCTTAATTAAAAGCCACATTTCTTTGAATAAGAAAACGTATGACAAAATGTGGCAAAATAAATGATTTATTATCAATATTATTGCACTTCAGTCACTCATATTCCCTTTGTGTGCTATTCTTTTTCAGATTTGGAAATTCTGTTAGTGTAACAATCAGACAAGAATGTGATTTCTAGTATGACAGTTCTATATAAGTCAGAGTCTGCTACTTCCTATATTCTGTCTGTAAACACTTCACATTTAGTTTAGCTTTAGAATATCAAACATACAAATTTTGCGTATCAACCTTTTAATCAGAATCAAGCAAAGGATATCATGTAATCCCTTCTCTGGATATAAAAGCAAGTAAAGATACAATTAAACAGTAGTTTACCAAAAGAAATAGGTAAAGCTGCAAGTGCTACAAAACGACACAGTCATTCTAGTAGCACTTACAGAAATAAGTGAGATGCTGCATTAAAAAAGTATTCTAATTAATTTATCTTGGTTAACTGCTTAGTTAGCTTTTCATGAGTTTGCAAAAGAAAGATGAAAAATTAAAATGCCGACATCATGTATATGATGATGTCAAGATAGAATATTAAACCAGGGTACAGAGATTTATTTATGCGTGTATCTTCAGTTATGAATAATTTCCCAAATTAGGAGAGGATGTTCAGAAATAGTTCTGAGACTTCTGTTGGTTATAGCCAGATTTGCGAAGGATTATCACACTGGAATATAGTCAGAAAACACAATAAGAAGGTGCAGAAGTATATAAAACTTCTAGATGACTGGAAACATATTTTTAATTGGGTAACATGGGCAATACATTTTTTGTAAAATGAACAAAAATAGTAACCTTTCATAAAGTGGAAAATTCTTGCTGTCTCGTCTTCTACACAAGTCAAGAAAACAACTGGTTGCTGTAAAATACTTACAGGAATTGTTCTATAATGTGATATATGCCGAGAGATTTAAAGTTTTGCATGTTACTCATCAGACTGCAGCTAACATAAGTTAAACTTGATACACTTTCCTGTAATGTGTTTTACTCTCATCAATCATTTTATTGACTGAAGTTCATTCGCATATAGAGGATCATGGAGAGAAATTAAAACTTGTTCCTTCAAACACTGCAATAAGCATCTGCTTTTTTTTGCATAAGGAGCTCTTATGTGTTTTAGCGGGATTGCTGATGTGTATAGACTTCAGTGTTCATAAATGTTTCATAACATTTCTGAGTCTAACTGTAGAGAAAGATGGTGTTCTAAACATGTGGTACGTTTGTCTTGTACTCGACCTCAGTGTAATGGTGAATTTGAATTAAGTAAACTGTTTGTTCTACAGAAATATAAAAAGGTCATTTCCTTGATTCCATAAATAATATGTATTACAGAAACTAAAAAAACATAATGCTGCTACAGTCCTTACTTTTGTCTCAGAGGAAATATTTTACTGACAATAAGTGGACCAACATGTAAACTTGCAATACCATTGAAATTAGTGGAGTTGTAACTGGTACAACTAGTACTAGTACTAGACTACAACAGCAGAATTTGGTGCAGTGCTTTTGAGTAAATTATTCCTTGAAGAAAAACTGCGTCTTTAGGATTTTCCAATAATAAATATAACAAAAATAATAAAGATTAATGGAAAATTTTGGAGTATCAGCTTTTATATGCAAGATTGTTACTGAAACCTTGAAAGAGAAAAATGAGTTAGAAGGCCTGCTAAAGAGGATGTGTACCTTGATGCTGAGTACAGAATCTGGTTTTTTTTAAAAAAAGAAAGATACTGAAAGGAAAGAGTCTTTTACTGAGAGTGGGAGAAAATTAAAGCAATAGAAAGACTGAGCTGCTCCAAAGGCAATTAATATTTTTTAGATGGTAGTTGCCATGACTAGAGAGAGGGAGTAAACTATTGAAATATGAGATGAAGAGACAGCAAAGGCTGATGAATTATAAAGAGAATACATTACATCATTTTTACTGGAAGATCTTCACATGAAGTAAACATCCAAAGGGCAAATTCTGACCAACCCTCTTCAGCGGTGGAGGTCTCCAAGAAGGGTTGAACTGGGGTTTTGAAACTATTCTGACAAGCAGAACAGAAAATTCTCTGAGAGCAGAGACAATTCTTAATTTATCTTAATTACATCTTAGGTCCCAAGTACAATAAAGGCTGTACCCACTTCTTGCCCGTTAGATATTTTATTTATGCAATGGCTACATATTTAATTTACTTTTCTAAAAATATGCCTTTCTGCTAAACTATTTTTTAAATACATTTGTATTATTTATTTTTATGTTTTGGGAAATGCATGTCCTAAATTGCCTTGGAGCTCAGTGACATTCCTTTGCTCAGTATGCTTAACACTCAGTTGGTCACTTGTATTGAATGCTTACTGAAGGAGCTATATCATGTATAATTTATGTGTCTTACCCTGTTGGTAGAGCTTCACTTTGACAATTCGCATGTGAAAAATTACTCATTCATCTAAGGATTTTCAAAATCTTCCCTTTAGGTTGAGAGGTGGGAGGCATTTGGGACATTTACTTCTCTCTCTCTTGTATTGAACTAACTGATGAAAGGAACAGCTAACGTAGTAAAAAGCACCTTTTTTTGCCTTTAAATGGGAACTAGTATTTATTATACATTTTGCTAAATCATCCAGAAGCATGTAGTGAGAGGGTAGAAACTGCAGTGAAATAAAGATCAACGTTAACATGCCTCCTGAACAGATAATATACAAAATAAATTTACTGAGTTGTAGTGTTAATTTTTTGACTCTTGTCTTTTCTTTGAGTTTACTGCTTTACCATTCCTGAGACAGACATTTTCTCTGGCAAGCATCAATGCAATATTTCTGTGAAGAGTAAATCTTGCATGTTCTCTCTTTAAGGATTTCATGCACATCCTAATGACATTTCATCAAAAACTCATGTAAAAGAGAACTGGTAAAATATTTCACAATAAGTTGTTCACACCACTTTAGAATATTACTCCCTCGGATGTCTTCAAAAATGCAGTATAAGTACTGTGGAGACATAAAGTCAGATTATCTTCAGGGTCTATGAAACAGAGCTAGATCCAGGGCCAGATTAAAATGAACGAGCAGTGAAGCTGTTTTGTTGAGCTTGGCCTGGCACAGAAGCTTCCATCAAAAATGAAACTACGAAGAACAAAACAGAATAAAAATATGTTGATGATTGCAGTGCCTCCTCTTGGGCCCTGAGGAATCTGCTGCACAGAGAACAGATGTTTGGATTTGCTCCTCTTTATTACCTTCATTCCATTTTTTTGTCTGCTGCTGTAGTCCCATACACTGAATTAAAATTGGCTTTGGCCATATCTCTTCTGTTCATTCTTCTTTGGCCAGCAGTGTGCGCAGAATATGGGAGAAGACAGCATGGTGCACATAGGATGTATCCACTGTTTCCCAGCTAATGGGCAAGATTCCAGTCCAAGGTCCAGAAGTATGAATTATACCTAAGCTAGCCCATCCTCCATTCCTGTACAATAGAGAGTGAAAACAGTTAGGGAAGTCAGGAAAACCTGGTTGTCCTGTGTTGAACATAAACCTAAAAGTATCAGAGGCCTTCTGCAAAAATAAAAGCATGCCAGTTCCATTTCTCTGCACAGGCTTTTAACATTCACTGACCAGATTTCTATAACATTACTTTAATTTTTAGAATTCAAAACATATTGGTGTTTACTGTCTGCTTGTTTCTTTGTGAAATATATGAAGTAGAGGAGTTGTTCAACCAAAGAATTTGATTGCTCCAGAACTGTGACCAGCAACAGTGTAATGTTGAAGTAACAGCTCTCCTCTCTGCTCAGGTTATTTTAAAACTAATTAGGAAAGCACTAAAATCTTTGTTAGAAAATTGAGTATGATTAGATCTTCTGCTGTGGAAAATATAATCAAGGAAAGATGTCTAACCAGTATAAGTCCTTATCTGTGCTATTTACAAAACCACCCAAAAGTCCCTTCCTTCTTTCTCTACTGAAACCTACAGAGGATAATTCTGTAATTGTCTTTCAATTAAATAAACAAAAGGATACTGATTTTAAGGCCTTCAGCTGCAGTTCAGAACACAAATTTAAACTGAAGACATTCTGCCTCTATGTCTTGAACCTGATAAATCCTCTGTCACTGTTAGATCCTTTGGAAGAAAACGTATTTGCTTAATAGAAATGTGCGACATCTTTTAAGAACATCCTCCCTGCTTCAGAGCTGCCTCCAGACCTCACAGAGGGAGTCTCTGGGAGATTTTTCACTACATTAGCTGAGTTCTTTATTCTACATCTATACTTATGTTTGCAATTTCTCAATTTGAAATTAAAATATTTATTGGTTGCATGCAAAGAACAAGGATAGTATGGGATACATTCTAAGTGTTAAGTCAGTATTTTTCTTCCCACAGATTATGACATTGAATATTCATTTCTACACAGTGGAAAAGATTGAATTTGTGCTTTTATAAGTCATACTTTGAAGGACTTTTTTTTTCTTTGTATTATGTGGATTTACTGTTACGTATACTGAAATCAGAGAATGTATTTCTCCTTTAAAACTGAGTAGAACATTTTGCTGTTAGAGATTAAATACTCAATACACAGGATGTTCCCTTCCCTTGGATTCAAAATTAGAAAATAAAAACTAATCTTGCCTGTGACAATTTTTAGCTTAAATTCTCTAATAGAATAATATATTATGTATTTTACAAAGTTTAGTTTTGTTCCTTTCTTTTTCCTTAGGTGAGAAATTCAGTGGACAGCAGCAAAATCTACCAAGATTCCAAGTAAGATTACACATGCACTCACTTTTTAAATGTTCATTGTTACAGATTTTTGCAATGCTGGCTATGTTTTCCTAAAAGGCCCGTGACTTCTTTTGGTTTGAGTTTTCTGTTATAAACTACAAATCTCCTTCTACTTGGCGGTATTTAGTATGTCTTGGAAAGTGTATCCTTTTTGAAATTCCAAGATGTTCTTCTAGTCAGGGAATAGAGCATAATGTTTGTATCTGTGGGTCATGTAATAAACTCTTGTACATATCTCCTAAGTTACAGGAGTGAGATCATAGTTCAGATTTTGCAGTGTAGCAATAAAGGAAAATCTTACTGCTACTTGTGATTCCCAAGATGTGTGATAAATTATATGGAAATGTAGGGATCTATTGCAGAGTAAAAGGAGTAACAACAAAGGGTACTGAGTACTTCTAGCCTTTCTGTTTCATGCAATATCTCACACTAGCCTTTGTATAGTGAATAATACTAATATGTAAAGGCAAAGTAAGACTGGAAAGCAGTTCATTGATTCTTCTAAGAAAGTATTCGTCAAGCTAAAGCTGTATCAAAAAACCTTTGATTCTTTTTCTACACCCTTTGTATAAGGTAATATGACAATTAGGCACACATGACCTGGCCTATCTCTTTTTGATTAATAAGGCAGGGTATTCACTGACCTGGCTATGAAGTAGATCAGTCCTCAGTGAGAAAAGACTTTATGGCTAGTAAAACATCACAGCAGATTTGTGAGTATTTTATGTGTGTACAGACAGTTTGGCAATGATACATTTTATGAACTATATGACATACGTATATAATGTATATGAAATTTGGGGTTGTTGATCATATTATGAAATAGCTAAATTATTTCTGTATTCAAGGGGAGTCTTCAAGTTTCGTACATTAACCCACTATGTCTAACACATCTATGGCAGAGCTGAAAAAGTTGGTGAAAAATAATATCACATATTTTTCTGGAGTTATGAAGTTATTTAGAAAAGTAAAAATGATTACTTCATTGTGGAGAAAGACAGAAGAACTCTAAGATGTTCAAGTGAATGGACAATAAATTACCAGATGAAATGCAGCATGAAATAAATGTGAAGTGATTCTCCCTGAGAAAAACAGTCCTAATATCACAAGCACTCACAATTTGAAGGTGGTTAATTTCCATTCAGAGTTAGACAGCTCATCTCAAAAGTAAATAGAGCAACATTGGGCAACATGAGGAGCAGGACAAATAGGACCATCAAAATAATAAGACGGGGTTTGTATGAGTAATTACTATGTACATAGCATTGTTCAATCAGGAACAGAGATAAAGTGAGGAAAGACCAGACAGTGGTTTATAAAATTATGTCTGGTGTGTAGAAAATAAAAGAAGGGAACAATCATTCATTTTTCCTTCCAGTACAAAAACCATAGGCCAAAAACTGAAAATAACAAGTGCAAGTTTCAAAATAAATAGAGTTTATAGACATGAAGCTCCTTGCAAAATGTTAGCAGGAATTTACAATTTTCCATAGACTCAAGGAAAAGCCAGAAAAAAAATGTGGAATAAAAATCCTGCAATGCTGTAAATTTGCTGATGCCCCTTCTGGCTTCAGAAAGCCCTGAAGGTGCAATTGTGTGGATACACGCTCATATATGTAGTATCACTACGTATTTGTGCTGTTCTTACATTTCCCAAAATTTTCATTATTAGCCACTCAGTACCCCAAGAGGGCTACCGTGTTACGAAGATCTTTGGTCATTCTTGCTTTTATGGTACAGCTTATAGAATATGTTATCAATTGAAAAGTAACAAATGGAAATATAGCTAGTGAGTTAAATAAGTTACCAGACACATACTTTAGTCTCTTTCTATCCTCCTCGTTTTGATGTAATTTAATCATTTAAGTCACTCTCAACCTTCAGCAAGATTCACCCTTGCTTATTTAAATCATGTTGGGTATTCATAGCAAACACAAACTATGTTTTGTACAGGCCTCAATGGAGGAAGATATTCTAAGCCATAAGAGACTTAATGAAAGTTAGTATTTTCTTCTCAGACATTCCTCACTGAGCTGTCTACACACAATAAAACAGTGGGGAAACTTACAGATAAGAAGGAAAACTGACCACACCAAGTAAGAAAATTTATTTTAACTCTAGGAATAAAATGGAGCTTATGAACAGGAGAGAGAGAAAATGAAAATCATATATTAACAAGAATAAGCTACCTAAATATGATATCCCTCTGCAATCAAAATTCCACTGATATTTAAATTTTGAATAAAAACCCCTACTCTTTAGAGTATTCTCTTTTAAAAGTATGTAACAACTGGGTTTGTTTCATGGAGAGACTTTCTTAAATTATTTTTCCAAGGAACAAAGTGAATATTAAAAATCACAGTATGAAAACACTGGACAAAATCAGAGAAGCTATTCTTCTCACAACCGCCAGTAACCCTTTTGCTTTTTATTTTTATTTTCTATATTGATACTAGCTAGATAAGTTTCTGTTCATTCTGGCTTATATATTGAGAAGAGATTGATGTGTGCACACATTACTGTACTCTTGGACAGCAGCTGTCTGGGGGCTGTATTTATCTGCAAGAGGTGCTACTTAATAGTATCAACCTTGATTAGTACAAGGCATTTTTTAAAAATTTCCTCTCTCTCTCTCGCTCTCTGTCTCTTTATGTTTCCAATCAGAAAGAAACAATAAACAGTGGAAGATGGTGTATAGAGCTAATTGACTAGCATATTTAAAGTGGGTTGTGGTTGCTTAGAAACATTTATAGCCTTTAACAGAAGCCTGATTATTAAATAGTCTGCAGGGCAATGTAGGACAACATGTTTTCACAAGAGCAAGAATCACAATGAAAGATGGTCTGTGGCTTAATATTAAGGGGAAACATATTTACAAATAACATTTTATTTTGTAAGCCCAATTAAACAACATTATTGCACAAATTTTGAACAACGCTTATGCCAGTACAGTAAACTGAAACTCAGTGTCATGACGACTGTGGGCCAAATTGCTGTTTATTCCATAAGGCCTTCTGTTAATTCCAGCAGCAGTTATTTCTTCTCTGTGGCTCATCTTGAGAGCTTGCAATTTACTTATTATAGTAAAGTGCATATTATGTAGGAAGAAACTGATTATGGAGATCAAAGTACACTGGGATGTCTAAAGTGCAGTAGCCTTTGATTATACAACAACCTCATGACAAAAAATCTTACAGTGAGTGAATACTCAAAGTCTGAATTCTGTAGAGGACAGGGCAAGCAATATGTCCTTAAAAGACACTGATATTTGCAATAAAGATTACTTATTTAAATGTATCTAAAATAAATCTAATCTACAACCAGCTATATTTATCTGTTGAAATCTCATTGTTTAGGTATGTATTTCAAAAAATGTAAATAATGTCTATAATATTTATTTTGGGATCCTCCATGACAAAAATGTTCAGTCTTTCTAAAGCATGTCTCAAATTTTTCCGCAGAGCATTGTCGAAATCTCAGGGAACTTTGATCCTCTAAGTAACCTGTTTCTATTTCCCTGCTACACATGAAAACATTCTGTTGCAGCAATGAGGTCGCTTAAAATACTGTATCTTCATGAAAGCCATGGATATTATAAAAACTGACCTGTTTATAATACACTTTTTTCTTTCCTGTATCCTAGCATAAAGTATTACACAAAGGGTAGGATGAGAAGAATTATATCTTGCCTGCTTGAGATTTAGATGTAGACTTTAATGCCCAAGTTTTGTAAAGAAAAAATATAATTCATAGGAACGTTATAGGAAATCTGATCTGTACACAAATTAGTAAACAGGAACAGTGATTTTAACAGGGACTTTTTTACCAGGAAAATTATTCTACTATTTCTAATTACAAAAATTCTAACTGTTTCAGAATAAATTAATAGCTGTTAATACACATAACAAAAAAAAAAAAGAAATGTAACAGGAGTGAAGGGAAGACAAGCAGCATAAATAATTAATAAATCAGAAGCTTCAGTGTTAATCAAAACATACACTATTGGGGTTTCAAAGTAAATGTCATCATAAAAATATGATTCTTCTAACCTTATTAGTTATCTGTCTTGAGAAGAGATTGTAAATGATGAAAATATTCAGTAGCTCACTGATCAAGACTCAAATTCTCTGATTATTTCTTGGGTTAAGTTTCTGTAGAAATAGCCTCTTTTCTGAGCCCTATAGACTTTTAATGCACACTTCGCCCTTCCAACACTAACTGGGACTAAGCCTGCAATGAAAATTGGAAGAATATTTAACCATAAAATGAGTGATAACAGCTTCACACAAAATTCTATTACATGGATAAAATGCTGTCACATATATAAAGTAAACCACTGAAACAATGCAACTGAAAACACCATCCAAACTCCCTATTAATCTAAAATATTATTTGTTGCCATAT
The DNA here is from genome assembly GCA_013398225.1 of Steatornis caripensis. Taxonomy (NCBI): domain Eukaryota; kingdom Metazoa; phylum Chordata; class Aves; order Caprimulgiformes; family Steatornithidae; genus Steatornis; species Steatornis caripensis. The sequence continues at coordinate 13,804 of VZSC01018523.1, forward strand.
TATATCAACAATATTCAGTAGAAAACTGTATTAATATTTGGACCGTGGTTTGCCTTTAATAAACACAAATATTAATAGACTAACCAACAAAGTAATGTTGATCGTATCTTGTAGATTAATTCCTTTTTATTTTATAATTTATAAAATTAAACTGTTATTGGAAAAGATATACTCAGGAACTCTATTTAGGAGAATTGCAGTTAAAAGAATATTACACCTCTGGACAGCACTAAAGGAAACAGACATTACTTCTTCAACCTCAATGAGTCATATACCCTTTTTGGCTTGAAAAAATGATCATTTTTAGGAAAAGGCTGGGGGTTGTTGTAAGATAACTCACTGTGACATAAACTTGTCCTAAGAAATTTCACAAAATTGAATCAATCTTGTAATTTGACATTATTTACTTAGTATGTTCACATCAAGAATTTCATTAATGAAGTTTATAGATGTAATTACTCATTTATGTTAGAGAAGCTAGTAGGCTCTCAAGTTTACAGCAGTGAGTTACCTGGCACTTACCAAAGAGGAAAAACTCTTCACATAGTTTCTGTATTTTTATGTAATGTGTTCCTGGACCTGCAAGAGTTTAGTGTGGTGGTTTTTTTTTTTTTTTGCTTTATAAGGATGGTGTATTTGAAGATGACCTAAAAATTTGAAGGGTAATAAGTAGTAATTATGTCCCATTCAGAAAATTTGTAATTCTAATTGTACTAGAGCAGAGCATATAACTTATGTTTGACTCTGAAAGAAAAACAAACCCACAATTGGGAAAACCAAGGAAGAATATCTTTCCAGTCCAGATTTAAAAATAAGCTGAAGCATGTTTAAAATTCAAGGAAGTGTCAGTCTTTTTCTAACCATGAGAAAGTTTCTAAGTGAATTGCCTTTACAAATAGAAAGAGTGCAAACATTTTTGTGTAAAATAAACTGCAATTATGAACCTTAGTCTTTTGGACATATTCTTACATTGTTGTTTTCCATAATTTCATCTAATTTGACTATCCTAGAATGAACTGATAAAAACATTTCTTCAATTAATACTATAATAATAAGATTTGAATTAGTATTATTATTTTAAAATAATACAGTAAAATTTTATAACCTTAAAGTGCACAGTATTTTGTTTCCTCTGTCTTCAGCTAGATGGTTAATGGAAATCTAGTATTGAATATTCGATATTAAACATTGAAAAAGACTTTGTAAACTGTACCACCGTCTTACAGAAGGAATGTTAGTTGTTCTTGTCTGTTCCATTGAAGTTCACAGGAGCTTGTTTTATCAATTGGAAATTGAGTAGGAAAACACTTCAGCTAGATTGATTTATTATAACTGCTTAGGATTTATCATGTTAAAAATTCATTAGAAAAAAACATTATGGCAATTAAAATAGGAATAACTACAGAAGAACAAAAATAAATAGCAAGTTGTGCCCCTTCCCATGTTATAGACTAGACCATTGTATTATATTGCCTCCAGTGCATGAGCATTTACATAATTAAAACCTTTTCATGTCAAAGTTTGCATAAGAGCACCAAGAACATCTTTCTTCAGCCATATTAGCTCTCATTACTGAGTTTTGATCGTACGGTCAAGGGAGAGATTGCACTCCTTACACACGTTTAAGTTCCATATAAACTCTTTCAGTTTGCATGGAAGTAGAACTGAATTCCTGGTTAGATGAGAATTGCTGTGATTTTCCTTGATGTATAAATGTGTTGCTTTTATTACAGTCAATATCTAGATTTAGGTTTTACCGTTTTTTAACTGGGTAAAAACACAAATGTTGATCTGGAGATACCTTAAGCAGGTACCAGCTGAACATCTTCTCCATTTAAGGACTATATCAGCATTTACTGAGTAATTGCAACACAAAATCCACAGGTTATAGTCACTCTGAATTAAATTGACAAGTTATCTTCGTGTTTACAAGACAGGAAATTAGCTGAAGCTGTGAATCTAAACGTGTTTGGACTGATTCCAAGCCAATTTTAGTAAACCTGTTATTAATATGCTATATATTTTTGATGCATTAAACTTACGGGGACTAAAAACAAAATTATAGTCTAGACACTAGCAATTAATGTTGCAAGTCCTGTTCTCTTGCTGTGGTGATTGTGTATTTTGATAACATGTTTAAAGTTTTAGCTTATTGTTTCCCTTGGTTGGATGCTACTATTGAACTGGGGTTTTTTATTCTACTGTAATCACAGATACTAGTTCATCTGACTTCTTCACAGAAATCAAACTGATTATTATTAGACTCCTTAATAATACATGTTAATGCTGATTTTGCTATTTGTTCATGGAGAGATGTATTCTTTTTTGTTCCTGTAACAACTTTGTCCCAGTTTTGTGTGAAATAATATGTTCATTGAAGCAAGCTATCTGTGATTCAAGAGCAATACTTCACTAAATATTTATTCATAACCATAAAACAGTGTGTGTTTGATGTAGAAGAGCAGGGTTGTCAGGCCTATAATGTGAAATCTAGTAACGAGCAGCAGACATTCACTCTTTTTAAGGTCCAGTATTTGTTCTGGACAAAAAGGTCTGGCATCTAATTAATTGAAGTAGACAGCAAGAATTTATGTTTGATCATAAATAGAGTGTATTCTGAAGCACAGTAAACATAAAAAGGCTAATCAGTTGCTAGTATGGATTAAGTGAAATGTTTTTAGAAGAAGCACGGAAGTATTTAAACCATCTAAACCATTAAGAATACCTTTCAGATACTGTAGTTGGAGTCTCTGCTATGCTACTCTGGATGTGAGAAAATGTGTGGAGTGTTCCTGTGGGGCACCTGTGAATTCCTACTGAAAATGTTTCACTACTAGAATTCACTATTTGTCAATCCAATGTTCCACTCCTCCTTATTAACATCTACCCCTATACTTCATCTCTAAACACATTTTGGAGTATTTTACTGCAAGGTAACTCAAACATGCCCCTTTATTTGGATTAGGATTAGTTATCCTAGAGAGGTGACATAACTCAGACAAAACAGCATTTCCCTCAAGCCATAATTTTCTGCCAATATTTTATGTCCACTATGACACTGATACGTGGGCTAAAAAAAGTATAAAAATGCTGGTGTGAAAGTGTCCTTACCACAACTGGGAAAATGAAGACTTTCTCTCTCTTCAGTATACACTAAAATGTACTGGCTTGTTAAACTTAGTAAAATAAGGACTGATAAAATTGAGTAAAACAAGGACAAATAAATCCATTATAAATACACTGAATAAATGCACTTATAAATGCATCTAGGGGATCAATTCCAGGTAGGAGAAACTAATTTACAAGTAATAATACTGATATAAAATTAAGCAGAGATTAACAGATCACATTAGAACACAGAACAAAAAATAATAGGTGTTTGGTTTAGTGTTAGTGTTTTTCTTTTTAACTGTCAGATGTGTGACGTCCTGGAACAAGCACCCAAATAGTAACAAGGAGGAACCCATACAGTTTCAAGACAGATTTCAGTAAATCTTTGAGTAACTGATTGACAGGAGAAGGGACATTCAGATTGATGGTGTGAAACTCAGGAACTGGGTTTTTTGGGCTCCCCGAGTGGGAAAAGGGAGGACGATTGATTGTCTCACATCACACATTAACAGGAATTTTGATGTGCTATACTGTATCAATCTCACGCTCCTTCATTTCAATGCTTGTGAGAAGGGGTTAGAAAGTCTCTGACCTCCACATCCCATGTGTTCCACAGTTTGGCTTTGAGGCTCAGAGGTATTAGCCTTTTAGTGAACCAAAGAAGAATGATCAAAGAAGCAGCAATTTCACGATATCAGGATGGTTATTATCCTAGTGTCACTGAGAACCACATCCTGTTTGGCATTACTGTTGGGAAAGCTGACTGACGCAACTCTCAATCAAAGAGGAAAGTGTGTACCAGGTTTAAGACACATTTTAAAACAGGTCATTCTGTCATTACCTATGCCTTCTCTTTCTTTTCTGCTGCCTTCTTACTACTTACACACAGAATTTCAGAACACGCACATCATTATCACTGAAAACTTGTATTGCATCCTCTAATGGCAGTAACACTAATATTTTGCTTCTGATGCACACAGAATTTTTTTTTACTTGTTTTCTGTTAGCTGTTTTAAAATCTAGGTTTTGTGTTGGTCTCTGTAGGGAAGTGGTTGGGCATTCAGTTCAGTATATATACCCAAGATATTTTATTTTATACTCAAAACTAGCAAGATGGTATCACTGTTGAGATTGGCTCTGGCTCTCATTATAATTTTACACTTCAGCTAAAGGCTTTCTACTTGGAGAAAAGTGAATGTCCATGGAAAACAAAGGAGCAATTTATAGTTATGATTACAAGAAAGGTGATCACTCATTTGTGCATATAAATATAACCTACAATTCCTAAATAATAGTAATATTAATATTAGCAATAAGAGGGTCATACAGGATTAACATGGTTTTCACCCACAGAGAATTTGGAGGATCACATAAGGACCCTGATCTACAGTAGTGGTACACTATAAATTACTCATGTCTTCCTGTCATATGGAATACTTGCTCTGCTCTGACCTATAATTGCTGATGCTAGTATGTCAGAAAGACTTTCTTAAAGTTAAAAAAATACTGTGTTGTTTTAATTCATTAAAAGACTAATTAAAGTATGTCTGAGAGAAATGTGTCTCTCATTTACAATTATACACATGAATTATAAACTCAGTGAATTAGGCTTTTTCTTTGGTTCTTCTCAATCTCAATGGGTGTGGTTTGAATCCAGCCTGGATCTTAAGTAGATTTTCTGTAAAATATCTTCCATAAAAGAAGTGTTCAATACTTCAAGATTTTTCACATATCTTGCATTATTTTAAAAACGTTGAGCAATAATGAGTTTTCATAACAAACTTGAACCTCCCCAGTTCTCAGCAAATTTAACTTTGGTGCAAGGGTTTGAGAAAACAAGATCTTCATTGTAAGGATTTCTTTTTGTTGAATGTCTCAGTTTCATCATAGGCATTACACCTCACAGGCACACTCTGATTAAAAAAAGAAAATTTAAGGTGGTGGTAAAAAGAGTTCTTTAAACTTAATTATAATACATAAGCATCAGATATCTATCAGTGTTGGTATGAATGAATAAAAGACTTGAATGTCAGTATTTCTGACTATAAAACACACTTCTTTCTTGAAAGAGGTAAGGTCAGTCATCTTCAAATAAAGGCACAAGTATTTCACAGTGAAATAAAAAAAAAAAAGAGGTAGGCATGTTTACAGTGTTCATTGGGTCATAGCACCACAAATTCTTGCGTTGGCAGAAAAGACCACCAGGAAGCCCATGGGGCGTGGTACAGAGATGTACAGGTGAACTTGCTTGGCTCTAGAAGCAGAATAGCATGTTCATGCAGCATTGCCCCTGAGCTATTGAGCTCTGAGAAGTGCCAGGGCTTGTTAGCTTGCAGACTGTGCCTTTGCTAGCAGAGGCATACTGCTTCTAAATGAGAGTTGGCTTCTGTACAGCTCCCATGCTCCCTTGATGCTGCTACGATCACATTAGGATGGGTGAAGTGGATGCAGGTGTCTTGATTGCTACAGTGTGGGCAGTCCCATTCTTATAGGAGAAAAGGCTCCTTGTGCTAGTGCTTAATAAATGCTATACCATAGCAGAAATGGTATCCCAACATTGCATTCAAACTACCATTGGCATTTGGTACAGATACCTAATTAAATAAGCACTGAATTTGCGATAGCCTTAAATGATGTATAACTAATTTTTGGCCTATTAATTTTTCTCATTTGTCCAACCAGCTAAATAGTTAATAGAGCTAGATGGACATTCATAATTCCATAGTACTTGCTTATTAACATGTATACGTGGATGATATTTCCTGCCTAATATTACATTTTTTAAATTTTAGTTTCATTAAAAAATCAAAAATTATTTTCAGAATTACAATTTTTAAAACACGTATTTATTAAGTTTGTTAGTTCATATCATCATTGTATCTCATAACTGAGCTGCAGAAAACAATTTATCTTCTAAAGAAATTGTTTATTTGAGTATTCAGCAGTAGCTACTCTTAATTTTAAGATATGTA
>VZSC01018523.1:20042-96486 GCA_013398225.1 Steatornis caripensis
GTATATTCCATCTTAGAATATGTCAACTTATTATTTATTAATACATATAATTTTATTACTGCTACTAGTATTTCAAAATATTTAAAGACATATAAGAACTAAGTGCATTTTGAAGATTAAATGTAAAAAATTTCCAACAACATTTTTCCTAAAATAACATTTGTCAGAAATTGTGCTTCAAAACACATTTTTAAAATAGCTATTCTTACTCAAGAAGAACATTGGGAAATATCTGAACCTCTTACATCTGAAAGCAGAAAACCAAGATATGACTGCAGTCTTTGAGCTTCAGAAGGGAAGTTATTTGTCTTTCCCAAAAACATTCTTGTGTTTCCCTAACAATATTTTAACTAACAAATATCTGTATTTGGTAGAGTATACAGAAAGAAGTTTATCTTTTTTGTTTAAAATTGGGATTGACATATTTCTTAAACTTATTTTGCCTGAAAGACTAGCTTGTAGTGGCAATTTATCTTGAGATGGATGGCAAGAGGAGGAGGAGGAAAAAAATAAAGGTTTCTAAGTTCTCCACTACAATTCCTTAGACAGTTGATGGGAACTACCAGCTAGCTTTTCAATATTGCTATCTATCTGTAGACCATTCTGGTATTTAGTCTTCTAATTATCTCTGTGGGGTTCAGAAAGTAGTGAGAAGTTTGGAGTCTACATTTACGGCTTATCCAATGTGTTTGTGTGTGTGTGCAGGTATTGTGATCTCTTTTTTTCCTTTGTACTGGGGATAGTTACAAATGCTTTTTTGCTGTTGCTGCTTCCTAATCTTTTCTAGTTCAAAATCAATGTTAAGGGAAAAGTGTGGTTTGTATTGGATACTCAGATTTCATTTTAGGTATGAACTTTAGCTCCACTCACTAGCTGGCCTTTAAAGGGCAGGATAAATACCCATAAGTGAAAAATGATGCATTTGTATTCTTTTTAAACAAACAGAATTACGTGTTCTTAAAATCAAAGGTCATCTCTCTTTCTAGCAGTCTTTCAGGTTTTCTTCTTTTGGTTCTATCAAAAACCAAGGAATTATTTTCCATCACTTACTCTTTCCTTAGATTCAGTAATTTTTTGAGCATTTAAGTAGCGCATAATGTCATTAAAGTGATATGAATTGTGTGCTTTAATTTTCCTGGGATTACCAAAGTGAAAACCTTGCAGCAGAAAATATTTTATGTCAACTTAAAAAAACGTTAATTCATTATAAAAAATGGGACATGATGTTTTGTTTAAACCAATATATTTTTCCATTATTCCTTTATCATTTTTTTTTTCCAACTTCTGTCTCAGGAGGGAAAAGGAAAAGGGGGAAAAAAACACCACCAAACTAAAAAAAAAAAACCAAAAATCTTTAGCCTTATATAAATACCCCAAATTCAAAAGAAACAGTTCTTACTGCAAGTAGGGGCTTACTCCTGGTACTCAGCCCCATATGTAATAAAACCTACCATGCCTTCCTGCATCTATGCACACATGCCCAGTGCACCCAGTTAGACTTTAGTATGCTTAACTGAAATGAAATGCGGGGAATATGTCCCAGACTTTGAAAGCCTTCCATTGTCTAAATAAATAGATGGAATACAAATGACCATTCTGTAGTCATCAGTTTCAGCTGAAGTTACACTTACAAACCATGGCAGAAGCTGCCTTTTAAAAGTAATAACAGATATCACTTTCAATCCTTTAATCCTGCTGCTCTTTTTTTATGTAGACATCCATATCTGTACAAAGTCCTAGTGTCCCCTGGTGCAGAGGTTTTCATTAGTTCGCAAGCTCTCTCCCTCTCTTTTCCACTAGTTGCATACCTAGAGGGAATATATTTGAACAATTCCAACCTAGAAATCATTGTGTTAGAAACAATCTTCGAAAGGGGTACATACTGTTTCTTATTTTAGCTAACTGAATTGGTAGATTTCTACTTTTAATACAGGGATTTTAGGAGGTTCAGATCCAGTTGTTCCTATTCATGCTTGTTAAGCACGGAGGCTTTGATTTATGTCTTCAAAAGTCCTGTCAAACTAGGTCCCCATCTATAGCATAGCTATTCTGGTCCATGGTCTCCTGTTCCAAACTTTGATAAAGAGGAAACTCCCTGGAGAAGGAGGAAGTAGAGAGAACAGAAGCTTTTATTACTGAAATAGTCAAAGGAAAACTTCAATGTTTGGTTCCTTTTTGCTAACCTTTGGAAAGGAAAAGAGGTAGTGTAACACAGAATTTGGATATTTTGCTCCTTACCTCACTCTCATAAACACCAATAATAATGGTTAAAATACTTTTTCAGCATAAAGGTTGTCTAACAGTAAATTTGGTTGTGTATATGTATCTGTCAATATGTATACTGTACACAAATGATAATTTTGTGTGAAATTTTTCAGAAGGAAGAGCTCAAAACAATTAAAAAACTATTACATACCATATTTCTCTCAGTGATTATCAGCATTTATATTAATACTGAGGCTTGTAGAAAATACTTCCATTGTAGTTTTATTAATCCCAAATTACCTTTGTAATGAGGGAGGAAAGAAAGGGCATAAATTACCACCAGTGTGTTTGCTTAGCCTCCTGAATTTGCTATTTACAGACACATTACAATATGAGAATATGAGGAGGTTAATGGTTCTTTTTTGCTCCTAGTAAATACCATTAAAATAGATCTGAGGATAAACTATGCAGATATAAGAGTGGATGAAATATATGTGCTATTTCCTGATGCTAATAACACTGTTATGAGGATTTCTGCTCTGCAAGATTTCATTTAATTACATTTTTTAAAAATGCTGGTATAAACATTTAATCAGAGGTGTACAGGTACATTTTCAACAACACTTTGAAATTTCAACATCATACATATTCTTTTTACTTATTATTATACCAGGCAGACGAAGATCAAAAAAAGATGTGCAAAACAAAAACATTTCTCACTTTGAAATTATGTTACTTCTTGTTCTGCACTATTCTAAAACTAATAGTTCATTTCCTTTCGTAATGTCTGTCAATATATTCAAATTGCATATAGAATAAAATTTTTGACTGAGGGTTGGTTGGTACCATTAGTTGTACTTAATAACTCTGAATTGTATTGGCATATTGGTAGGCAACGGAAGAGATTGAAACAGGAATTTGCTAGCCAAAGTCTGAACAGCTTTCTGTGCTAGTGTTGATCTTTATAGGCATCTGGGCAAGATTGGTTTCAGAGTTTTGTCCTTCTCAAGCTACTTTGTTACAGGTTAGGGGCATTCCCTGAATGAAAATCTCAGGGACTTTGCACCACAGTACCTTCATGTTAATTGTACTATCTTAGTAAATAGTGACCAGGTAGTACAAAAGCACTGTTAAAGTAAACAATGTAAAATATGGGTTTGATTTAAGACCAGGGGACAAAATTGCACTCAGGAGAAAAAAGCTGATTAAAAAGCTGATTATTCACAAATGCCATAGTTATTAGTCTGGCATTCTGTTATGAAGAAGGTCAAAGAAGACAGGGCAGTTCTTCCTTCACTCAGTAATTGTTTATGTAGGCGGACCAGAAGCATATAAATGAACACATTTTATGGCAAGTAGAGTTTGTAATTGCCAACAATATTATTTTTGTTTCTTCACATTTTTAAAGAACCTGCAGCCATCTAATAATCCTCTGTAAATTACTTCATCTCCCTAACAGCCCTCTTGTTGCAGCTTTGATCTGTCAAGACAGTTATCTGACACCTTCTTCAAACCTTTGCTGTATGTTTTATCATGTGATATGTTGCTGTTTGCGACTGAAACACCAAAATAGCACTCATTCTAGTGTTCAAGTAAACTGAATAATTGTCACATTTTACACTCCACAGAGCAAAATTTAATCTGAAGCAAGGTGTCTTCAGTTCTGGTTGCACTTAAAATACTGATACCCATAAAATTACCATGGAGGAAATTCTGTGATGCAATGTTAATGAATAATAATGTGAATCCACTTAACACACTTTATTTCATCATAAAACTCCTCATTAATGACCAAAGAACTGCACAACTACACCCATGTTTCATATTAGATTTTTTTTTGTTTGTAGTGGTTTTAGATGAATGGTTATACTTCTGATCTTTGTAGAGTTTACGAAATACCAGTTTCTGACTCATTTAAATTCTCTCTCCATGGCATGAATTAATGACTTGTACACAGAAATTAATGTTTAAGGAACCAAAGTGGTACTAGAAAATGTTGTTTCAGTGTTTTTTAAACATTTATTTTAAATACATTGATAAATAATTTTTGTAAATATAAGTGAAAATGAATATGATTTTATGTAGAGATTGGATTTTTTTACATTTTTATAAAAAGTCTATTCTAAACAAAGTATTTGAGAGAGGTAACTTTCTTCTCCTGATGTTACCACAATTTTAAAATAAATCCTAAACAAAATTTCCTAGAAAACTCAGGAATTCTCTGTGTTTTCAGCAACCATTCCTTCATCTTCATGCATAATTTGTTAGGCTAGAACAAAAACATTTCTTCAGTTCTTTACGGGGAAGGGAGTTTTAGTGGATAAACCAGCTTTTTAGTAAAAATTGATATAGGTTTCTCATGAGCAAACTAATGGCTTTGACAAGGAGCGTTCATAGATTTCTCTGGGCATAACAAAAATCTCTAACTCAAGAAAGAGCTAGCAGGTAAGAAACTGTCAAAAGTCAGATAAGTGAACTTTACCACAATAAGATTTTCTTTACCAAGAGGATAACACAGATCTTTGTTATCCCTCTCTCTCTGTTCATATATTTTTCCAAATATCAAATATATCTTAAACCATTAACAGTACAGCACATTGAAGAGTATTTTGCCCCTCTTTCTTTTTGTGGACAAAAAATATTTGCAAAAAGATGTTTGCAAATTAGTCCCCCCAACATCTGAGGCAATCTTAAGAGATTCCACCAGGAGTTAATTTCCAAACCACTGCACAACCCCTACCACAGAGGATAAATTGCATTGTGATTATGATTCAAATAGTTGGCTTTTGCATGCTGAAAGTCTCACTTTTAATTGCTGCTCTAAAGGATGCAGAAAGAAATTAGCAATAAAATAGCAAGTTAGTCTAGCAGATAATGCTGTGGCCTGTATGTAACAATCAGTATAGCAGCTAGCAGACAGTGCAAATGGCACTAAAAATTAGAATTTTTTTGCTTTCTTATTCAGTCTACTGTAGAACAAGATTTCAATTCAAAAGGAATTCTTGTGTGCTTAAATGCACACTTACATAAATAGCTAAAAACATACACAATACAAGTCCATTCACAGATATTTTACACCTGTTTCTTCAGTATGTTTATTTACCAGAGCATCCTTTCTTTTGCGTAATGAAAATTACACCATTGTGTATTCTTTACCAATACATGAGCTGTTAGCTTGAATTTTAGCCCAACATAAATTTCTTATGCATAAATATTTTCATTCTGATTTATATAATCTCTCCTCCATGATATACCTTTCTAAAATATCTTCCTTTTCCTTTATCGAAGTGTTGTTTTGCAAAAGAAGTTTGAAGGATGTGACACACTCATTGCTTATAAATCTTATTTATCATTGCAATCTTTATCTGTCACAGCATAGAAGAAGTAATTAAAGAACTAGCTGGCAAAATGCATGACAAAAAAAATTTGGGTGGAAAATTACAACACTGGTTGAAAACAGTTGCTTAGAAATTACCTTCAGAACAATAACAATTCTTCTAGTTTTAAAAATAGTTTGGTGCACTGTGACTCTAATAGAAAAAAGCCTATTTTACAGGGAAAATCTAAATAACATTAAAAAAAAACCCAACTGAAAAGAAGAAGTATTAAGCAATTGGTAAAAAAAAATAGATTTAACATACTTTCTTAATGCAAGATAAGTTGGATGGCAATAAGAAGGTCCATGAGACATCATCTATACATTTTTCCCCTCTGACAGTGCTGGACTATCAAAACAAGAAAAGCTTTAAACGAGATTTGGATTTAATGAAGTGAGACTGTGAATGCATTGCAGCTGATAGTGTGCCTAATTACTTGTGTTATGAGAAGTGTTGAATCATCTAAAGGTACTGCAGCTTCAAACAGATGATGTTGTGCTTACATAGGTGGCCCACAGACAGTCAAAATGGTAAAAATAGAATAATAGGCTCATTGAATGGTTTGGATTGGAACAGGCCTTTAAAGATCATCAAGTTTCAATCCGCCTGCCATGGGTAGGAACATATTTCACTAGACAAGGTTGCTCAAAACTTCATCCAACCTGGCCTTGAACACATCCAATTATGGGGCATCCACAACTTCTCTGGGCAACAGGTTGTAGTCTCTCCTCACCCTCACTGTAGAAAATTTCTTCCTTATAAATAAAGTCTAAAGCTACCCTCCTTCAGTTTAAAACCATTGTCCCTTGTCCTGTCACTACAGGCCTTGGTAAAAAGTTTTTCCCCATCTGTCTTGTAAGTTTCATTAAGTACTGAAAGACCATAATAAGATTTTCCCAGAGCCTTCTCTCTTCAGGCGGAATAACCCCAACTCTCAGTTTTTCTTCATAGGAGAGGTATTCCAGCTCTTTGACCATTTTTGTGGCTCTCCTCTGGACCATCTCTGACAGATCCATTTCCTTCTTGTGCTGGGGACGACAGAGCTGGATGTAGTGTTACAAGTGGAGTCTCACCAGAGCAGAGTGAAGGGGTTGAATCACCTCCTTGACTTGGCCATCTTTCTTTTGAAGTAGTCCAGAATATTATTGGCTTTCTGAGCTGCAAGTGCGTATTGCTAGCCCATATCTAATTTTTCATCTATCAATATCCCCAAGCCCATTTCTGCAGGGCTGCTCATGACCCACTCTGTACTGATACTGTTGATTGCCCTGGCCCAGGTGCAGGACTTTGCACTTGTAGAACTTCTGCCTTGTAGAACTTCATGAGGTTTACATTGGTCCATTTACAAAACCTATCAAGGTCCCTCTGAATGGCATCCCTTCCCTCTAGTGTATCAACTGCCCTGTTCAGCTTGATGTCATCTGCAAACTTGCTGGGGATGCACTCAATCCCACTGTCAATGTCAATAAAGATACTGAACAGTACAGGTCCCAATACAGACCCCGGACAGACACCATATATTGCTGATTTCCATTGGGACATTGAGCTGTTGACTGTAACTCTTTGGATAAGCCAATGCTTTATACATCTAGTAGTGCATCCATCCAAACTATATCTCTCCAATTTAGAGACAAGAATGTTGTGGGGAACCATATCAAAGGCCTTACAGCTGTCAAAGTAAACTACATCACTTGCTTTTCACTTCTCCACCATCCTTATCCAGTGCAGTCACCTCACCATAGGCGGCCACCAAATTAATCAGGCACACTTTGCCCTTGGTGAAGGCATATTGGCTGTCTCTAATCACCTTCCTGTCTTCCATATGCTTTGATATAGATTACAGGAGGATCTGCTCATGACCTTAATAGGCCCAGAGGTAAGGCTGACTGTTTGGTAGTTTCCAGGGTCCTACTTTTTACGCTTTTTAAAAAGGGGTACAATATTCCTTTTTCTCCAGTCACTGGGATCTTTGCCTGACTGTCATGATTTTTCAAATATAATGAAGTGTGGGTTAGTAACTACATGTGCCATTTCCCTCAGGACTCTGAGATGCATCTTGTGGGGTCCCATGGATTGGTGTATTTTCAGGTTCCTCAGATGTTTTTGAACTTGATCTTCTCTTATGATGGAAGGGACTTTCTGCCCCAGTCTCTGCTTTGAGCTGTTGAGTACCTCAGCCTTGTCCATGTCAGTTGTTACTGAAACCGCTGTCTCATTTATTGTGAGGATAAAATTTCCTTTGTCTTCCTTTTCTGAGCAAATTATCTGTAGAAGCTCTTCTTTCTATTCTTATTATTCTCCACATCTCTTGCCAAATTTAGCTGTAGCTGTGCCTTAGCTTTCCTGATCCCATACCTACACTCCCAAGCAGTATCCCTATGTTATTCCCAGGATGTATGTCCCTGCTTCCACTGACTATGCATTTCCCTCTTATATTTCAATTTGACTAGGAGGGAATTACTCAGTCATGCTGGTCTCCTGCCTTCCTTGACTGATTTCTTGCACATGGGAATCAAGAGGTCTTGTGCTCCAAGAAAAATGTCCTTAAGAGCTTCAAACTCTCTTCTGCTCCTTTATCCCTGAGGGTAGTTTCCTAGAGGTTTCTTAAGCAACTGAAAGTCATTTTAACCAAATATGAAGGTCTTGACTGTACATTTCACCTGGCTTATATCCTTTAATTTCACCATTTACTCACATGAATTTCACTAGACTATGATCACTGCAGTCCAGACTACTGCCAGTGTCCTGGTTTGGGCTAGGACAGAACCAATTTTCTTTTAGTAGCTTTGCTTTTTAGTTAAGTCTCTTCTGAGAATTATTCTCTGTAATTAACTGCATGTTTTTCCAGATAGTAGCTGCTTCTAGCAGTGATAAAGGCTCGATGATTACAGTTAGTGCTGGAACATCAGTAGGAACGGAATGCAGTAAGGCTCTTGCTTATAGTTATCCCTATGGAGACCAAGGTCAATGCTTGCTTCTGTTAACTCTCTTATGCTCCGGAAATGAAAGAGTAGAGAAGTGGTCACACCTGCAACCCTGCAGTTGGGAGGAGCGGGTCAGACAGGTGACCCAAAACTGACCAAACGGATTATTCCATCCCATACGTGTCATACTCAGTACAAAGCTGAGGGATCACAAGGGTCTCTCTCTCTTCTTCTGTGGCCAGCATCCAAGGTGGACTCTATCTGATTCTTCTGTCCTCTATCCCAATCTGTGCACTCCTAAATCCAGCTCCTGCCTGCTGCTGAATACAGTCCGGGACTTTCTCAGGGCATGCCCCACAGTATCAGTGTGACGTATTCATCATTGGTGGAGGGGAGTTCAATATCAGTTTTGTACATATTTGTATATGTGTGTATATTTCATTATTATTTCTTCCTATTATTATTATACATTATTATTGTAGTTAGATTAAAGCTGTTTAACTTTTCCATAAGTCTCTTTCCTTTTTCTCTTTCCCCCCAACTTTGGTGAGGGAGGGTGGTAAAAAAGAGTGTCTATCATTCATTTTATAGCCAGCCCAGCTTTAAACCTTGGCAACCATTTAGGGTTTTTTAACCCAAATCTTCAAGGGACAGTGGTCTTTCACTTTAGGTATCAATTTTTATTCTGAAAATCCCTGTATGTTTCCTAATTCTACTTAAACCCTTATATTAATTGAAAAGCAAGATTACATAAATAGTGAAACAGGCTGAAAGATGTCCACATAAAAATGCTAAAGATTAAGTAGAAAGCACGCTTGGCAGTTCAAATCTAAACATGCTAAAATTCTGTGTTGGAGATTTGTCATTGTTGGAGATTTGTGTCCTTTGTTCTGAGGACACTCCACAACATCATAGCATCGCTGTAGCAGATGACAATTTCACAAGCTGTGTTCCTCCTTCATCCTTTCCCTCGCCATCATTCCAGACTCAGGGCTTCCCACATGTTTAATTGCCAGATGGATTATCAACAGCCTGAGGCTTGAGTCTTGTTCTAATCTACTTTATTAGAGCAAGTGTTGGGTAATCTTTCATTAATTTCTCTAAACCTGGCCCCAGGAGCCTGGTTTGCTTTCAGCACCATGATCATTTGCTCATTCACTTGACTTGGCCATCCCTTGACTTTTTCCCAGATGTGTCTCCCCTAATCCTAGGATTCGCCACGTTTAGCCTAGAATGCACGCATGTGATCTTGTGAAATGCNGTGGCCAGCATCCAAGGTGGACTCTATCTGATTCTTCTGTCCTCTATCCCAATCTGTGCACTCCTAAATCCAGCTCCTGCCTGCTGCTGAATACAGTCCGGGACTTTCTCAGGGCATGCCCCACAGTATCAGTGTGACGTATTCATCATTGGTGGAGGGGAGTTCAATATCAGTTTTGTACATATTTGTATATGTGTGTATATTTCATTATTATTTCTTCCTATTATTATTATACATTATTATTGTAGTTAGATTAAAGCTGTTTAACTTTTCCATAAGTCTCTTTCCTTTTTCTCTTTCCCCCCAACTTTGGTGAGGGAGGGTGGTAAAAAAGAGTGTCTATCATTCATTTTATAGCCAGCCCAGCTTTAAACCTTGGCAACCATTTAGGGTTTTTTAACCCAAATCTTCAAGGGACAGTGGTCTTTCACTTTAGGTATCAATTTTTATTCTGAAAATCCCTGTATGTTTCCTAATTCTACTTAAACCCTTATATTAATTGAAAAGCAAGATTACATAAATAGTGAAACAGGCTGAAAGATGTCCACATAAAAATGCTAAAGATTAAGTAGAAAGCACGCTTGGCAGTTCAAATCTAAACATGCTAAAATTCTGTGTTGGAGATTTGTCATTGTTGGAGATTTGTGTCCTTTGTTCTGAGGACACTCCACAACATCATAGCATCGCTGTAGCAGATGACAATTTCACAAGCTGTGTTCCTCCTTCATCCTTTCCCTCGCCATCATTCCAGACTCAGGGCTTCCCACATGTTTAATTGCCAGATGGATTATCAACAGCCTGAGGCTTGAGTCTTGTTCTAATCTACTTTATTAGAGCAAGTGTTGGGTAATCTTTCATTAATTTCTCTAAACCTGGCCCCAGGAGCCTGGTTTGCTTTCAGCACCATGATCATTTGCTCATTCACTTGACTTGGCCATCCCTTGACTTTTTCCCAGATGTGTCTCCCCTAATCCTAGGATTCGCCACGTTTAGCCTAGAATGCACGCATGTGATCTTGTGAAATGCCCTGAAATCCTGTAGATCATTTAAAAGAAAGTTAAAGGACAACAAAACCATTCCAAAACTAAGACAACTCAATTGCCAAGACTTCATTAAATTCTTGACATCATCAGTGGTACCTGACCCACTCAAAAAGAACTTGGGTACCCCTTTCATCTGAGGTCATTAGTGCTTATTGTTCAACAGCAACAGCAAAATGGTGGACCTAAACAAGGCAGACCTAAAAGAGTCAGGTCACAGTATTACTCACAGGATTTCAGAAATACTTATTATCATCTTCATTTCTGTATTGGAGTTCACATTCCTATGTGAATTGCCCAGAGTGACCTTTTTTGCCACTTTCAAGGAAGAAACAGATAAGGCATTATGCCCGATCCACATATTTGGCAGAAGTCACATTTTTGACAGGTTGTCTTGGTTCTTTCTTTCTTCATGTCAGTGATGACTTCCTCCTTCTCTAATACCAGCAAAATTCTTCCTTTTCCTTTGCCTGTCTGCAAATAAACCATTCCTCCCTTTCCAGTGCTTTCCTCCTATCAAAGTTATTTCTTTGTTCTTCATCACATCCTCATTCACTATGCAGAAAAGTGCAATGCAGTAATTTTTCTTCCTGGACAACATAGCCACAAGCTTAAGAAAGTACACACAGACACAGATGCAGTAGTTCTTCTATAAAAGAATAAGGAAACAATAATCAAGTAGGGAATTTTTATCAACAGATTAACCAAAGAAAATGGTTTGTTCTTTTACTACAGCACCCACAAAACACTTGAAAAGGAAACAATTGCAAATAATAATTTATTATGACATTACAGGTAGACAAAGAATAAAAGTATTAAAGTCATAGGTTTTATCTTAAAAGTGTAAGTTTCTGCCCTTAGATCTAAATCCCAAATGACAGGGTCAAGGAAGAGTACTCCAACAAAATGTGTACTGTCTTGAACAGGAAAGGAAAGTGGAGAAAGATATGGCAAAATTAAATAAGTCAATAAAGCAATTTGTGAGATGCCAGGTTCTCCTTCTCAGGCAGCACAAAAAGGAATGCTGCTCTGGACTCATTTATGCAGTCTGACACAAGTGCAAAGAGCATCCCAGCACTGTGGCACAGAGCTCAGTATAACTGTCATTTTGATTACCCTTGGCGTTTTTCTTTATATCCATTGCCTCACCAGGACCTGCTTGCTATTTCTTCCTAAACAAATCCTTTCATCCTTAAAGATGTAAATACAGAGAGTCATGGGGATGATCCTCCCAATATGCAGATCAGTCTGGTTTCTACTTTTTAGACAATGCACAGTATCCAACAGGTAAATGGCAATGTGGTCAGGAAATACATTTCTTATGGCAGGAAATGTCAGCAACCAGAACCACAATCAACTCCTGCTCTGCAGCTGCTGTGGTTGCTGCTGCAGGATGCCTGGCACTTGTCAAGGCTTCATGAGCCAGAGCATCATGCTCCATGCTCAGATTCATCAGCCAGGCCATTAAGGGGTAGGAGCGATTGCCAACCTTTGCCAGTAACATGGTTGTGCTACTGGCTTTACACAGGAATGATACATGAAACGTGCTACGATCATGCTCTCTGGCAGACCACTTGGACTAGATGACAACAATGACAAAATTCCTGTGGTACCCCACAGTGGCTGAGAGAACATGACAGAGAAGGTCCTTGCCCTTGGTGCAGAACCCAGATATGTTAGCAAAATGGGGGACATGCAACAAATAAGCATGTATGACCTACAAGTGGTATTGTTACATGGGACAACCTCTTGAGAACTAAGCATTTGTATGTATGACCCACAGATGGTATGAACCACACACAATAGCTCAGGCTGGGTACCCCTCCCAGATTGTGATATCTGCAGTCAATTTGGCTTTACTAAACTGTGAGGCGAGGTAGTGCACATTTGAAGGTTGTTGACTTTTGTATTTTTACTGCCACTTTATTCTCCACACTCAGTAGACTAATACCGGTTGTTCAGCTAATCAGAAATATGGGTAAGTTCATGAACACAGAGTCATATCTAACGCTGAATGGAAGCCAGTGGTTCAACAGCTATAGCTATGACTCTGCTAAGCAGTAGGATTGTGAATTTAACCATCCATGTGTTGGCTTTCTACAGGGAAACATTGAATAATAGCAAACATTCCACAATTTTAAATCAGTAGGATAAATATATTAAAAGTAAAGATTCTCAGCTCTCAGCGAGGTCAGTCAAGAAAATGAATTATTACAAGCTATCTCTTTTCTCTGTAGGAGTTAGTTGACTGATTCTTACGTTATCCAAGAATCACTTATTACCATACTTATAAATTGAACTGAAACACACAGAGAGCAAATACAATTTTAAAAAGGAGGAGGATGAGACAAAGCGACTCTATGGAATTGTGGCTACAATAATATTCAACAGAACACAGACCTGTGGTACAGGAATTTCCAGCTCTAATATTTTGTGTTCTGTTTTACTCTACAACATAGTGTCATGGACTAACATTAATTTTGCATGTATGGTTAGGTTAAAACCATTCGCACTCTCCCCACATTGCACTTTGCACTCTGTTGGTGCAGTGAATTAATTTTCTGGTTTGAATTAATGAGTCTGCCTTTCAAATATTATTGAATAGAGTATTCTGAAGCCTTTGGTTTTCAAGGCATTTTATATGACTCTTTTTTTATCTCAATTAAAGTGCACGACCTAAACTGAAGTCTACAGGTGAGCATATACAGGTCTCTGAAGAACTAACTGCTATGTTCCAGTTGAAATGTTTCTTCACTTTCTCCCCTGTCCAAAAGGCAAAGCACCTAGCCTAAACAACTTAAACTTTATACTCTTAATTGACATATTTGGGGACTGTTAAATATATGCTTGGTCAATTTTCTGTCTGTTCTATCAGACCTTTGTAAATATTTATTCTTTCACTAGCAATGGACCCTGTCATATGTACAAACTTCTAGCACCATTGCAACTTATATTATAGTAGCACAATTATTTCCACCATTTTATTCAGACAACAAAATTATGTATTAGAAGGATATGCATTATGAAATAGCGCACCAATTTAATGCCCCATAAAACTTAGATTTCACAGTACCATGCCCTCAAAACAGAGTAAAGCCAACACTTGCGGAAGTAAAAGCTTGGCAATGGTTCAGCTGATACAGAAAACTGCTGAGCATGTAGGAATTGAGTCCATGTATAAATATTATATACCTCAAAATTCTGTGTAAAACATCAGAAAGAATGTGACTTAAATTAACAAAATCAAGGAGTTTCATATTAAAGAAGGCACACCCTAGCTCAGAGTGCTATGAACAGAAGGTTTAGTTAAGGACAATCTTAACTATATGTTTTCAAGAGTTTGAGCTTTTTTTTTTCAGTCTGTCAGATCCTTCATGGTACTTAAACATAGTTTAAAGTATTTAATTTCCTTGGTGATTTCCTTAAAGTAAATATTTCATGGAAGACTCTACAAGTATTGTATTATTTATCTGAAGCCGGTCTCCCAGACTGGTCTTTTGGATACATACACAACTAGGCATACTTTTAAATCTGACTTTTGTTAAATCATAACTCATTTGAACCCTCCTTTGCTCACTTCTTGAGCAAATCATTATGTATATTAAAAAAACAAGATCTGTACTACTGATAAAAAGGTATATAAAAAAATAAATAATTAGACATTTGAAGAAAAAGACCAGTTTTCAGCATTAAAGATTACAAATTGTAATTAATAATTGTTTTGATACTATATATTTAAATTCATTGTTTCTAACTATGTCAGGATGATTTTCCCAAAATGTTATTTGAATCAGTTCTTACAATGGCATGGATTACTCCTTAGATATATTTTGTTTATGAAACTGAATAGTCATTTTTGCATGTAAGCGCTGCCTGTTTTCTGATAACCAGAAAAAACGCTAACTAAAGATAGTAAATATTTCTTCAAACATACATATACACATAATATTCCACAGCTGGGAAAGGTATGTATTTTTTCTGTTAAAGGAGTGGTAGACTGCCTGCCCTACTTCCCTGAATAGACACTTCCTCTTGGCTTCTTTTCTTTATACATAATTACATTTGACACTAAAAGTATAGCTTCCAATGGGAAAATGAACTTCGCATTTCAGCAATCTGAGGAGACAGTATAAAATAAAAATGATTAACACTTTAGGGAAAAATGCAAACATATAAAGCATTTGTTTGTCAGACAGTCCTGAAATACTCTAATTAGCTTCATTTTTTTCCTGTTAGATTGAGGACATATTCCTGATTACACAATGTCACAATTTTTTTCTAGATGCAGTATTTTCAGTAGAATTAACTCCAGGAATTGTGGAGCTTGATATTTCATTGCTTTCACATGCATTTTAATGTGGAAGTTTGTTTCTATTTTTTGGCCATTAGCTGTTCTCCTTTGGTTTTATGTGTTTTCTGTTACTCTCTTCTTTGAACATCTAAGGACTCTCTCTTGTAATCTTGTCCAAAAAGCCAGGCAAGAAGGAATGAAGAAAGTCATTACTCCTACTGTTATTAAAGACTACCATTCTACAAAATGTTAAGAGGACAAATTGAGGTTGAAATTTTAATTCTGGTAGCTTTGCTACTTTTTGTAATGATCTTTTAAGGTAAAGGTAGCATGAGGGGCAGAAGGGTATTATTTAAAAATAAATATTTAAAACAGCATGCCAAGTGGAATCATATTGGCAAACTGGAATTTTGAAGATCTTCATCACAGATCTTTCTCAGCTGATGTTTACAGCTGAGAAACTGACCACAGTCTGATGTTCGTGACATCCCTCCATTTCCTACTGGATAGTACCTATTACAGCTGGCTATGTAAGTCCTGCACAAGTGCAGCAAAATCCCAAGACAAGGAAGTCAGAGGTTTCAGGGAAAAAGGAAAGCCACAACTCATGAATCTTGAATTACTCCAAACTGTGGAAGAGCTTGGGAGATAGTAATAACAGATATTTCTGTTCTTCAACATTTTGCCCATTCTTTTCAGTCTGTCCTTTTCTTAGTTACCTGATTCCTCTCTCTACTCCTTTTTATTCCATTCCTCTTCTCTGTTCTCATCCTATATCCAAATCTCTCCATCACAGCCAATCATTTCAGTATTTCCCTTATTTCCTACCAACTTTCAGTTCTAATTATGCCTTTCAGTTTTTTCCCACCACTATCTCATCCCTCTCTGGTCTACCTCCATTTCTCTATTTTTGTTTCCCATGCAGCCTGGCTACCAGCAAAGAGATATTGAGTGCTTTAGTGAAGCAACTTTTCTGATCTTTTTACTGATAGCCATGACCGAGTAGTCCACAGCAGAAAGCAGCTCAATCCCTATAAGCTTAGGCTGTAGGTGGCATATTTGGAGGATTTGTTTGCTAAGTTCTTAATGCCAATCCTGATGATGGCTGAACACAGATTTTTCAGATACTTATAATTTAGTCAACTTGCTTATTATTCCGTACTAACAGTCAAAGAGATGTCCTTGACACCAAGAATTTCCCTTGCCATTCTTTGACTCTTGCTCTGAAACACAAGCAAGATACAAGTGAACAGCAGTGGTTTGGGTTTTTTTTCTTCTTCTTTAAAACAAAGTGGAAAGTGTGTTTATCTTACAATGTGCTTTACAAATTTTTCCATTAAAGACAGGGAATTCTCAGGTCCAAATAGTTCAAAGTTTGCTTAAGTTTATTAAAGATCTGATGAAACAATCTAGCAATGGGATATCTTACATAGTTGTAGACTAAACTTGTTGAGATTTAGACCGCTTCGTAGCCTGGGACAATTTAAAAACATGAAGGAAGATACCTACAACCTTTCTGTCTTTTGCAGACAGATCCAACACGATGATAAGAAAGGGTATAAATCAAAGTCAAAACTCCCACTACAAGTAGCTTCTCCAAAGCTGAAAAGACCTTGTTTTTTCAGGATGGGAATCAAGCAAAGTCACATTAAGACTTCTTTTCCTCAGGACATTAATTTCTGTTCCTATAAAAGTGTATGCCATGGGTCTAGTCTCACCTGGAAGACTGTGTCTTGACCAATCTGACACTCTGAAAAATGTTAAAATACGAGAAAACATGCTTTCCTCCTGAAAAGGTACCATACTTCACCAGTTTCATCTTGCTATGGGCATACTGTTTCGTCTTACTCAGGAGGACATTTTAGAAAGTAGACAGAAGTCTTCAGAACCATGTCAGGATTTCACAAGCTTGTGTTTTACAAGCTTGTTTAACCTTGTGAGGTTTTTCACCTTTGTCTACCTCTACTCAAGGATGGTTGATAAACATATAATTCCTTACACAACTTTTAAACTACTGCTAAAGGAATATCTATTGCCACTAATTACAGTTTTTATTAATGATTTAGATATTACGATATGGCTATTGCTGTGAGTACAGTCACATTTAATGAAGAAAACAGAGTACAGAAGTTTGATTGCATGCCACAATTTTTATATTGCACATGTTCTGAGTATTATTGCTGTAGTACGAAATGCATATGCATTTATGTGTGTTGTTTCCATGACATAATAAAAGTAAAGAGCAAACATGATCAGAATTTTTTTTTACATTAATACATTAGTTACATAAAAATAAATGTTTACAGTTTCAAAATTTGCATGAAAGTTTCTTAATGCCATTTTAGAAAAGGACTGGAACATGATGCATCACCTTTACTAAAGAGGAAGGATAAGAGATGAAATAAACATGAGATTCACCAGAAAATAGCTCATCTGGCTTCCTTCTTTCCCTTCAGAGCTGTATCTCTATGCTGTCCAGGTTCACATATAGCAAATTGACCAACCAGAGAAATCTTATATATAAAAAATACCTAGATACTCTTCTGTTCTTTGCGTGTGGGTTGGACATAATTTATTTTCCTTACATTACAAGGTAAGTATTTTAAATTAAGGTTGTGGAGATAGACACATAAATATGTGGAACACCCTGTAATTTAAATTCTCAATTGTCTTGGACCATTTGCTAGGTAGAAGCATGATGCTGCATTGATTCATGGCCTTAATGAGTATATGCAGTTCTGTTTTAACAGTAGTGGAGTTAAACATGTAAATAAATGTTTGCAAGTTTTGGACTCAAGCAAATGCAAGCTATTCTTATTTTAACATAGACAGATATTGAAATAGTATTCTTACTTTAAAATAGATAAAATATTTTTCTAAGAAAATTGTATTATTAAACAGATTTTTACTGGAATGTATTATATTTTATAAAAGGTAGTGAAGAGAAATTAGAAAGTCAGAGTGAAAATGACGAAAAGAGCAGAATGTTTTTCCCTTCATCTGAGAACTAACAGCTGTGAGTTTGCCCATTTTCAATTTGCTGTAACAAACAGTCTTTTCTGTTGATTATTTATATCATTAATAGATATGAAAGAAGAATTTTTAATGATTTTTCCTCTATCTGTATCATTAATATTTCATGACATAGTGAACTTTTAAAGCTGGGAAAGTCTAGAATGTTTTGATCATACACTACCAAAAGATGTTTGAATCCGTCCTTATCTACAGCATCATTGTGATCTTAGTTTCGACAAGGGAAACCTATGTTGATCATTTGATATTTGTTTAAATTAATTACTGTTTCTCTCATGTTTTTTAACTCCCTGCAGAAATGCTAGCTGTAATGCAGCATATCAGCATTGCCCAGCCCTACTTGACAGGCACTGTACATAGTTCTTTTTAGTAGCAGAGAAGGACATATGTTCCAGCCTTCCTCTTTCTCATCAATATACCTATTGTGCTCAAAGAGCAATGTTGTTCTGCATGCGTGCTGAAGCCTGCCTAACGCATGGGGGTTATTGTACATATACACAGGTATCTCCTGATTTGCTCCTCATAACAAAAGAGTGTGGTTTGGCAGTTAGCTTGCACAGAGGGAAAAAAAAGTCATGCAACCTGTTCTTAGCTGAATTTTTTTTTTTTTTTTGGACATGATCAAGAGGAGCAAGGGAATAGATTAATTGCTGTGGTGGCAGCATCTGACAGCCAAATACAAATTTCCTGGGGAGTGAAAAAGTATTTAGCTCTGCACCTCTGCTGTGTAAAGTATGATCAGTAAGCCCAATACGACAAGAAATGAGCTGAAACGATCCTGGAGTAAAGAGTGACTAGAAGTAATTCACGTACTTCTCACTAGTCCTTAACCCCTTTAGGATCGTTGAGGGAAAAGAATCTTCAGGCAGGGGAACGCAGTTGGATAAATCACATCTGCAAGCTGCAGATCACCCAATATGACAGCTGGCACTAAACTTTCTTGAGAGGTGTGTTACACAGACTCTCATGGAGGATTTTAATCGTCATGTTCTGCTGCTCTTCTCAGTCACATGGCCATCACATTGCGGTCTCTGTCATGTGATAGGAGTAGCAACAAAATGCCCTGACACCAGGTGTTCTTTGGTCACATGTCACAAATCTGGCACTGCTTTACCAGTTTTTTTACCAGTACCACCATTGTGGAAGCACCCACCACCTGACAAGGCATACACACATAACTTGCATAGGCATACATTCATCATGTTACTCCACAGGAGTAACAGTGTTTAAAAGAAGGGCTATGGAACCACCACAAAAGTGAGCAGAAGTGGCTGCAAAAATAATTCACTGTGTCCATTGCGATACAAATGTGAACTAATATAAGTAGAGCAATCTGTTAACTTCCACAACTATGTCTTTTCCTCCCTGCAATTTAAAATAGATTGCTTAATGTTAGCTAATCCTCTAAAACTGTAAATGCCAGTAGATTATAGACTGCATAATGCAACGGAAGTTTATCTACTATAGCAAAATTGGAAGGAATACTTCTAATATGAAGTTGCTAATTTGACACAATCATTCTTCAAAGGTGAGGTTACATTTCCACTAGTTAATATATAGCACAGTTAAGTTTTATGGTCTGTAGATTCAATGACACACAGAGTTTATATTAATAAACCTTAGACACAGCAACAGTACCACCAGATAACCCTGAAAGAATCATGAGTGTACTGCTTGATGTGGATAGACCCTGAGACACCTTACAGAGAAAGGACAAAAGGTGGGTTGTCAGTGGAAGGAGAGGGATACATCATAGATCTGTTTCACTTTTTGATTTAAAACTTTGGAAAATGCAAGCAATTTTCAGTTTTTATAACCTCATTTTTTAGCAACTATGAAATGCATTGAAATCTCACCCAGTAAAGCTCTTACAGATATGCACAACTATGTCAGTAGTCTTATCAGAATATGCTTAAATAACTTCAATAATGTTGCCTCTGTGTGTGTAGAGCATATGATAATATGGAGACATATAGTACATAATGTTTAAAAGTATAGGCTAGAAGTTACTTCTTTTGTAGCATTTTATGAACCAATGTTGCCTTCTCTGGAGATACTCAAAACCAGTCTGGTTGTGTTCCCGTGCAACCTGCTCTAGGCGCACCTGCTTTAGCAAGGGGGTTGGACTAGATGATCTCCAGAGGCCCCTTCCAACACCTACCATTCTGTGATTCTGTGACTTCATGGAGGTAGAAATACGTGTATTTTAATAAAATCTGCAATGCCTCCTATATTGTTCCAGTATCCCTCACAAATTTACTCTCACATATTGATAACGTAAATATTCTTCTCTTTTATATGCCAGAGTTATATCTTATAGTTGCTGTTTAATTGCTGTTTTGTTCTGAGGTACCTCATAAGGACATTTCAAATATTTTTGAATTAAAAAAATAGTGCTGCTACTGGCAACTCTGCACATCATGTGTCCATGGAGAACATGGAAATGTGGCATTGCATGAAAACAAAGGTTGAACTAGGTCACAAAACTTGTTTTCTTGAGAATTTCATCGTTTTCAGTTTCTTCTCTGGCTCTGAAGGGCATAGAAAATGCCTCCTGAGCAAATGATGTTTAAAACATAAAATCATCAAATTACTTTCTTGGTATAACCAAAGGAGAAAAGGAATACATGCTAAAAAATGAATAGACTCTATTTAATGTATCATTCCTGAAACTACCTATTCATGAAAAATACATGAGCTCCAGAAGCAAATTCTATTCAGCGACCCAAAGTAAAGTGCTCCTCTGGGCAAACCTCCCATTCGGAACAAGTTTCTGCATTTCTGAAGAGTTGTTTTGATGTGTACACATAGTGGATGATTGTACATTCATTGACATGACAACATACTTCTTAAAATCCAAAACCTGGGATGGTCCGGTTACAGATTGCTGATCGTTAAGAAGAATGAGAGCCTTAGGTACCAGTTTACCAGATACATTTGGTAGGGTCGTCCTTAGTGTGTCACATGGAAAAAAACAGAGATCATAATTTCATAGGTTTCCTTCTCTTCTTTTACTTTTCTTGATTTATTACTAAGATAGTACTTCACTTCTAAGCAGAGATTCCTACAAATAAGTTCTTACAGTAAGAATAAGATCAGAAATAGGGACAGTAAATACAGTATTAAAATATATCGAAAACTTTTTACTCTTGTTAACATACAAATTATGTATTAGAGACAAGATTTCTATTAAAATGATGTGCTTGGTTTAATATTACGTACTAAGAAATATTTAAATATTTCAAATAAATCCATCTACTATTTTTTTTCTTCTATCACAGACATAAGTCTGAGGATGTTGCAATTTTGACTATTAGTGTAAAAAAAAAAATATTATTAGAATACAGTTATAATAAGGTTAAAATACACTGTTGCCCAGACACACCACATGAGATTGCTTCAAGTATTTCGTAAATCATTGATATTGTCTGAAGTGTTCCTCACTACACTGCTGGTTAAAGTCCAACTTGTTTTGACATGTTAGGTGTTTGAGTCATCACTCACTAACCATATCACCGAAACTACTCAAGTTAAAAGAATATGAACAAACAAACAAATAAATAAATCAATGAAAGTAAAACTGTGTGGTAGGAGAAGACCCAATCTGCTTTATAGCACAGACATGTAATGTCTTGATGACATGAAGAAGAGACAATAACATTCAGCAGAAGTGTAGGGAGTAGAAACTTCTTAAAAAGGCTTTGCTTAAAGTGAAATTATGTAACTTCTGAGCTGATTTAAGAATAAACTGTTGCCTTTTGCTTCTCAATCAAAGAATATGAATGCAGTTATTAAAATATTTGCTGCTAATAAACATTAGTTATGCTTATGGGGTTTTATGAATTCTAGGGAGTTGCTATAATTGTGAAGAAATCATGATGCTTCACTTTGGTTTTCTTTTTGCAATAACATTTAACTCAGAATTTCTTTTAACATTTAAGAAAGAGAAGTTTAATTTTGTGCTAAACTAAATGCAGTGCATCTTGACAATTAGCTTTTTCAATTTTCAACTAAACATATGGTTAAAAAATATTGCTAGACATACCTCACAATTTTGAATATTGTTTTAGAAATACAGTAAATCAAGAAATCAGCTTGGTTTTCCCCATTTATATGTAGTCATGAACAAAAATGAGTCTAAGTGTGTAATTACTAACTTTCCTGGATTAAAGTTTCAACTAGTGGCCTTTGATTGAGAGAACTGTCTTGTATAAGGGAGTTCAGGATCTCCATTTAATAAGAGCAAGTCAATAAAACATGAATATAACAGCAAGACTAAATCTTTTGCTGGATTTGAGCACATATTTAACGTATTCTCCTCATAAAGATTTTTTTTCTCATTTCTAGAACCACCTGTGTTGACAGTAGCTGAGCTGACATTGCTGGTTAGAGCCTTAGAATGAACACAAGACTTAAATGTTAGTATAATTTTCAAAACCTATTCATGCACTGTGAAAGCTGAAGACATACAAATACTAAGGTCATTGATTGCCATCTTCAAGCTTTTGCTGACCTGACCTAGTTTCAAGCATGAACAAGTTTAATTTCTGCCAACAGTATGGATGTAGCATCACCAGTTTAGTTCTGGTGAGCCACATCCTCACATTGCTGTTTGGGCATGCTATGAGGGCTGCGCTGTGGTCTGTTCTGGCTGTGCTTCTACCATTCAGATGAGTTACACTGCATTTATCTATGCTGTCTCTCATAACTTAGTATGGCATTCTGTCACCTTAAATTGTTCTCTGACCTACATTTAACATTTGCTGTCATGACAAGGTTGTTCCTGGTACCTGAGGTAGCACATTTGAAGTTGTCTGTGATATCTCTCCGTAAGACCTATGCTGCAGTCTGCGGTGTAGACCAATATGCTCTCAAATAACTCCAAAATACTCTTAAGTGCTTTATGAAAATGCAAGATCTTTTAACTCATTTGGGTATAGGAAAGTGGGCTAAATGAGTGTGTGCTTTCTCTCTTTTGCTTCTTATTGATGCATTTGTCTGATGCTGCATCACTTTGGACAGAGCTACGTCATCTTTGTAAGTAGGGCTGACCCACCAGCCTTCTACTAAAATATGATAGGGTTGAACTCTGAAGATGTGGGTTATACAATGGTGGGGCTGAAAATGCAGAGGAGGTGATCATTGCCATCATCTACACTTGAAACTTCAAATTTTATTTCTCCATAATTGGAGATTTTGTCATATTTGAAAGAGAGCGTCTGATAGAATTAGCTTAACATTGCATGATGAGGGAAACAGCAAAACTGAGAGACAGTAATTGCCTACAAAACAATACCTACACTGGAAGAAGAGCACAACACTTTCATTGTAGGTGTACTGTTTCAGAGTGTTAAGGCATTTTGGATAGTGACTGCAGTCAGTGAGTCACTTCTTAAAATACAACAGTAGTATGGTGTCAAAAAGTTTAGACTGTCTAAAACCAAATAAAACAGTTCGATTCACTTCCCAGAAGCTTCACTGATAATTTACATCTTAAATAAGAAATGTCAGTGCTGTACACGTCCTCTCCAGAGCTACATTTGCCTACATATTTCAGCATTCTTACTGCAGTTTCTAACAATAGCTGCCAGACCCCAGCTCTCCAGACTTTTGTACATCCTATTCCACATTGATAGGATTTCCACTGACATATCCACTCTGTGACACAGAGCTTCTATATAACTTATAGGTTGCATAGGAATCTGCTTTATATTGCCACCGGGATCCCACACAACAGGCAAATGTGTCTGTGAACCACATTCCTTGTCACCAGACCACTGGCAGGTATTCACCATGCAGAGTGGGCAACCCAAACACCAACCCATGAATTCTGGAGTTTTTAACTCGCTCAGTTCACCCCCCAGAGATGCAAAAGGGTTAACTGTGCCTGTGCTATTGTGGGGAGGGGCAGTTGCCAGTGTTTTCCCTTGATCTTTGGTTTTCCCCTCTAGCAATTCTGCCATTTCCCAGATACAGCCGGTGGACAATCCATGCAGCACCACCGAGGTATTTCCAGCACTAATGCTATTCGTCATAGGTCATTCCTTCCCGGATCCTGGCCTCCACCCAGTCTGTCTCAGGAAGGTGCCAGCTCCCTGCAGGCAGGCTGTCCAGAGAGAGTGTTTCAGCTGACTTCCAAATCCCTCCTGTTCCCATCTGCACCACCACCTGGGTCAGCTCAGCCCATCTCACACCCATCAGTGACTACGTTGTGTAAAAGCAAACTGAGGCTTATCCTCTGCCCTTAATGAAAACGTAATCTTGACATCTAGGGCAGCCATGCATGGGTGGGTGGCTACTTGTATTGCTGTACTATTAAAGTTATAGTCGGCATGCAATCACTGCATGATTTTGCACTTCCACCTTGCTGAGCAAATCCATTCCCTACCAAGCAACAGAGGACGCCAGACCACGTCAGCAGTGCTAAACCAGTCCCAGCCACAGCCATGGCATGGCTGGCTCCTAGCAGGGGGCAAGCTCTGGCCTGCCTGACTGAATGGAGCTCCCCTCTTCCCCGGCACCCTCGCAGCGGGCTGGGCTAGGCATGGCTGCCTGCAGTCCCCTGTCCGGCTGCCCACTGCTGCCTCACCTCCAAGCTGCTGAAGCGGTGCCCAGTGCAGCAATTGGTACCCTGTGCTGCCTCCTCTCATACACAGCCTGGATACTTGCAGCCTTTGTACTCCTTGTGCTAACTCCGACAGTCCTTTTACATGAATAGTAACAGGTTCCCCTCACTCCTTGGGGTCCACATCCCCAGCCCAATAAGTTACTTGGGATTGTGACTGACTGGTCGCCTGCTGTCCTGTCACCCAGAAACACTTTGGGGCCCCAGAAGTCCCCTGCCTCGACATCGCTTAACTGTATCCAATCCCCCCTCATTGAAGAGACTCTCAATAAGTTTTCAGTTTTGGTTTTGCCCATCTTACACGAAGACCTGGCTTGGAATTCACTGAGCTCAGGTCCCAATCAGGGTGGTACAAATGGTGGTGCAGGGGTTCCCACCACGCAGTCCCCTGTTTTAATAAGGAGTTGCACTTTTTTTGCCTCCAATTGCTCCATTTCTTCAGAACAATTTTCATCAGAGTGTCCTCAAATGCCCCCATCCCAAACTTTGCGATCTGCACTCAAGATCAACTTTTGGATTTGGACAACATTGGGGGGCTTTTTATCTTGTGCTAGCATCATCTCAACTCCTTGTTCCAGCAGATGTGTCTACTTGCTTTCTCTTTTCAGTTCTCTCTTCAATATATTTCTAATTCTAACATTTCAGAACACTTCTGCACCTCAATTACACAGGCATCTGGGACAGCACACATCCTTCCCTCCTACTCCTGCCATCCCAAAAACTTCTATGGTTCTATTTGTCCAGACTTTCCATGACCACCTGCAAGTTGGACCACTTCTCCTTCTCCAATTGTAGGTCTGGGGGAGAAGGGGCATGGCTGTGTTTCTGTAACAATTCCTTGATTGACATCCTGTCAAGTACACCAATTAATGTTGTGGAGGCTCCCACAGAATAGACAGTGCAGGCACTCAAAATGAGAGTTATTCTAACCAAAATTACTTAGCACTCCAACAAACAACAGCAAACCACAAATTCAGATGCCAGGCAGGAATAAAACTACACAGCCAACTTAACAATTCCTAAGTTTTCGCAAACAGTCCTTTAGGATGATGACCCAAAATGTGCAATCACTCACCTATAACATGAGGGTTCTCAATCCCAGGGAAGTTACCTTGGGCACATCCTGACCCAAAGGGAGAGTCCTTGACTGCAGGTGCACTGACCCATTCATACCTGAGTCAAGACTGACCTGGGCTCAATCCTGATGGGCTGGAGACCCCATCCTCCAGGGACTATGAGCCGGGCAAAAGCCATTATAAGCACATGGAAAAGCAAGGCAAGCACACGAAAAAAGTCATCAGGTTTCAACAAACAGAAAGACCCAGTCTTTGCCAGGTCTTTTGGAAAGTCCCAGTCTTTGTCAGGGTGTGTGCATCTGCCACAAGACATAATTTCTGAGAGAATGTCTTTTATGAAAAAATTACAATGTTTTGGGGAAAAAAATGGGCACATACTTCCAGCACACATATATTTTTTGAGGAAGTGTCCACCTGGGTGCCCAAAAGTTTACTATTTCAGTTACCACAGAAACAGCTTGTTAAGACTGTTGACAGCTGGCCCGATGAAAATCTTACATCTTCCTAGAAGCCTAACTTTGCTGAGGCAAATTACTGAAGACATTCTGACAAAGGATACTTTCCTATATTCATAGAAAATGCTAAGATGATGTTGTAGGACAGAAGGAATTTGTGTAAAGTTTTTATCCAGCAATGTAAAGATAAGGTATGAAAAAAAAAAAAATACAGCATATCTGTCCTCTTCTCCCTCTTTAACTTATTCTTTCAATCTTTGTTTCCTTTAAAGAGAAATTAAATTCTTTAATTCCTCTGTGTAAAAGAAAATCAGTCAACTTAGTAAGAACTCAAAGTCAGATGCATTACCAATTGATGTAGATCTCTGTCAGAAACATATATTATGGTTAAAAATGGTTTTAGAGAGCTCTTTGGCTCCAAAGGTAATTTAAAGACACTGGACTCTGGCTAAATAGGAAAAAGTTCACACAAAACAAATGATAACAGAAGTCCACTCATTAATAAATCTGTATTTCCTTTCTTCTTAAAAGAATTGAGATTTGCTAGTCAGTTAAGGTCTCAACATGAGAATTCAGCCTAAAATGGAGTAAATAAATGAGTATTAGTATATCAATTCCAGCAGACTAAAATTAAAATTTTAAGTAAAATTTCAGTTTGATCTCCAGAATCTCACATCATTATACCTTGTGTCTAAGGTATAATGAACGGGGGGTGTGGGGAAGAGAAAAGAGAAAGAGACTTGCGGGTTGGAAAAGTTAAAACAGCTTTAATCTAACTACAATAATAATCTATAATAATAATAGGAAGAAATAATAATGAAATATATACAAATATACAAATATGTACAAAACNGCAGGCAGGACCTGGACTCAGGAATGCACGGATCAGGATCGAAGGCAGAAAAATCAGACAGAGTCCTTTTCAGATGCCGGCCATAGAAGAAGAGAGAGAGACCCTTGTGATCCCTCAGCTTTATATGAGTATGACATATATGGGATGGAATACTCCGTTTGGTCAGTTTTGGGTCACCTGTCCGACCCGCTCCTCCCCACCACAGGGTCACAGGTCTGACCACTTCTCTGCTCTTACAGTTCCAGCACATAAGAAAGTTAGCAGAAGCAAGCATTGACCTTGGTCTCCATAGGGATAACTATAAGCAAGAGCCTTTCTCTATACCATTGCTACTGATGTTCCAGCACTAACTATAAACACCGAGCCTTATCACTGCTAGAAGCAGCTACTGTCTGGAAAAACATGCAGTTAATTTCAGAGTGCAGCTTCTCAGAAGAAACTTAAGTAAAAAGCAAAGTTATTAAAAGGAAATTGGTTCTGTCCTGGCCCAAACCTGGACAAAACAGGAAGACCATTGCTATTAGCTTCTGGTATTTGTCCAAACATGCACATTATAAAATAGAGGTAGTTTATCAAACAGTCTCCCTTTTGTCATTAAGATACTGGATACTGCTCTGTCTCTATGGTGCTTAATGGTCACATTGCATCATTTTCTCAGAAAAATTCGCGTATCTTTATGCAATCTGTAGAAGAAACAATGGGGTGATAAAACTGGGAAGGGACTAGCTGGCCAATTGGCCAAATACAGGCAGATTTTAATTAAATTACAATTATATTTGTTATAGAGTTAATTGAATTATACTGCTCTAAGCTTCGGATAGGTATTTTCACAGTGGGAACATTGACATGCCTACGTTTATAACACTTAAACCACATCTCTACATGTTAAACATGTGACAGAGATACCACTAGATTAAAAAAAAAAAAGAGATTTTTTTTTAATCCTATCTATTTTCTATTTACCAGCTATTTTACCAATCTGTATTCTGATCTAACTCTATACTGAGATAGTTGCTGCTGTTCCATGTAGCAGATCATACTGTTACTTCTTGTGGGATGGTAATTTTCCAAGCAAAGCTTCAATATTCTGTTTTATATGGTAGGAAATTTATGAAATTTTATTCTTAAGAAGTTCATTGTTTGAACTGCAATTTTTGTGAAGCCCGATGAGATCTATTGTCTGATATATTAAAGATTAAATAATATAGACAAAAAATCACTATTGATATTTTATGATGCTCCTTTTTTCATACTGAAGAAGCCATTCACCAGATGTCAGTTTTCAGCTAAGTGGAGTTTTGTTTCTTTGTCAGGGCTTGCTGACTTTCCACATGCTATTTCAGTTGCAAAAGAGGAGGCTTGTTAGAAGTAACAAATATGTATGTATTTGCATGTATGTGTTTACAAGACAAAGATTTCTAGTCAAATGTGAATGCTTGGGTTGATACCTGTCTTAATAAAATGCACATCCACATGGCAATTTGGACTATCTTCTTTCTCAGCTAACTTTTGGAGATGCCTGTTGTTAACTCATAATATTGTCTCTGTATTCTTCATGAAAGAACTTCAGGATTATGTCTTGTGTACCTCACAAAAGTACATAGTATCAGGTGAACAAGTATGACGCTTTATTCAGAAACAAAACGGGAATTTTCTACAATTTCCTCTTCTCTTCATCCCTGTTGCCTTGCCCCTGGCAGTACTTTTTACATAATCTATAGCCTGTTTAACTTCCTGTGAGGATCTTCATTCTCCCTAACCCAAGTGGTGATCCATATCTATTTCCTATGGCTTCTTCCATCAAAAACAGCTGTGAGCATACCATTAATCTTCAAGTATCTCCTGCATAATGCACACATTCAGTTTTTATGCCAGATATGGGGAAATTAGCCGTTCAAAATGTCACTGTAGCTTGTTCTGTTTAATTCAATAGCTGAGCTTTGTCTTTCTATAAGGAATAATTCTCTTTTTTTGTTAGTAATCAAAACTTCATTTGCCTGCAAAGATTTCAATAGCAATCCAAACCAAAATAATTTTAGGGAATATTGCTAGGAATTTTAAAAAAATCTTAAGATTGTCTACAGTGTTTGGTAGACAAGCTTTTGAGGTGATTTTAACATTTTACCAGAAGTTCATGATGACGAGTCCACTATATTTTCTGTTCTGCTGCTTCAAGATTTGCTTTTTGCATTCCCTTATTTTTTCTCCCTTCTTCTAAGTCTCACATATTTTCTTCTAAGCCTATCATTAGTATTAATTAGAAGGAATTAAAAGGAATTCTTGCAGAGTTTAAAACTTATTCTGCAATCAGTGAAATATATTTTGTTTTAATCAGGTTTGCTGTATATGAATAAAACATGTTCTGCAGTTACTCCTGTGCTACTATATTTCTCTTTGAGAAAGTTGATGTCTTGGAGAACTGAGATCCCACATCAAGTTTTTACTCCTTTAACCATGACACATTTGTGTGATACAGAGGACAAGAAAATTCTCTGTAAAAAGAAATGTCCTATTGCTGCTGAGAAAAGCATACCTGTTACACATACATGAACTTATACAGTACTAGTAAACAGTCTTTCCGAACATAATGTTGATGTATTGCTTGTGCAGTGTCAGCTCTCAATGCTCTTTTGCCTTTTTTTTTCACAGTTTATCTCATTGAGGATTTTTTTTTATATTGCATCACACTTGACGTAACAAATAAGGAAACTAAAATTGTAAATCCCTTTTCTAGATGTCAAATGTTTCCAGAGGCTAGCTAGATATGTACAGATGTTCATGCATCATTCAAATTATATCAGCGTTTAGGGTTCTGATTTTGTGACTATCTTTACTTGGAAAGGTTATGTTCCCCAGATACTGGAAATTGTGGTTCTCCGTTCATCCAGAAGGTGAAATGATACAAATTACTTAATTGAAGCCTTCTACATGCAGTGCTAGGGCAAATATGCTCAACTCTTGAGTTGACCAAATCTTCTGGAGGGGCACAAAGATGAATTTCTGACTCTTCAATACATCACCAAAAGCAAACATATCTTCCAGCTGAAAAGACAATTGGCATCTTTTAGAATAAGAAGTAATTTTTAAAAATTAACATACTTTTTAATCTTTTTCTTCTGTCAATGGGATGATTTCAAAGTTTAATGGGAATAGGTTTAACAAAGAACAGACCAAAAATCCACTACTGAGTAATCTAGTCTTTTTACCTACAATTGAACTGGTACATGAAAAAAATGTTTTGATCCTGCTAGTGCCTAGACACATATTTCTCTTTATTAACATACACTAGTATGGAGACTATATTTGCAAAGAGTATTTCCAAAATCAAGATCCATATTTAAGTATTAAAATTTCACTAAGATTTCTAATACCATTAAAAAAGGGATTAGGTAGAGAAAAAGTAATGTTTTCTCCCAGTGTGCTCCAGGGTGGTGTAGGCTTGGTTTTCCACAGGTAAACTCTATGGATTCCTGTCTCTGGAAAGGATTATCTAGATTTAAGAGGGAACACAGATATGACACTCAGGGAATTCAAGTTCCCTTCACAGGGCATGTGTGAATACACTTTGTCACTTTCTCTTTTCCTCCCCACATGCTCTGTCTTGACAAGTTAAAATGTAAGCCAGTTAAAGTCATCTCTCGTATACATCAGGTGACGCGCGGAAAACAGATTGCACAATCTGTAAGATTGTAACGTAGGTATGTTTATTGGGCGCCGGGCAGCACAGGGGGGTAGTCCCACCAAAGTCGTGCGCACCCAGGGTAGTAGCTTGGCTTCAATTTATACACGTTGTGCATACATATTCATAAGATTTTCCAATACGCCTATACATATGCATGACCTATCCCCGCTTTGTATTAAAATTAGTTCCAAGAGGTCATTCCCGTAGACTCATCCCCACTGCCCTTGCGGAGTACCTTCTTGTGGTGGTCGTGGGATGAAGATAGATGACTTCTCTTGGTCACCGCTAGTAACCTTTTGTTCTTGTGCAGACTCAGTTGTCCCTTTGGCTTTTATCAAAACCGCAGGTTTGGTTTTTAGCTGGTCCTTAGGCTTTTCTGACAGGACCCTGCACTTAGTCACTGCCCCATTGTTCTGTTTGTAAGGACTTTCTGTGCTGGTGAGGCAACTCCCTAGTCCTTATTAGGAAAGTTTGCACAATAGTTAACAAAGTGCTAAGCATCCTTTATCAGCTTGACTCCCTGGTACGTACAGTGATCATTAAGTAACCCTATATACATCAGAATTTCTTTAACCCCTTCTCACACAGAAAACTATGTTGCCATAGTATGATATAAAACTTTTGCAAAGGCAATTTTCACTCTGCTATGGACTGAAAGTTACAGACTAGGGGAGGAAAAAAACTCCTAAGCCAGTTAAATTTGACACACAAGACTTAAGCATTTCATGTTTACTTTCATTCAGCTGTCTAGACAGGAAGGGACAAAGACCATCAGAGCAATCTGTTAAAAATGTCTTGCTAACTAAATAAGGCCTTCACAAATCTTATTGTAAGGTGTGTTTTACTAAAGAGTCATAATGTGTGTGTACTGCTGTGTGTTAGTGTGAGCCTGAGTCCCTCTCAGGGCTGATCTACAGCCTGGCGAGCTGTTCATTGCCCACCACTGCAGACCCAGCTCAGATTCAGCCTCGAGACATCCCTACTTCTCTCTGTGATATGCAGCCAAAAAGACATATTGCTATTTTTTTATCTACTTCCAGAGTCCACCCTGTGTGCTTTAATGAACAAAACAGTGCTTTATTCCTATTTGTATTTGCAGAGAAAAGGATAAAAGCAAGTCCATAAATTCATACTCCAGCATCTAAACATGTAGTTTGTTTTCAGAAGTTCTGAGCCTGGAGAAGTTCTGATTTCAATGGTGTAAGTGATTCTTCTTTGTTCATCAGTTATTCTATTGGTTTGTTAATATTTATCAATGCTCTGAATGCAGGAGTCGAATGCACCATTAGCAAGTTTGCTGATGATACCAAAAAGGGAGGTGTTGTTGCCTCTCTTAAAGGACAAGAGGCCTTGCAGAGCAATCTAGATAGATTGAAGCATTGAGAATCAATTAAGGGCATGAAGTTTAAGAAGCTCAAATGTTGGACTTTTTACCTGGACAGCATAACACTAGGCACAAGTCTAAATTGGGAGAGGAGTGGCTGGAGAGTAGCCCTGCAGAAAGGGACCTGGGGGTGCTGGTCAACAGCCAGCTCAACGTGATTCAGTGGCATGCCCTGGTAGCCAAGAGGGCAAACCCAGTCCTGGGGTGCATCAAACACAGCATGACCAGCCAGTCAAAAGAGGCGATTGTCCTGCTGTGTTCAGTGTTGGTGAGGCCTCACCTTGAGTGCTGTGTGCCATTTAAGACAGGTAATAAGGTCCTTGAATGTGTCCAGAGGACAGTAACAAAGCTTGTGAAAGAGCTGGAGAGCATGACCTATGAGGAGTGGCTGAGGACTTTTGGTTTGTCTAGTTTGGAGAAAAAGAGGATGAGGGGCGAGCTCAGTGCTCTCTACAGATTTCTGAGGAGGAGAAGCAGAGAGTGAGGTGCCAAGCTCTTCTCCCTGGGATCCAGTGACAGGACATGTGAGAATTGTTCAAAGCTGCACCAAGGGAGGTTTAGACTGGATATTAGGAAGCATTTCCGTACTAAGAGGATGGTCAAGCACTGCAACAGGCTTCCTAGGGAGGTGATTGATGCCACATACTTGTCAGTGTTTAAGAAACACTTGGGCAATGCTGTTAATAACATGGTTAAACTACTGGTCAGCCATGAAGTGGTCATGCAGTTGGACTACATGATCGTTGTAGGTCTCTTCCAAGTGAAATTATTCTATTCTATTCTATTCTATTCTATTCTATTCTATTCTATTCTATTCTATTCTATTCTTTTCTATTCTATTCTATTCTATTCTCATTCTAAGTCATACACAGTAATTGAATGTTGTCCATTATTGCTTCTAGAATATTTCATCCCTTTCCATTTCCTCTCTTCAATAAATGAGGAAATTTGTGGTTACAAGCTTTGCATTAAAGTTTTCTGTGAGATGTAGAGGTGTTGGAACATGTGCATGTAGAGAAGAGAATTTTGTTTGTCCAGGAAACCTGAGTATAAGGAATAATTTTTTAATTTTCTGTTAGTGCTTAACCTGTGTACCTTGCTTGTAGAGAAAAAGTACACACCTTTTATTTCAATAAGAAAATGATCAATGGAGAAGATTTTTGGGGAAATTAATTCTACTTTTCTTTTTATTTGCATTCAAACAATATTTTATAACTCTAATTTAAACTTGTAATATTATAGTTCACATTCTCCTTGCTCATCTGCCTACTATAAATCCCCACACTCTTGGCAAACCAGCTCTAGAAATGGTCTTGGGGAGACAGTCATCATCTGACTTACAGATTATATTTTAATTAATGTATTTTCCTGCTTTATTTATGTGAAGTCAATGTGTGTTCTGAGCACATGTGTATTTGTGTGTAAATGCAAGAGGTCTACTGTTTTTATGATTTTTTTTAGAAGTCTATAGTGTGAAAGATATTCTGATTCTACCTCCACATTTGCAGTTATGCCACAGGAGTGATATTTATCTTAATATATATTGTATAAAATTTTTCATATAATTCATCTTCAGTTACTCATATTAAGTGAATGTAATGTGCTGTTTAGGAATATATTCAGTGTCATTCCTGGAATCAACAAAATTTTGACTATAGCTGAAGCTGTCATTACACCATACTACAGATACACACTGTCAAACACTGTAAATTCCCAAGTTAAAAATCTCTTGAAATTTCATAATAGTTCTCTCTGAACAATGCTTTCTGGTTTGTTGGTTGCTTGATTTAGAGCAAACTGTTCAAAATTACATTTATAATAAACACTGAATATTTGTAAGTCCTGCCACACAGTTATAGATTTTATTTCTTTATTTTCTTTATTTTTTTTGTTTGGAATTATTTGCATAAACCAAGTTTATTCTGTAGATATGAACACAAGCAGTTATTGATAATATTTTGCCCACATACCTCTTTATCTTACACAAAGAAAGACCTCTAACCAACATATTTCTCCTGAGAAGTCTTTTTTTTTTCTCTCATGTTTAGAGGTGACTGTATGTTCTTAATGCCACCATTTATCATTGTGAGAATGTCTGAACATTTGTTCAGATGGGCCATTCTGATTTAGCATCATTTAAGAGTATCAGTGACAAAAAGACTGGGTGTATCTAAACGATCAGTTTTACTACAGCAAGACCACTACAGAGACCAGCAATACTTGAACACAGTCAAGGATAAACACAGATAAAGAGAATTTATCTGTTCCTTCCTACATAAGTGTACCTATTTCTTATCTATCTCACACAAGCAATATTTCCAACGTTGTAATTTATCACAGTTCCTCCATACAAAACCATGCACATATTATATTGCAAAACCATGAAGAAGCTGTAAAAAGAACAAAAGAGGAGATCATTATATTTTCTGCTTTGATGGGA
The DNA here is from genome assembly GCA_013398225.1 of Steatornis caripensis. Classification (NCBI taxonomy): domain Eukaryota; kingdom Metazoa; phylum Chordata; class Aves; order Caprimulgiformes; family Steatornithidae; genus Steatornis; species Steatornis caripensis. The sequence goes on from VZSC01018523.1 coordinate 54,689, forward strand.
AAGCACATAATTCTGAAATAATATCTTCAGTACATCTTGGGAATATGGAAGGAACAAATCTTGACTCCCAGGAGCAGAGCTTCCACTCAACCATTTCCTGGAACAGTATTTACTGAGATTATATTTTTAACAACATCAGAGTCAGAGATAATTTTTAAATTCTTAAAATTGAATTTATTCTCTGCAGCTTTTTAGGCAGTAGGCAAATTACTGAAAGTTCTCACAAAGACATCCAAATCCTTTAATTGCCTTCTTTCCAAACGTATTTGGCTTAACAAACTCTTCAGGATTTCTTAACACACCTTACAAAGATTAAGCATACTTTCTTTGCATATTAAATAATCAATTATTATTACTATCATGGCAAATTAGTGAACCATACTGCCTGGATTTAGATATCTATGAATTAGCATAGTACGATAAATACGTAAAACACTGTAAATATTGAGTGTTTCCTCAGTATTAGTCTAATACATTTTTAAGTTAATGAACTCTTCTGCCATCAAGGGCATATAAACCTCTCAAATAATGTGCTAAGATTTATTAGTAGAAGAATCAAGAAACTATTGTTGACTTACAAACATAAAATGTGTTTAAGTCTTACTATCTAGGTTAAAAATCAGATAGAGAGTAAAACGAAAAAAAAAACCACAAAACAGAAAAAAGAGAAATAATAGCAGGAATAGAACGACACCTATACCAAAAGAACACAGAGGTTTGTCAGTACTCAGTGGATTTCAGAGGCAGCTGTACTGAGAAATTGCTTAGGCATTTTTAGAAATCCTACGTATGTGATCAAGAGAGAAAAAAATGCAATATTATTGTGAGCAATATCTTGAAAAATTAATTTATATTCTTTTACATAAAATAAGAAACAAAGTATAGCCAATGAAATTGAAAAAGAAAATAATTTTAACTGTTGAAATATCTGTGCATATGCATCTGTCATACCTATAAATACCAGTATCTACCTAGATTTATATATATCAATATCCAATGCAACTGTCATGCACAGTAAACCATAAACCCATATCCGTATTTTTGTAATAAGGCCAAGGTATTTAGATCTCTTTCTGTGACTAGATATTTTTACAAAGAATAAGATTTTCTTCAATTCAGTGGCTCATACATGAATTCCTAAGCAATATTTACATTTGTTCACAGAGACATAAACCAACAATTAAATTAATAGTTTTAGAACCAAATTTTAATTTAAAGATACTTTTTCTTAATTAACCCCATCAGTTTTTATATACCTTTTTTTTTGAAATATGTTGTTCTAGTAATTATGCATGAGACACAGAATACAGGACTTCATGGATAATTGTTCTGAAATGCTGTGGTCATTAATATCTTGTTAACACCCAGTTCTCATTCCTCATGGGTCTTACAAGAACTGTTGTATTACTATCTTGTGCATCAGTATTTTACAGCAAAATCTAAAGAACTGAAGGAGTCAAAAGTGAAAAAAATATAATAATAACAAACACATAAGAAAGACATACTGTGTTGAGATTCATTGATACTACAATAAAGTTCACTCATATACATAAGAGAAAATTAAAGGGGCAAGTTAACTAACTTTTTATACGCACAAATTAGCAAAACATTGAATAGTACAGTATCTAGATGGTAATGTCTGTCTTTATTCTCCCAAACCCTTTGAATTGCCAAATATCTTAATGTGCTAACTTTTTCCAAAACAGTGAAACAGCTGTACGATCCCAAAATTTGGTATAGATTCAAAGCAAACAATGGACACTTGTCTGAAATGAGTCTTAAACAATATCTCTGTTCAGTGTATACTCAGTGTAGTTTTCAGCAGCGACCACAGAGCTACTGAAAGATGGTATAAAGAATCCACTTGAATTCCATCAGATGTTAGTGATTTAAACATTCCTCTTCAAACATTTTGCACATCCTGTAGTGCTGCAGAAGATTGCCCCTGTTGTTTCTCCACTGGGAACAAGTAGGCAGCATACTAAGAAAAGTGTATGGCTTTCAAATCAACCTGAGTGTGATAAGGTTTTGAAAGTCTCTTGTTACTGCAGTCTGCTGGCAAATGTCATAATACTGAAAAAGACTGCAAGATAATTGCTACTTCCTCTGTGGCATGGGAATGGGTCATTAGAGTCCATTCTGATTCGGAGCAAGGGAAGAGAACCCTACTGCAGAAACATTTAGACCAGACAGATACTGGGTAATTGGAGTCTGAAAGGAGGTGAATTAAGGAAAAGATTTAGATTAGGATTCCTGCTACATGTTCATTTTGTTTTTCAGTACGATTTCACTTAATGTATGCAAATGATGCTGTTTCTGAAGATTTGTAATCTTAAGTGGGTACACAAATTGTTTTAATAGTTGACAGCTCTAGGATCAAGTTTTGTACCCGGTGGAATATTGGCCATGGATAACAATTTTTAGCAGTATTGTATTTCCTCTAGGGAAAAAATATGGATTCACAAACATCAAAAAGCTTTGTCCATTAGAATGTTTGACAAAATAGCTCATGACAAAAAATGTAAATGCTGAGGATTTTTTTAATTAAATACTCAAATTAACATTTTGGCTTTGTATTTCCTTTATCTTTTAAAGCCTTTATAAATGCTGATGTTTGAAATGAAATACCCATTTTGTATCAAATATTTCATATCATCCTAAATAATTGCTTTTCGGTTTGCTGGTTGAGCTGGAGGATGAATTAAAATTCATCTTGCACTGGCTGAATTCCTCTTTTTTGAATTGCCAATGAACCAAGAAATCAGTTATTTGTTCAAGTCTATAATTGTGTTATATATAATAATTTTCCTAAAATGTCTTCCACCCTACAAAGATCTCCCTGCTGAATTTGCTTAATTCTAAAAATGAAAATGCTTGTAAAACCCTGAAAGGGAATGCTTTTACCAAGTTGAAGGGAAAAAAAAAATCAAGGTACGTCTTACGTTATTTTGATAGATCGAAAAGATCATTGACTACATTTTTATTCACTTTGGATCTCCGACAAGACTCACTAGTAATTATAGACGCTCTCTGCCTCTATTAGCATCAAAGGAAACAACTATCTAAATTTAGCCCATAGCCATTCTTTTTTGCACGTGTGACTGGTGTTTCCTTTGTTAAGATAGATTTATTCTGATTCACTTAGTGAAGTACAGAATATATCTTTTTGTGATGGCTATGGAGAATACATACCAGAGAGATTCACCTTATTTTAGAACAGGCAATTAGTACAGGACTATTATAATAATTTATTGACATTCAGTTCAAATTTTATTTTATTTAAACTTAATAAATATGTGTAATCGATACTGGTATTTTCAGTAGCTAGTTTTTCAGATGTAAAAACACTCATCAACATGTGTAATGTGGCAGAGCTAGTGTAGTGGCAAAATAAGTGTTTCATTTTTAAAATGCATTATTATAGTCTTTCTTTCAGTTCTTTCAGTGTTATACATAACATCTGACAACATACATAAAGTTTCAGAGTGCTCCGAATATTAATACGTTAGCTTGGGTGACTTCGTTACTCATGCAAAGTAAACCTAATAGAAAGTATCAAGGCCCAGCATATACACACTTGTATTACTTATTTTACCAACCTTATATTACAGAAATCTTGAAAAGAGTTACATTTATTTTACTGTTGACATGTAAAGAGAGATATTTCTGCTATGAGAACTAAAAAGAATACTAGAAAAACAGTGTTTTCAAAATCTCTCAGTGAGATACAATAAATTTAAATATTTAAATAGCAAGGCTTAGAACCTTATTCTATTTGTCCTATCAGAGCTTCCCAGATTTCCAGTCAGATAATGCCAGTATTCCTAGCCCAGCAGTGACATGCTAGACTACCAGTCTGCCATGTATATACCACTTAGTACAGAACCTTTTATTAGACTGTGTGCCAGCAGTACTCACTTTAATATGACTCAGGATCACATTTGTCAAATATAAGGATGGAAAAATGGGTAATAGAAGGACACCATTTTAAAGGCAGATTATTTTTATATAATCCAGAAAATTACAAGTGCATAACAGCTACTCATAAAACAGGAGCCTTAGCACTGATGCCAGTTCAGATCTGTAAAGCAGAATAGAAGGAAGACATCACAATGTAAATATAAGGTGAAGAATATTTTTTTTTAAATTTGTGTAGCCATTCATTAAATGCAGAAAAAAAGAATAACCAAATAATTGCTTACCATCTATCTCAATAATTATTTCAGCATATCTCACACCAAACCACACTGACTTCTAGGCATTTTCTGTGCCTTTTAAAATAAAGCCACACCAAAAATGCAAAATGAAATGCCAAACACTCACTTGGAGATTTCCTTACATATGTTTCTTCTTTTATAGCATAATTATTTAAGATATAGTGTTGGGTCAGAATAGAGAAACTGAATGGTTTTCCCACTTCATCAAAGTTAAAGGACTTTTAAAGACTATGTTTAAGGAGCCAGCTGTTTTCTTTAGTTAGCATGCCTGGGAATCTACAGAGCCTGGTGACGTCTTTGCGGTATAGGTTTTGAACTCATCTCCTTGCCTGTTTTTACTGCAGACTATTGAGGCTGAGGTTCATTTTCTTAGCCCTTCCCTTCTCTTCCACTTGTGGATCTTCCAAGTGTATCTGCATGTCCCTTGGGGTAAGGCACAAACGTACAGGAGTTACCTGCTCTTAAGGTACTTTACCAGAGTCCAGCTTTCCATACAAGATGCCCATGAAATTCGGTATGGAAGGAGGGAAGAAATTGGGAAGGGAAAGTAAGAACAAACAAAATATAGCTTAATGCTAATTCCTCTCATCTACAATTCGTTCAATAATTCTGCTCTGAGTTGTTTGTTTATTTGCTTTTTTTTTGTCAAAGGATGTATCTATCTAAGCTAAATATCACTGCAAATACCACAACACAGCAATAATTGCAGTGCTGTTTTCTCTCTATACACTGGGCAGAGGATTTTTAATTTCATACATCATTTGCAACTTGCTGCAGTGATTCTACACAGTCAGTACATCTCCTTATCACAAAGAAAATGAGACTGGTAGCATTTCAACTCTGATCCCATATTCCCTAGTTTTAGACCTCTTATTAGCACTTGGGTTGCAATCCAGTACTGACGCTTCAGAAGGGCTTTGAGTCATCCAAATAAGGTATCAAAAGAAGCAGCCTTTAGCTCACCCTTAACAATTGCCAGAAAAGTGGACATGAGCCAAATTGCATTTTCTTCGGAGAAAGTGAGAATTATTTGTCTCCAGCTCCACAAACCATGTGTTGTCTATAACTCTATATTTATTATACATATTATATATATATCTTACATTTACATGTTAAAAGTATATGTTTTTATGAACCCAATGCCAAATCTAGTCAAGTACCTTTCTAAACCAAGAACTGAAATTTCATCTGTCTGCTAAAAGCAGGTAATCTTAAACTAGTCAACTATTTAAGCATATTAGGACAGAAGTATGTGCCACAGAAATAAATTATATAAAATAATAAATATTAATTACTTCTGTTCACCTCCAAAACTTCTCAGGGAGTGTATGCTTGTATATGAGCTCTGTTGTATGTGGTAAATACATCGGGAAATAGGTTTTCACATTTATTTCATATACTATACCCTATATTTCTGATCTGTATTCATCCAGTGAATCTGTCTGGAAGATTTCATTCCCAAGACACACAGTAATTGCAGAACTAGCTTAAGGAGAAATCATGTAAGTGCAGTCTGCGAGGAAATGCAAGAGACTGGGAGCAAGATTGTGGGAGTTACTTCAAGACATAACCTTAAGGGACAGCAGAGGAGGGAAGATATATGAAGCTTATGGTGCTGACCTTGCATGTAAAGAGTGCAGAAACCAATAATTATTTTCTCTGATACATAAATGAAAGAAGATAATTTTCAAGGCAGTGGAAAGGGTGTGCTGCAGTCCATCCTAAAAAGAAAGCAGGGACATACAACAATGGAGGGTTTGTTTCTTTTTTGCTGTCATTTGTTTGTTTATTTCTGTCTTGGACTTTCATATGAAGCTTATGATTATGACCTTGGATGTAAGGGGTGTGGAAACCAATAAATGTTATTTTCTCTGATGCATTAATGAAAGAAGATATTTACCAAGGCACTGGAAAGGGTGTGCTACAGCTCATTAGAAAAAAAAGAGAAAGGGTAGACAACAATGGAGGATTTTGTTTCATTTTTCCTTAGGTTTATTTCTGTCTTAGACTTTCATTTACGTGAAGCAGAATACTGGCAGAAGGCTAAACTACCACGAGAAAGAAGGCACAGGTTTTATGAGATCAAAAAATATCTTTAGGTATTGTTAGTTATGTTTGTCATTTTAATTTTGCATTAGCAGGAATAGTTAGAATTGGCATTGTAGTTATGCTCCAGTAACATCTGGTAACATCTACCAGTTGCATGACAGTATATGAGATTTCTAAAGTATTAAAAATCAAATGCTAGAGCTTCTGCAGCTCAAGTAGTTGTCTAAGATGAGTGACAGTGCATGAAATAGGATTTCCAAAATGTGAATCATCCGTTTGTGTTGTATTAGAATAAAAACATTTTGGGGCAGATCTGTGGATAGATGATGTCATGTAAAATGTTTTCCAGCAAATCATACAGTGACAACAGCTGATTCCATTACTGTCTTTCTTAAAAAGACTATGCCTTGGTTTTATACTTAAGAGAGTAATGAATGTGCTGGAGCAAATTCTAGTGTTCCTACAGGTATTTGCCATAGAAGACAAAACCATTTACCTTTGCTGAACCTCACAAGGTCCTCCAGCATGCTGAAGCCTTTATGAATAGCACCACTGACTTTTCCCCCTCAGTCTGATGATGTCCACAGACTTGCTTGGATTCCATCACTCAAGTCTTTCATAAAAAACACCCACTGTTTTCCCCTTATCCGTTGAGCTTATCATCTCATCCTGTAAGGCTATCAGGTTAGTCAGGCATGATTTACCCTTGGCAAACCCACACTGCTGTTCCCAGTCATGTCTTTGCTCTTCAAGTGCCTGAAAATGGCTTTAAGAAAGACTTGCTCATCCATCTTCACAGAATCATCTTCCCAAGGATCAAGTAATGCTGATCAGCCTCTAGTTCCCCCAATTCTCCTGCTTGCCTACATGAAGGTGGGTGCAACTTTTGCATTTCCCAACGATCAGGACTTCCCTGCTCAACATGATCTTTCAAATATGACAAAAAGCAGCCTTTCAGTGACATTAGTCAGCAGTCCCAACACCATCTGTTCCATATCCAAGAGGGTTAAGCATTCCCTGCTCTATCTTCTTCTGCTGTAGGTGCTACATTCTCACAAATTCTACCACTGAGGTCAGGAAATCAGATGAGGTCAGGAATGAGATGGCAGAACTTATCACCAAAAATGATGCAAAACAAGCACCAAGTACCTTTTCTCTTACCTTTGCCACTAAGCTCACTTCTCCAACGTTGACCCCACATTTTCCTTAGCCTTTCATGTCATTGTCCTTCATCTCCCTCACTAGTTTCAACATCTGAGCTTTGACTTTCCTAATTCTATCCATGCATGTTGAATAATATGCCAAATAGTATATCTGCACATAGTTGCAATATCTACACGTTTATAAACAAAAATCATCTCTTATTTGCCAGCGTCACTTGTTCATATTAACAATGCTGAAACACTGAAAAATGCTGCTTGAAAGCAGTTTTGTTCTGTGTACATCATCTGATAATGTAAGAGATTACGTTTTGTTTACATACTCTGGTGTTGACTTACAGGGTTCTAGAAGATGCAGTTAGAATACGTTCTTGTAATTTACAATGCTTCCAAAGAAAAAGAAAGTTAGAATTTTTGAAAGAATTATGAAAATACTTGTTTTCATATCCTAGCATTTCTTCCCAAATCGCTAATCTGAATTACAAAATGTAATTAAATATCTATTTTATTTCCATTGCATACAGATTCTTTTAAGTTGCTGTATCATTCTATGACCCTTTGTTGAATGAAGAATCCAAGATATCACAGGTACATACCATGGTATATCACATGGTACATACCATGCAAGGACATGTATCTTAGGAGCATCAGGGAACATGATGCAGTAACAGGCAGGTTGACATAAGATAGACCTGCAGCAACAGTAACCACCTGGTAATATTTTTGCTTTGTTTCTCAGAAATGGTAGAAACAGATTTTGTAAGCCATATTTTGCATTAGTTCTGTCTGGGCAAGCTCAGTAAGTGCTATTACTGGTAAAAAGGTGTCTCTGTGATGAAATAACTCCAGGTGTGATTACAACAGAGGTCTTGATTCAAGGGGCTGTTACATGTTTATTGGTTGTTGCAAATATTACTATTTTTGCCTCAGATGTCCACCATAAAAAACATTCTCACAGGATATCTTCATTGCTGGTGGCAGTGCTGGAGACAGAAGAACTTTGCTTAACGAAGCCAGACTGAGTGTCTCACTTATTAACAGATGAACTGAGAAAATCTCCCAAATGTTATCCATCTGCTCCTGTCTTTCCAACATATTCTAAAACAAAGAATACACATTTGGAATCAAAACTCACCTCTTCTATAGGGCTTACCTTTATTGACAGAAAAAAAAACCAAAACAAAACCCAAAACCCCTAAAACTAAAGCAAACAAAGGGGAAAACAGAAAACACTTTAAACATCAGTTTACTCAGTCCTAGCCCAGGATACTGCCCCAGGGCAGAGTTTTTCCAGCAATTCAGGTTTCATCTGAACAATGACAGTAATTTTCTTCCCAAACATGAGGCTTTTCTAGTAACTATTTGTCTACTAAGCCACTACTTTTCTTGAAAATCTGAAGACTGTGCAAGAATCATGAGGAAGGAGGGAGGAGTCATGAGGTTACCTATCCCACACTGTGTATTAATGCAGGACATGTGCAGCATTTCTAGCAGATGTTCGTGTCATCTGTTGCCAGAGACTTTGATGACAACCTTGCTAAGAAAATACATCATCTTTTTTATTATTTCTACCTTTTTTTTCCTGTTACCTTGTTTGAAACTTGTTTGTTGCAATGTAGACTCAAGTTTATTTGTCCAATCAAGAACAGATCAGGAAAATGTGAAACATATTCTTTCTAGAAGGCTTTTTCCCCCTTTTTAAAAATGTATTTACAGACCAAGTTGTTTCAAAGAAAATATCATTGGATTCTCTTCTATAATAATATTTTGAAGGGTACAAAATATTGAACTTAAAGATTTCACTTTTTCTTTTCTATCAGAAAAATTATTTGTTCTATTCTCTGCATGCATGTGTGCGAGGGAAAGATTGTGTATGTTATTGAATGCTTTGTAATTGCTTACATTTCTCATTACTACCATGATATGTTTTGATGTCATGTAGAAGCAAGCAATCTTATATGAACTATCGAGAGAAAAGTCTGCTAACTTACTTTAATTTCTGATTCATTCCTGTTTTCTGGGGACATGAGACACCAACAGTACAAACCAGATTTGTGGTCAGATTTGTACCATTATCTTTTCCTGTGAAATTTCTTATCTAAGTGCACAGCCTACCGTTATTAAAATCAATATTAGATCTTAATTGGTGCAAGAGGGTATAAGATTGGGCTCTACATTTTTGTGTGTGATGTGTGCACAAGTTGATACCAAATAAATAAACTACACAGAATTTCTTTATTGGATTTTGGGGGTGGCAGAATTGTTGAGCCAGAGGAAAAGTCCAACTACAAATACAAAAAACTCCAGACAATATGTGATTTGGACTCGATGTACAAGAACTGCTGGCGTCAGAGTCATTGTAACTGTGGATTTATTTCTCTGTCTTTCTCTCTTTTGCTGTTTCCAGGGATTTTCTTTTTCCTTCTAAGGTTCTGTATTTCTTTGGGTGGGGGACAAAAAAGCAGTTAGTTCTAAAGAGTGTGGATTCTTTTTTAGATGCTGGGTAGTCCTGAGCAACCAATCAGAACTTCAGTTCAACCACAACCAGCATTGATTAATAGATGTTTTGCAGAAAAACGTAATGATTACCTTCATCATAAAAAGAGAGAAGCATTTAAGAAAATTACAAAATTTTGCAGATTGTATTGGATTTCTTAATTTTTGTTGTATTATTTAAAATAGTGAAACTATTTTTATCCTCACTTTCTTATTAAATCAAGAATTAATTGAAAAACCTTTCACTATCCTTTTATTTCCAATAATGGTTTCTCTTACAACAAAGACTAAAATAATATTACAGAGAAATGGTTCATTTAGAAAAAAACTAGCAAGTATCTCAGGTAATATGCAGATATAATGTTTTCATGTGGAAATATTTTCCTGATACTAAACCAAAATACAAACAGAAGTAATATTTTGCTACAAAAAAAATCAAATTAAATGTCTAAGTGGGAAAATTATCTGTGAACTGGTGATTCAGCTGTTAGGCAATAATTCTGAGGACTCTTCCACTGAAAGAAAACCATGCAGAACAAATTAATCAGATAAAAGAAGAGAATATTTTTAAAACAGCAAATAAAAGATTCTACATTAAAGTGTTACTTAATAAGCAGGTGAAGGTCTGATACTTCAGATTTTATAGTTGTGACAAATTTTGTACTGTATTACAGAAGTTAGTCATCAAACAATATAATAGGAAACATTTAAAATATATTAAGATTTCTGTAATCCTATGAGTATACACACCTTTCTTAAATGTACTTCTAAAAGTCAGCACCAATGTGTCAGACTGGACCAGTAAACTTTTCCCTCCACTTCCCACCCACTTTTAAGATTATCATCCTCAGGAGAAATGTAAATGTCAGTTCAATCTTCGTAATATTGAGATCTCATCAAAGAAGACACAGCATATTTTCCTTTTAAGCTTTAGTACACATTCCCAGAAGGAAACAGAAAATCTGTTAAGTCTCACTTTCTCTGAATGAAAGTTGTTTCTTTTCATTGAGTTTCAATTGGTTTGGTTTTTTTTTCAAATAAATTAATAAATAAATTTGTGATTGTTATTCTCAAAATGTGTTTCAGCACATACAGTACCTAAAGGCAATGAAATCATCTTTAGCTTTTAGCCAGCAATCAGCCAGTTTTTCAATTGGACTATTGTGGATTTTATCTTTCAGCTTTTGTTCTTTAACTTATTTGTGTAATAATACCACTACCCTCCAACCCTTACTTCCTCACACTCATCCCTCTAAAAAGTAGTATGCAACATCATCTTGCAACAGTCCTCATCTTGTGTATCTCTCCATGCACAACCTGACATCCAGGTCAGGTTAATATGTCACTCTTAAAAATCCCATATATCATCTCCTAAGAAAGACCTTTCTTACTAATCTGAAACTAAAAACCTTGCTCAAACAATTCTTTTGCTAGTGAGAGATACTTCTTCTTGCTTACTGCTTGAAGTCATCTTAGCCTCAGTGGAAGAGCAGATGATTTCTATTTAGGAAGGGGTTTTTAGTAAGCGGAAGCTCTGGTTTTGCATATCTCAGGCTCTGGAACTCAGATCTTTGTGACTCCCTTTCAAGTTTTTCCTCCATATATGAGCCATGCATCTAGTCACCATCAACTCTTTTAAAAGAGTAAGTGCTGATCAATTTTTTGGTACGAGCACTGAATAATGTGCATCCTACTGTCTCACCTCAAGATAGCATAGAATCTCTTCTTAGTGTTCATCATCTCACGGGATGTGACTGCACTGTATCTGCTCATCTGTATATCTGAAGTACAAGGAAGGACATTGCAAGCAGGTGGCCATAAGCAAGTCAAAGTACAGAGCACTTTGGTTCAAGCACAGTACGTCATATTATGTGACACTACTTATGGATCTGATTTGCTAAGTCAGTTGTGAGTGAACTGAACTTCCTGATCCTAGAAAATTACTCCCTCAAGGTTTTATGCCAAACTCTTTTTGCAGTCACCCAACTCTTTACGTTGACTGTAGAGGTCTAACAACAGCTCCGTAATGTCAGTGAACTTATGAAATATTTTTTAGATTTAGTGATGTCAAATATGAATGCGCCTGTCATGGAGGCTCCCACAAAATAGACAGCGCAGGCACTCAAAATGAGAGTTATTCTAACCAAAATTACTTAGCACTCCAACAAACAACAGTAAACCACAAATTCAGATGCCAAGCAGGAATAAAATTACACAGCCAATTTATCAATTCCTAAGTTTTCGAAAACAATCACTTAGGATGATGACCCAAAATGCGCAATCACTCACCTAGAATGCGAGGGTTCTCAGTCTCAGGAAAGTTACCTTGGGCAGTGTCCCCGCCCAAGGGAAGAGTCCTCAAATGCAAACCCACAGCTCCAGGAGGACTGACTCAACCCTACCCTCCACAGGGACTCTGTTTATACCTGATTTGAGTCTGACCTGGAGCCAAAACTGAATGGCTCCTTCCTCCAGGGACTGTGAGCCTGGTAACAGCTACGGTAAGTGTAGGAAAAGCAAGGTAATCAAGTTTCAATGGCCAGAAAGCCCTGGTCTTTGTCAGGTCTTTTGGAAAGTCCTGGGCTGTTCCAGGGTAGGTGCACCTGACAAACACCTCCTAAGCAGTCATAATGGCTCAAGTTCTTTCAATACAGCAAAAAAGATCAGAGAAACTTAGTTCAGTGAGAAATGTACAAAGGATATTCATACACTTAAATCTAATAGCAGCATACTGTAAGAATCTGCAATATTGTCAGAAAACTTCATAAAAATGAAGTTTGACATGAGATGGATTTATTTTGTAATACGCTTATACAATCCATATATATCTACGAATAGTGAATAGAAAAAATTCTCCATGTTCTCTCTACCTGTCATATTACACTGTAAAAACTCTCCAGTGACATTCAAAGATGTGATTACTACATTGCCGTCAAGGTCAGTGAAACCTGAGTGTCATGGTTTAACCCCAGCCGGCAACTAAGCCCCACACAGCCGCTCACTCTCTCACCCCCAGTGGGATGGGGAAGAGAATTAGAAGGGTAAAAGTGAAAAAGCTCATGGGTCAAGATAAAGACAGTTTAATAGGTAAAGCAAAAGCTGCACACACAAGCAAAGCAAACAAAAGAATTAATTCACTACTTCCTATGGGCAGGCAGATGTTCAGCCATCTCCAGGAAAGCAGGGCTCCATCACGCGTAAGTTACTTGAGAAGAAAAATGCCATCATTCCAAATGTTCCTTATTCTTCCTCCAGCTTTGAATGCTGAGCATGATGTCATATGGTATGGGATACCTCAAGTTGGTGTCAGCTGTCCCAGCTGTGTCCCCTCCTGACTTCTTGTGCACCCCCAGCCTACTCACTGGTGGGGCGGTGTGAGCAGCAGAAAAGGCCTTGGCTCTGTGTAAGCACTGCTCAGCAGTAACAAAAACATCCCTCTGCTAGCGGCACTGTTTTCAGTGCAAATCAAAACCTCAGCCCCATACTAGCTACTATGAAGAAAATTATCTCTATCCCAGCCAAAACCAGCACATTGAGTTAATGGTTATGTAAGTGATAATCATTTAACATAATGTGGCCTACAGGGTTATGGAGAGTGGTCATTCAGGGGTATTTCTGAGATCTCACATATATTAGAGAGATTTTGCTTTATTTATCTCCCCTCAGCTGTTTATTCTGACTAATACCGGTGTGTTCTTCTGGTAGTAAGCAAGCTTTTGAGAGTGGTTAATAACAGTCCTATTGTGCATCTGCTCTTACCATGCTCCACTCCCTTTGATCTGTGCTGCTCTTTGCTCCCTGATACAGAGAAAGAAATAGAGGAGAGAGGGGTGTTTTTCCCTTTAAGGGGCTCAGTATATGCTGCTGCACTGTAATCATGGATTGAGGAGGCTACTCAAAATGACCCATCACGTCCTTCATCTCCTAAGAAATAAAAAGCTACATTGTGGCAAAAGGAAACAGTAAAACAAAATCAGTGATGCTAACAGTGAAAAGAAAAGGAAAGTGTGGGGCTTGCGCGGTCTCAATTTTCTACAGAAACTGAAAACAAAGCACACATTTGCTTTTCTGCCTATTGACTTAAGGAAATCAGAAGATAATGGGGGTTGCACCTTTCCATGTCTCTGAAAAATCTTTAGCTTCAAAGAAAAAAAAATAGCTGAATGCCAAGTATGTTTCAAATGAAAACAAGGTTTAATTTTTTGAGATCATGTACAAAAAAAAGAGAGTAATTAAAACAAGATATCCACATTTTGCCACATTGTCTCTGAAAGTAACTAGAGATCAAAAGTAGAGCAGATGTATCTGAGTCCTTAGTGTGTTACTGATGCTTTTTACTTGATGGCTGAGATTGACAAAACACTAACTGAGGTGTTATAGAGTATTTTTCGGTTTGGCCCCATATATTCCTGACAATACAAAGGGGAATTGAGTCAATAGTATGCTTAAGAGTCTCGCATTTTAAACATTGTTGTATTATTAAAGAAAGAGAAACTGGCAGAAGATTGAATTTTTCATTTAATTGGGCAACAGATGTGGCCTGTCTTAGGCATATACTGAGCAATTCCAAATCGTAAAAGACAAAGTCTAAATTGAAATAAAAATCAATAAATTCCTGTGGTGGCAGGGGCCTCTTTCCAGGATAAATAAGACCTGTACCTTAAGCCATTAACCTTACTCACACATTTGATTCTAGAGAACAAAAGTAAATGTAAATCTTTGCTTGCATTTAAGTGTATCTTCCCTTCTCAGTCCTTGCTTAAACTTAATTTACAGTCAGCTGTATCCAACCCTGATTATACAGATTCAGTCCAGGGAAATTAGCAATATCAAAGCCTGTTCCACTCTGCTCCAAACAAAAGTGAGGTCCAGTAACACTTTGTGTTGGCTGGCAGTATTAGTTTATTCATTTTAACTCAGCTTTAGTTTCAGTGCTTGAAATGTTAGTTCAGTGGATGGAGACCAGGGTGAAAATGAAATATTGCTGTGATTGCCTGTCTCAAGTCTATGTCCTGAATCTCATGCTATCATTAAGCTCTTATACTGCTGGTGCTGAGTGGGGAAAGTCAGAAAAACACATACTGATTTTTGTTGAATGGATTTTCAGAAGGAAGAAAAAAATCTGACAGATTTGGCTACACTCCAGAGCTTCCTCTCAAGACGTAGGTTTGGCACTCTGTTTGATATCTTTAGGCAGATAAAATAAGGAGTAGTAGCAGCATATAGCATCTGAGCTATAGGCTCAAAGACAAATCTTTGCTGAAGGATTTAACCTCCTTAAAGTTAACACTCAAGAACAGAATGTAAAGGGTTGCTGGTATAATTTTAGCTGGTATAATTATAGCTGATGTTTTAATGTAAGCAGAGAGCAACAGGAAACTGGCTGTGATGTCTAGTTGTTCAAAACAAGGGTAGGGAAAGATGCTGCTTCTTCATAACTTTGTGTCAGTGAGACAGGCAATGGCTTCATAGAAACACTGCAGCAAGTTGCAAATGATGTATGAAATGAGAAAAGGTGCCCATGACACAGAGGAAAATTTATAGTTCGTATTGTGCAGTGGCTGTGGCACTGTGTTGTCTCCCGCAGCATTAAACTTGGTCACACTGCTCAAGCTGTGCAGAATTTTAAGGAACAACAAAGTAAAACATATAAAAGAGTTTTTCAGTTTCCTGGTTATTCCCTGCTTTATCATGAAGCAATTGTCATTCTGAGGTGTTCATGTTACATCACCATCTAATATTCTACCTGTCTATACTAAAGTGAAATCTGTTTGGATAACACTGGTTTTCTCTTAAAATAAGTAGCAGAAATATTCCACTTATTTTAAGAATAACAAGGAACTGGCATTACATTAAAATATATCAGAAATTACAAAACTTCTATTAAGGTTACCTAAATGTCTTGAAGAAGTTATGCTTAGTAGAGAGGGGAAGGTCATTATTAAAGTTTCAGACCTCAATAAGTTTGCAGATGACACCAAGTTGAGTGGGATTGTTGATCTGCTTGAGGGCAGGAAGGCTCTACAGAGGGATCTGGACAGGCTGGATCAATGGGCTGAAGCCAGTTGTATGAGGTTCAACAAGGCTACGTGTCAGACCTGTATTTGTGTTACAACAACCCCATGCAATGCTACAGGATTGGGGAAGAGTGGCTGGAAAGCTGCCCAGTGGTAAAGGACCTGGGGGTGTTGGTCAACAGCCAGCTGAATAAGAGCTGGCAGTGTACCCAGGTGGCCAAGAAGGCCAACAACATCCTGGCTTGTTTCAGAAATAGTGTGGCAAGCAGGATTAGGGAAGTGATTGTCCCCTTGTACTTGGCACCGGTGAAGCCGCACCTCGGATACTGTGTTCAGTTTTGGGCCTCTCACTGCAAGAAATACATTGAGGTGCTGGAAACTGTCCAAAGAAGGTCAACAAAGCTGTTGAAGTGTCTGGAGCACAAGTCTTATGAGGAGGCACAGAGGGAACAGGAGTTGTTTATTCTGGAGAAAAGGAGGCTGAGGGGAGACCTTATCGCTCTCTACAACTACTTGAAAGGAGGTCGCAACAAGGTTGTTGGTGTCTTCTCCCAAGTAATAAGTGATAGGATGAGAAGAAATGACCTCAAGTTGTGCCAGAGGAGGTTTAAATTGAATATTGAGAAAAATTTCTTCATCAAAAATGTCATCAAGCATTGGAACAGGCTGCCCAGGGAAGTGGTTGAGTCACCATCCCTGGAGGTATTTAAAAGATGTGTAGACATGTTGCTTAGGGACATGGTTTAGTGGTGGACTTAGCAGTGTTAGGTTTCCAGTTGGACTTGATGATCTTCAGTGCCTTTTCCATCCTAAATGATTCTATGATTCTATGTTAGAAATACAAGCATGTGCTAGGTAAAGAGTTTTTTTTCCCCTCTCTCTCTTAATATGAAATAGTCAAAAATATTTCATGAAAAATCCTTTGACAGTAGGGCTCTAGAATTTAAATATGTGATATTAGACAGTATTAGTATATGTCACAAAATCTAATGTAGATAATAATGGACACCAAAGGGTACATACACCTTTGTCATCATTTAAGCCCAGCCAGGAACAAAGCACTATGCAGCCACTCACTCACTCCTTCCCTCCACGGTAGGATGGGGAGGAGAATCAGAAGAACAAGGTAGAACTCGTAGGTTGAGATGAGGACAGTCTAATAGGACAACACGAGGAGAGAAATTAATAACAACAACAACAAACATAACTCCAATAAAAGAATACATAAAGCGAGTGATGCACAATCCAATTGCTCACAACCTGGAATCCAGTGCCCAGCACATTTCTGAGCTGTGATTCCCCCTCCTCTGGCCAATGTCCCAGTTTATATACTCAGTATGACATCATATGGTATTGAATACCTTCTCGGCTAGTTCGGGTCAGCTATCCTGGCTGTGTCTCCTCCCAGCTTCTTGTGAAAATTAGCTCTATCTTAGCCAAATCCAGGACAACATCAACTGTACTATTGCAGAGAAAAGTCTAAACTGTATATGGTCGGTAAAAAGCTCCTAAAAGTCCCAAAGCTAACTGCAAAAGTGTTCCTGTAATGCAAGAGATGAAGAAGATAACCAAGGCTATAATCAAAAATTAATCAAGCCCCTTAAAGCAATTAGATTATTTTAACAAATCATTAAATTCTTTAAAGTAATAGATTATGGATTTCTTTAATTGCCTTCTGATGTAGATTTAGTTCATATTTGTAAGTTTCTTCAGCCAGAAACTTTTTTTAAACAGAGTGTAGATATTTCATAAGTGGCTTCATTATGTAACGCAGGTCTTTCAAGAAATTACAAATAGTCTGTTTTAGAAAAAAATTACAGAGCTGGTAGTTGAAAGACTTCTTTACCAGGAACATTTAGAAAAGTGAAGACAAGTCTACTAAAAGTAGACATAGGAAAGGCTAAGGTGCTTAATTAAA
Source organism: Steatornis caripensis (assembly GCA_013398225.1). Lineage (NCBI taxonomy): Eukaryota > Metazoa > Chordata > Aves > Caprimulgiformes > Steatornithidae > Steatornis > Steatornis caripensis. The sequence continues at coordinate 72,546 of VZSC01018523.1, forward strand.
GGACACTAAACCTCTGTTTTGATGTCCTCACTTGTCCCAGGACAAGAATTAAGCTATAGCCCTCTAAAATTGCTTTACTTCTTAACAAGAGTGTTCGCACAGGTTCTAACACACTTTATCTGTATTTATCTCCACAACTTTACCTGATTTTTCTGAGTGTTCCCAAGTAGATAGGCTTTGAAGACACTTATGCTATGCATCATGGCATGTAGTCATTAGGAAATACAGACTTCCTAAATATGCATAACTTCTAAATTATGACCTCTAGTTTTGACCTGTACTTCCTTGGATGTCTGCATACTCCTTTTAAGGATCTAAGATAAAATTGTGTTATATTAGAAACAAAACCGACGGAGAAGGAAGAATAGAAAAATAATGTGAATGGACAAGTATTTATAGGTGGGTTCTTTTTCTCCAGAACATCTATGAACACATTTTAATGAGACTTTCTTTCTAATATGACTACATAGCTCCAACATCTTTCCTTTTCTGTGCTCAGATACACCCTCCACTCCTCTGCAATTTCCATTTTCCCTTTCGCATCCTCAATACCTATAATTTGCCAAACACCGGCAATTTTTACTTATTTAACAATTACTTGAAGCCATGTTGTGTTTAATTTTTTTTTTCCTATTCTGAAAAGATGAACTGAAAATTTCAAACCTATTCGTTCAGGTACTTAGTCTGTTTAACTGTAAATGAAAGCTAAAAATCACTGTAAATAATCATAAGCAGAATGAAAAATGCTTTTTTTAAAAAAGTCCATAAACAGAATTTTAATTCTAAAACTAATTATAGTATATTACAGCTATTGTTGTTGTTGTTATGCTATTTCATAACAATCATAATATTATTACTATTCTTTGATATATCCAACCATTAAGAAGGAAGGAGGGAAACGTCAAGTTCTTTTGATGTATTTTTATTACATTTTCTCATCACTTCTATACTGAAAATCAAGACTGCTCAGTGTCACTCCCATTTCCTAACCTGTATCACAAAACTGTTATCAGAACTGCTGATCTATGATCTAGAAGAATCTTGATGAAAAAGTGGCCAATACTGTCAAAGAAAACTAGATATTAACTCAGCACTGTTAGCACTGAATCTCACAAAATGGTCACTACACTGTCATTGGCTAGGGCTAAGGGTTATTTTTAATATAAATTATTAATCAATTATGCCACTTTCTGAAGATGTATCCATTGGCACGTTATATTACTGTAAGTAAAACTTTTTTTTTAATATGTTTGTCTTTTTCTCTTACTTAAAAACACACTTAGCCGGACACCAAACCATATCACACAAAAAAAAAAATTCCTCAAGTCAATGACTGTCTTTCCTTTGCAAAAATACAGAGACACCGAACTTTATAAATAAGCTCTTAGTAACTAACCACCACTTGTTTCCCACTTTTTTTGTGACAGAAATTCTTGAGTGACTTATTTATTCATTTACTTGTTTCTTGCATCATATTCTCTCCCCTTGAAAGTTAACGTTGCAAAAACTAAATATTAAAAAACCCTGAAAAATATTTATCTAATGCTGTCATATTACACCTCCTCCCTTTGTCCGTACTGTGGAACCTATAGTTCACTGAGGAAGTAAATCACATCACATTTTGGTAGTATCGTTATTCTGAAAGGGATCTTCATTCTAGAAGTCTCAGGCATTCATTCCATTAATAAATATAAGCATCAATTCTTAAAATATGTTTGAAAAGAAATATATTTATTTTCTCTTAGGTGAAAGTTAATTCAAATGTGTTTTCAGGTAATTTTAAAATATCTCATAAATGTTTCTAGGTTCCACTTGATTCTGGTCTTCTGTTCTTCAGTTTCATTTGTTCACCTATCCCTCTTTAACACTTAAGCATTACTAAATACAAGTATCTTCCTATACATTTATAAACATGTATTTAGTAATAACAATTAAAAAATCTCTTTCACAATGTGGCAGTTATTCATGACAAGTAAATTGCATGTCACAGCAGAGAAGTACTTTGATAGGGATTATTTGAGAAGCACCCTAAGCATGAAAGATTATCTGCTCCTCTTGTCAAAAATCTTTTAGTTGGTGCACTGTGAGAGTAAGTGACTGGATCACGGCTACCTTTTGTATGACAGGTAAGGAAAAATCTAAGTTTAGTTTTCCAAGCCTCTCTAAAGAAATAACCAGAATAAACTACCAAATGGAAAAAAATTGCCAATATACATGCCTTCATACATTTAATTCTCTGTTTATTTGTTTTGAAGGACAGTTAGTTTATTATCTTAGTTGTAGTATTTTACTGCATATAAGTAAAATGCATGGCTAAAAATATATACTCTGTGAATGATAAAATACGATTATAATGTGCATAATTCTGGGGGGTTCCCAAAGTATTGTTCCAATCATTTCAAACAATTGTACAATTGTGCAATATATGTCACCATCAGGAATGTGGTGTATATTGTCACAACAATGGTGTATTTGTCTGCCTCCTCTGCCTTTTGCCAATTAATCCCTCAGGTCCTGAACTACTCTCAAAGCACTTCCAAAAGCCTATTTTTATTTTTTTTATTTTACATAACTTATTGGAAACAGTATATATAAAAAAGTTAATTCTTTAAAAGTGAAGTTCCTATTTTTCCCCCCATCTAAGACAAATAAAATCCATTCTTACCATATTCGGCGGATAGACAGTGTTTCTTATAGTCTTCTTAGACACCTTAACAGCTTCCAAAGAAAAGCTGTAGAAAAATAAATTTTCACTACTGAAACAGATTCCCAGCACTCCACTGAGTCACCGAGCATTTGTTTCTGTAAAGCGTTATGCTAACAGCCCTAAATGAATGACATTAAACTGTTACATTATTAATAAAGCTACTTTTACACATGGTAATGGTTTCTAACATGCAAATTGAGTTTAGAAATCACTGAGACTGCTGTAACTCACCACAAGGCTCTGAGGAAGGTATGTGTAATCGTAGAGGAATGTTGTAAATAAAAATACATGCAGAATGCTAGAAACAAAACTTGTTCAGAAATAGACAGGATATATGCAATGTAAAGAGGCATGGTATTTCTAACATATTCCTTAGAAAAAACACAAGAATTGGGAAAGCTTATTTTATTGTTAGGGATTAAAGAGCTCTATCTATGTAGTTTAAATACAGAGAAATAACAACTGATTTCTCTGTAGTTCTTACGTATATAAGTGAAGATTTTCCATAGAGACAAGCGTCAAATTCTTGAGTCTCAAAGCCACCAAAAAGAGAATTTGAGATGAGAAATAAAAGACTCATACTAAGGCTACTCAGGCACTAAAATGACTTCTCTAAAAATATTGTGGATTACCAGTACAGCAAGTTTTTAAATAAAGTTTAGCTGCTTTTCCAAAAGTTATGTTTTTGCTAAGACAGTGTGATGGCATGAGGCAGGACTAGGGGAGAGAATTATGTATATTCTGTTACACGTAAGTGAGAACAAAATCTCAAAATGACCTTTTTCTGAAGTTCAGGTTTATGGATTCATAAATTGGTTATGTATAAGCAATATGACTCAGTAAGAGTTTTGCTGTTTTAAAGAAGTGTCATCTTTAACTTTGTAAGTCTTTTTCAGTATATATCTAAAATTTGTTTTTGCAACCATTTTTTAACATAAAATGGATATGTTAAATCATAAACTGGCAATAGCAGTTTCAGGAAAGCATATAGAGGAAGTGAAGGGAATGTGTTTCACTGTCATTTGTGTTAATTTTTAAGTTCTTGAAACATTATTTGAAATAAAGACTTTTACATGGTATTTTTCCCTCTTTTTGCTTTCCATCACCTCTTCCTTCCTTCTTCTTTATTTGCTTAATTTGTTTTTGAAGACAAATTTCTTCCTTAGGCACATATGTTAACAATTGTACACCTGTGTAAATCGAATGCTGACATTTAAGCTTGTGCCTTCATCCATTAAAGTAAAAAACTCCCCATGCATTGCTCTGTCTTAGAGCTGTTCAGGCCTAGCATTTTGGATTGATGAACTCCGCAAGCACAAACCAATTTTCAATTGCCCAGGTCATTCCTCATCTGTTGATTTTGCCTTAAGCATGGCATGACCATCTTTGCTGAAGGTCAAGTACAGCTTCAAGGTAATTCTATCTGTACCAGGATTTTCCTGAACTAGATTAGATTTGCTATTTTGTTCTGATCTGTAGCAGAGGCTGACACCCCTGGCCCTTTTTTTCAAATCTGCTCCCACTTTGCCTTTTAACTCCATTACTTGTCATTTGTAAATGAGAGAAATTCATGTTGACTGGTTGGGAGGTTTTGAGTTTGAACTCACTGAAGACAGTTTTTGCACTCAGATGTCATTCTTGGTGACTATTACCTATAAATACTTGTTTTACAAGACCTGATAGTCTGCAGTTAACAACAAAGTGCCACAAACCTCTTCAGGTTCTAGTTTTCCAGAATTCAGAGTTTTCTTCTTCTAAATTAAAACAAAAATAAGTACATATATCCCTTCTTTAGTCACCTTGTAACACCATCAGGAAGCTGATAATCATGAGCTGGTTCTAGCGTTACTGGGTTAAAAAAACCTGAGCTATACCTCACAGCAGTCCTCTCTTCTCATGTAACCTATTGCTAGGCTTTTTTAATCCCTCCTCCCTCAACACTAGGAAGATGTTGATAATTGTGCAGTCTGGTTATTAAATTCTGGGGCACACTGTGATATGTCATTAGTTAGTGACGGGGCCATTTTAAACTCAGCAAGTATCTTAGATGCTTGCTAGACTTCCAAACTACCACTTTTTGTCGTTTTCCCAAAAAATAGACTTCAAGGAACCATAAGGATTGTGTTGATGTTTATACACTGTAACTATTTACAAAGCAGTTTATTAAATATTTGCATGGTTTACCTCTTTAAAGGAAATTCTATTTATTCTAGAAGTTGTGTCTAACATATGATCCATGTACTTTAAAATATCTGTTCATTTTAATCTGTCAAATAACATTTGAACAAAAACTTCACTGAGAACTATCTCAACTCTCAACACAACAGTTTAGAAAGGATGATAGAAATAAGAAATAACCAAACGATAATCAGGAGAAAAGATTGGGATGCTTGGTTTATATTTTAAGTTTCTAAATTTTAAAGTCACCTCAGATGATTTTATGGAAACTATGTCAGAGAAAACTACAGGGGGCAGCAAATGTTAACCAGATATCACATGAAAGTCAATACACAGAATTAATAGGACTGCCTTAGGAGTACTTTGATGTAGCTTGTAGATTTTGGAAATTGTTTGTCAAGACTTACAGTAAAGCACTGATTATATTTAGAAACTAATCAAATTATTTTAATATGGCTTAGATGTGTCTTTAGGCAATTAAAAACGGTACTGGTCAGTACTTTGTTTTCAAAACACTTTTTTCTCTGCAATGCTTGGGCACTTTCACTTAATTGTTCCCATTGTTCTGTTAAAGACTGTTATAAAAAATCCTTTTTCCTTTCTTATTAGCTCTGCATCCCCAAAATATTAAATAATGTGCTATATTTTGCCAGTACGCACATTTATATAGCGAAATAGGGAGTCAAGTCCAGACTGTCTCTTATCCTCAGAATAAACTTTGTCTTCCTTAAAATTTCTTTTCCACAGAGACTGGTTTACCTGACATGCATTATAACCTTAGTATGAGTTTCTGGTTCATCAACAATTTAAGACTGAAATTCAGATTCTTGTGACTGTATCACACGAACAATTTGAAGCTAATAAATGTAGCAAGAGATAGCTAGCATATTTTGATACATTTTGACTCTATTGTCTGTGCACTGATCCTTATAAATACCAAAACACAAGATACATTGTTGTGTGAGGTTTTTTCTGACAATTCTTATATTCAGAAATCTTAATCTGCAAAACTCCCTTCTCCAAAAGAAAAAAGCTAGTAAATTTTTGTAGTTAAACTTTAAAGTTAAGTTAAACTTAAAACTGGATAGCTGCATCACAGTTACAACTACGCTTTATTTTTTATTTTGTTTTTTATAGAACAGATTTCTCAAATGCTTGAGTGTCTTACACATTTATGTTGAATATATCATAGCATTAACAATCCTATAAAAACTATTTAATTGGTTCAATAAAACAAAGAGTTTTGATTTCTTTTTAATTTAATCTTTTAAATTGTTAAGTGCACCCATCAAACCATACTCATGTGCCTCCCATTCTCCTTGCAGAATTATTTTTAAAACTACCTATAGGAAGCAATGATAATCACTGCTTATGGACACCATAAAATTCAGAGATAGATCTCATCTTGCATTTCTCATTAGCACAAGCAGTCTCATTACAAACACATTTGCAACTTGAAAATACTGCAAATCACATCTGCATGTAAATTGTCAGTTGTCTACATAGTTGTCAACTGAAATACATGTCAATATGCCTATTTCCAGCGTTGTCCAGAGAAAAAACAATGCATGATCTCGTCAATGTAATGATTCATCATTGAATTCTGATGAGACCATACATCACATATACAAACACACATAGATATGCTAATATGAACATATGTAAAATAAATTTACAAAATACAACTATATATAAAACCCAAAATACACACGTGCATACCCACACGTATATTGAAGTGGTTAGGATGATCCTAATGTGTAACTTTCCCTTGAGCACTACTGGAATTGCCTCTCTAGCATATGAGTCTAGCATTAAGTAGGTGGTAGAAAAGTACAGTGTTAGAGACGATCTGTGCTTGGACAAAGACACTAACAAATGACAGTATGAAAGAACATTGAAAGATTCTCTTTGTTATCCCAAACTTGTCAAGGCCTCATGTCAAGCAAGAAATTTCCTCCCACTAGGAAGAAAAACTGTTCCACTTTGGAAAAAAGAACAGAGTCAAGTGATACTTGAACAGATCTGACAAACGGGAATATGCCTTGACGCAGGAAGTCCAATTTTGCTGTATTTTTAGAAACTCATGGTTCTCTACCTCACTATTTTTTCCTCTGTTTTCAGGCTTAACTTTTGCCCATAATGCCTTGGGAATATGTCATCAGTCTACAGAATACAGATGACAAATCAGACATGACCTTTCAGTTCTGAAATTAGTATTATTGGTATTTGCACAGGTGGAAGTAGCACTGTATCTGAAACTTAAAGACCCTGCAGATATATGGGCATGGTTTCTGTTAATAGTACATCAATTTTTTTTTCTCAGAAAATAGCACAAGAAGTTAGAAATCACATGACACTTTTAAAAGTGTATGTTGTTAATACAGTCATCTTTATCTTACAATGGTTTGATGGGGTGGAGGTTGTTTGGGGTTTTTTCAGGGTTTTTTTTTCTTTTTTCTGAGTCAGTGTATTGCCAGCTAGTGTATTGAAGAGGAAACACGCTGGGTCACATCCTCACCATTCTGTAAGGCAGTAAGTCCTACTATTCACATGAAACATGTAAGGCAGCCTTCTCAGGTAAACTCTCTTTTAAAGTGAGCACATCTTTCTTTATTTAAGATTATTTTAACTGCACACATATAAGTCTTTCCTTAAAAAGCATTATTTCACTTTAGGATGTAGAAATTTGAAGACATGTTCATGAAAGAGAAGATAGATTATAATTTTTAAAATGTTTTCTTAATGTTCCTAAAACAGTAACATATTTTTACTGTTCTTGAGCCTGAACTTTTTGTTATAATAACATGGTATAAATACAGGAAAGATTTATTTCAGTACATATATCAGTATATACAGCTATTAGTTCATAACATAATAAAGAAATCCCTAGTAGGGATTCTTCTTACTTAAACAGAAAATGTTTTAACTTTCATTTCAATTTAAAAATGACAGGCTTTAGTAACCAGATTTTTTTTTTTCTGGAAAATTAGCAAAGTTACACTAGCTTGAAATAAATATCTTACAGTGAATTATAAATAAAAAGTTTTTAATGACATGGCGATGTTTGGAGCAGATTAAACCTAACAATATACCATTGAAAACTGGAAGGAAAAGTCAGAATCATAGCTTTCTTTTACAACCAAGTTTTGTCAGACATGGTGACCCCTCTGGGTATGCAAGACCTGAGAAAAGTATCAGGAGCCTTTCATTTGCTTTACTGTACAAAAATCACAGAAAAGAAAGCTTTCTAAACCCAAAGCTCTTCCAATTCTTGGAGAACAGGTGGTAGACCATGCTGGTTTTCAGACCTTAAATTCTTAGTACTTATTTTGACTGCAGTTAGATTTATGGAGAAACATAAACTCTGAGTGAGCGCTAAGTCTTGCTATGACTTTAAAAAGCAAAAAGGAAAGACTGACTTACACCTAAGAAACATACTATATAAGAATTTTATATCACTTTATTTATGATCATTCATAACTGCAATTTAGAACATTTTAAACTGGTAAATACATCAACTACAACAGTATACAGATCGCTTATTTAACTAAAATAGAAATAATACAGTTCCAAATACGTGCAAAAGGAAGTGATGACTACAAAGTAAACAAAAATTTTATACACTGTATATTGTGATATAAGCTTGCCATGAATTTCCAAATAGTTGTGTAAGAGAAAAACTGGAAAAAACTTTTTCTGTGTATCTTAAACAACCTCAGCTTTGGCAATTGGGTGGATGCAGATGAACTGATTCTCCCAACATGAATAAACTGACATTTAATTCCCACTTATGATTTGTTTTTTGCCTTTTGCATGTTCTTTCCCTGTGTTTGCATTCAATTTCATTAATCCCAGTCTACATATAAAACATTGTAAAATTTGCTGATTTTTAATATCAATATGGTCATAAATTTTACTCCTGTATCATTTTGGCTGTTGTTTTCTTGATGAGCTCTTTAAATGCAGACATTCTATTACTCCGTGTTAACAGTGCCTATCTGGTTCACTCCGTTTGCAACCAAAGCTGCTTTCAAGGTGCAGAAACTTGTTGCTATCAAGTGTTCAGACCATGCAGTTGTGATTTCATGTAGTTATACTGTTAGGATGAAGCTAGCACATACAAGAATCACACTTCACTTTACTTTGAAGGAATATCCAGAAAACTGGAAGCCAATACTCTATTGGCACACCAATAAGCTATAACAAACCTAGCAACACAGAAGTTGTAAGGTATTTCCTGTTCATAGGCTATAGAGCTGTCCAAGAAAGTTGAAACCTCGGGTTTCCACATCAACCTGTCTCTTTTTTCCTAATTCAGTTCTGCCAATCTGCAGGTGTCATAAAGAAATCTAGGCGTCCTTAAACTGATTTGCTCGTTACTACTATTTATTCCGGCTTGGAAGATAATTCTTGATACGGACAAACCAATTAGCAATTGCTGCTGGTTTACAAAGAAAAAAAAAAGTTATGATATCGACAAATGTACATGAATATGAAGGAATTTCACTAAATAACACCTAGGATGACAATGGTGCAGTGCTGAAGAGAAAAACAGACAGGAACATTTGTGAAATGGTTAATTCAAACAAACTAGCATGTCCTATAAGCAAATTTGTGATTGGAAATCATAGTGGTCAACGTACTTCCTCAAGATGACTGAAATCTCTGATTAGGTCCATTACACAGACCATTACTCCTATAACAAATAGAGTAAATGACAACAACAGTAAGCTGTCATCCCCCAGAATGATCAACAGTAGGTGTACACTCATATTTATTCCTGTATTTCTCAGAAACTTGTTGGCAGCAGAACAGAAATTCTAAGTAACTCTGGCTTTTGTTCAAGGCTGTGCATGGTAGTATGCTTATGCTTTTGAGATCTTTTTCCTCCTTTCTCCTATGGCCTTTGACCTGGGAATACCTCTTTTTCTTATACTCCAGTCTTTACCTTCATCCCTGTTTTCTTTGGTTACCTAGACAGAGCCCGAATATTTCCAAATTTCTGCCCCCCATTCAACTTTATATAGACATCCACGTGGGATTTTTCTACTGTAAAGTGATGATTTGACAATTACAAACAAAGAAATTGTTTCCCTTGCCTATAATTAAGGACAAAAGCTAGTTACCTATTGAGGCATATAATTTTGAGATGATCCTGTGTTAACTATAGCTTTGGAAATAACAGAATTGCATAAAATCGAATTCCTTTTTCAAGAAGACCTGAAGAAAAAATAATCCTGGAAGTGTCATTTGCACCGAATTCCACAGTCAATAAACAATTAATGGCAGCGTTTAGACTTTTGTCAGAGTAACTTTTATTCTGTCAGTCATCTTCTGCCCTCAGTGGCTTTCTGCTACCAGAAGGCATCAACGCACAAGACATCACTGGAGAAAAGTCATTCAGACACTAAAGAACTACAGCCATCCTGGCACACCATACCTTTACCCTTTTACACAACAGTTTTGCAGGATCTGACAAAGAAAAAGCTTACACTTCTCTGATTTACCTAGAGTAGACTTTGAATATGTTTATGTATTATATTTGTAGAATATTGATGATAAATGGCAAATTTAGATGTACGTCTAGAAAAGCCATCACTTAGCAACCAAGCAGCATTGGTCAAGATATGAGGACTGTAGTTCTTCATTAAGTAGTTCTTTAGGATATAAAATACTTCTTCCCAGCATTTTCGTGTATTTAGAGAAAGGACTGATGTTAAACGAGTGTTGTCCTATTGCTAGAAGGCCACTATTGGCAGCAGCATGTTTGTTTAGAGAGTAAATCCTAACTTAACTAGGTAGTGTAAGGAAATGCCTCCCCATTCATATTAGACTAACTGCCTCTCCTCAACTTACTTGAAAACTGATTATCTATAGATAGACTATTGTTAAAGGTAACAATAGAAGTTGGTAGTACAGAGTATTCTGAGTTTGTAGTTCTTCAGACTGCGTTGCAGAAATATTTAAAAGTTTCATAATTTATTTGTTTCAGAATTTCTTGATGATATTGTCCAATGTTGATTTCAAATGTATAGCCTGCAGGTGGATTTGCTTTTTATGTTTACAAAAAGTGATCATAAAAGGGGCACAAAGACATAAAAGAAAACATGGTCAAAACCTGATTTTTTTTTCCTAGCATGCAGCAACCTGTAGTGATTAAATAGAAACTTGGACTCACTGTTGTTGAACCATGTTCAGGAAACTTGGTTACCACAGAATGGTTAAGGTTGGAAGATACCTCTGGAGGTGACCTTGTCCATCCGTCCTCACTCAAGCAGGGTCACCTGTTGCTCAAGCAGAGTCACCTAGGATATAATTTCCTTTAGAAAACCACCGGGTCAAGGGAGAACTGACATTCAAATTTCTGGGTGCTGCAAAGTTTTTGAGAACTGAAAAGCAGTTCTGTTTCTGGAAGTTTTGTTGTGACATGAAAATGTCTGACTTTTCCTGATACAATTCAGCTAGATTCATTATTATACAAACTGCATTATTGTTTCTTTTCATGCTTATCAATAACTTACAGTAGAATTATGCCAACTAATACAAAAATGCAAGGTGCCAAGAAATGCCATTGTTTAGACTGGTCAGTAGGAGTACTACTTTGGACATTTACACACAACTTTAACTGAAATAGTATTTTTTGTACAGCTAAGATTTTGCTCAATAGGAATAATGGCATTAAAAGTATTAATTGGAATTTGATCACACATTGTACTGTATCATTACATCATAAGAGAGAAAATCTAGCAAATGGATGTCTACTGATTATGTCGGGTAGGCAGGAAAAATGGAACTGTTAAGAGGACTGACTCTGTAGCAACTTCTGATCTGTGTTTCATTTCTGAAGCATTTTGCAGTAGTTTGAATAATCATTGTCAACATACTGTTAGCTCTCATCCAGATCGCCCAAAAGGCAGACTAAATCACAGATTACTCTGGAATATGGATTTCTTATCACTTAAGAAATTGTATAGCTGTGAGGGCTGACAGCCTCCCTCTAATTAAGACTGCCTTCCACATCCTTACTCTAGCCACACCATCTCATCTCTAATATAGTTTGGAACACAAAAGCAAAACTAACTTCTGTTCCAGATTCTGAAAACACAGGAAATTTTAGGCTGTGGTCTTCAAAAAGGTCAGTTTGAAAACATAGTCATAATATTCTCTCTAATGGAAATCTTCATTTTTTGGTTCATAGTTAACCATTTTGCCTCCTTTAGAGATGTTTTGAGGCAACTAAGATAGTTAAAAGTGAGTTGCTGCCATTCAGCTATTCCATGTCACTCCAGTTCACGTGCTTCCCAGAGGTCTCGTTAGTCTAGGAAGAGGCCTGTGCTCGGTTCCAGAACTATGTTATAAGGTAAGAAAATCTACAGGGCTTTGAGAACAGACTGACAATATTATGTACTGAAGATATTTTTAATTGCTTCCTTACATGACACCTAATGCTTTGTTTTGTAATCATACAATGGCACAATTCAAGAAAAGGACAATGTTGCTTATGAATTTCGTCACTGTTAAGTCTTAGATAAGACAATTAACCTTCAAGTTTATATATTGGATGATTATATCATAAAGTAAATGAAAGTATACATTAACATACAATATTGTAACATTTCACATATGTAATATGATCCAGCAATCGTAGTTAATATTTAATGCATTTAAATACAGACCAATACACTTAAAAAACCAACAACCAGATCACTGATCAAAAATAGTTTGACAGATGAATTGATTTGTAAAATTCATAGGATAATTTACTTTGGTCAAAAATCAGTTTTCCTGAGGTATTAGTCTAACAAACAGCTCCCTTTTTTTTCAAATTTTTTAGCAAAGTATGAAAACAAAGAGTCTGGAGAGCCTTGTCAGTTAGAGATTAGGAGTTTCTAAAGATATTCTAATGAACTGTCTATATCACAAATGGATTTACCTATGTTAATCATGCTTGGATCTTTGAAACAGAGACAAAATTTGCATTATTCATTTTTCTTTGACTGTGGTAATTACAAATAGCTTTTATATGTAGCCAGAAAAACATATTCAGAAATATAGTTTTGAATTGGATCGTGTCAAGATGGTATTTACAAAACTGGTTTGATCTGATATTAACCTCTGGAAAAGAACAGTTATTTATCCTTGGCCATTTTCTGTAATTTTTTTTTCCAATCAATAAGCAGCACATAATGTACTAAGTTATTTTTGCAAGTGAGTTTCCCACATTTAAATAGATAATGTATATTAACTTAGAATGATAAACTAATGAATGCTTCATGCCTGTGTGCTCTGCCAATAGCAAATAATGAAACCTTTAACCAGCACAACTGACAAAGCTCCAAATTCTTGAGAAGATATTGCAGTGTTATTACTACCCCTGAACATTCACTGCAAAAGGAGATTAAAAATAGGATTTGCAAATGTAAAACCTGTTCCCTATTTAAAGCTTTTCCTCTAAAAAAAAAAATTAATCTTTTTGCTCTCCTTAAAACACACAGGAAATTTTTAGGTACTGAATGTAGTCCCAGTTACACTGACTAGCCAGACCCTGTGAATTCCTCAGAGCACTCAGATTTCCACTGGGGTTTTGTAAGAAGAGTTGGATCACACCGCTGTATCATACCCAGAAGAAAGCAATTTATAGAGGAAAGGGGAGTGGATACCGTGTAAATAATGAGGAGACGGAAATCACTAAAGTTTTAGCAGTGAGCTCTGGGAATATCATCTCCTAGTATTTCTTTAAATGCTTTCCACTTGGTGACCGTATTTTGGATATCTTTGGAATACATTCAGTTCCTATACTCATAAAAATATACTTTTCATAGGGCCTTTTAAAAGTTTCAGCAGACCAATTCAGCTTTAGAGGAAAATGTAACTACATTTGTTATGTCTCTGCTCCTGCAAATGCTTATCCAAGTTCATCACTTTAAATAGAAGACTCATCTCATTTAGTGTAGTGTGAATGCTAAGACTATGCTCAGAATTATGCTGTGCATAGGCACGAGCCCTTGTCTGTAAACCTATTTGATACTAATTGTATAGATAATCAATATCATATCTAATAGAAAAATTGCAGAGAGAGGTACAAAATTGTATGCTTGGTTACATATTTAAAGTGTATGTTTTCTCTATGCACATGAATAGTATTATATCTTAGGATATAACTGAGTAAAAAAATCTTCTATTATGCTTTCTTCGAATTCTTGTTAGTCCTACTTTCTTCAGCTTTGGATACTAGCATGAAATGGTGTCCTAAGCACAGAGAATGTGATGTACAGCTTTTCAAAACCTCACTGGGGAAGGACATTCTGATACTCGCAAGACACAAGGTAGCTTCTTCTTGTGCTTCAGTTACTAAGATGTTTAAGTCCTTGTGCTTTTTTATGCATAGTACTACAATTATTATCACTGCTGATAGTGCTAGGTAACTTTCCATGTCTGCGCTACCGGGTAAGCTCAAAAGAACACAGTATGAAAGAAAGTACGTCAGCTCTGGGAAGCCCTTTCTCTACACTTGCAGAAGCTTTCTGTCTTTCAGATCCATTTGGAAGCAGTTTTCTCCAGGTTCTGCTTCTGCAGGTTGGGAGAACAGTAAATAATGAAAAGCACAGATCATTAATGTAGACCAGCCTGAATCATTAGGTACAGTCAGCAAAAACAAATGTTTGTTTTAAGCTGAACCATAATACATGGTAGAAACCACAAATGTAGGCCATCCTCACGACAGACAACTTTGTTTCAGGAAACAGGTATGAAAAATACTTAGAAGGGTCATATATAAGATTACTTGCTCAGTGGCTTACTGCGTCATATGATCCTAGTAAATGCAAACAATCTTTGCAACTTCCTTTTGTGCTCAGAATTCTTCCTTCTACTTTCTTCTTATTGAAAATGGAATGTGCATTTATAAACACATCTCAATTTTTATGGTTTGTTGTATCCATGGTCTTCACATCACCTAGATTTGTTGGGAGTAGGAAGAGGAGGCATGTTTCCTTCTGCTGGAGGCCTGTCTGTCATTTTTCTGTTAGTAACACCAGAATAAAGAGGCCAAAATATTTGTTAGGCTATGATGGACAGCATCCTAGTAGTGCTGAACAAACGACCAACTGCAGGGGTGTTTACATGCCCTGATAACTGACACGGGGTTGATGAGGAAGTAGAACCTCTGATGTTTGAAAGCATTGAACTGGTAGAAATACCTACAAACATTTTTTCCTTTAATTTTCTTTTCTTCTCAGGGATGTTGTTCCAAACACACAAGAACACTCTTGCTGTTCTTTCTGTCTGTTGTTTGAGAAATTATCAAGTAAAATAACTATCCTTGCTGAATGAAGAATATTAAAGTTGCAGCTTTATTCTTTCTATAACTAAAACATCCATTTTCTCTCCTTGATTGCTTCTTAGTGAACTGATACACAAAATAATTTTCGTAAGTCTAGTACATTCCTGTGTCCACAAAACAAGTACAAGCTCATTCCCTCTTTATTTTTAAAAACCATTATACAGCACAGAAAATGTCCTGACTGAAAGTACTTTACCACATCCCAAGTTTGTCTTGTTTTTTATAAACCTCTTTAGAAGAGGGGCTGTGTCTCTCTGTGTGTGTGTGTGTGTACAATGAAAGACAATTCGTGTGATGGAATGAGATAATGATTTATTTCTTGGCAGCAAACTGTATTGTTTCAGATCATACTGATGGACTCAGCATACTGTTGAATGTGCTGAGAGCATAATTATAGGAAGACACCTCCATCACCACTGCATTTTGCCACCTTGGAAGTCAGCAAGTAAAGAAAAAAGATTGCAGTATTCTTTCCAGCTGCACCTTTTAAATAGTCTCTGCTCATGTGAGTCCACAAAACCTGCTGCCGCTCACTACAGAGTCCATAGGGGCAAACTGTTATAAATGCCCTGAGAGCTGGCATGTTATTTACAGTGAATTATGCAAATCCTAGGATTTCTACCTCCTTTATTATGTGAAAAGATGGGTGAATCATACCAGTGATATTTGAACTAACATCTTCCAGATCCCAAGACCATTGCTGTACTTGACGGGATGGCTTATGTCTTCTACTACTGTTCCTAAAGCCCCCCCCTCCATATGACATTATATTTGTGACCTATTTCTTATTCAGAACCAGGTAAGACAATGACTTACCCTTTTCTTTCCTTTGATTCTCCATCCACTCAAAATCTTGAAGAAAAACAGCTTCCGAACATCAGCTGTATGTCACCTTCTTCTGAGATCAGTCTTACTTCTTACAGCACCAAAATGAATTGAATCTAGGCATGGAGATTTGAAACAACGCATAAGCCAGCCACGCATTTAGGCACTGAGTGCCATATCAATAAGAAATATTCACTAGGATACCTTGCATTCAGAACTACTCCCTGACTCAGTGCTTCCAGCTTCTGAAGGATGTCCTGTAGAACAATGTAGGTACTGGAGGCAATAAAGCCATGTATACTGTTGTACGGTATTTTGCTACAGCCTCCTTGTCAAGGTGCTGACCTGCCTGAGATCTCAAAAAAATGCAGCTTAGGTAGTATTGTCTCCTTCCCCTTTCCTCCACTACATATATAAGCAAATGTGTACTTCTGGAATGAAATGTGGAAAGATTTGGGAGACAGTAAGGCTGATGACAGGGGTGTTTGGAGGAAGACAGTATAAGGTAAATCTGGAAAAGAGGAAACGAATGAGAGGAAATAAATGAAAAGGTAACTCAGGGTCTTGGAACAGAAGCTGGAAGAGAAGCTGAAATTTGATAAAGGACAGATGTAAGAAGAAGAAAGCATAGTCACTTGACAGAGAGAAGAGAGGCATTAGAAGACGTAAAAAGTAGATGAGCCTAGAAATACACTGTATGTGGGTGGTTGTAAGAGAATGAAAAGATGCTGGTAGCTGGGAGAAAAGAAATCCATTTGAACATTGTTGCAAAACCAACCAAGAGTGCAGAGAGCCAAGTCAAGAGGAGGGAAGTGAAAGTAAGTCTGGAGAAGGAACAGTCTCTATTTCTTTGTCATCTTCTATTTTTTTTTTAATCGTAACTTCATCCTGAATATGTAGAACCTACTTGAAATTAAAAACATGAATCATGTTGCTATCATTCCATACACACTAGAGTTGAAATTTATCACCCTTCTTGTGTCCTTTATACCTTCCCAGTGAAGGAACCAAATGAGAAAATACCAGCAAATTCTTAGATTGTGGATTTGGTTTCCACCAGTTCACGTTTGTACTAGCTTGGGCATATATAAAAAATCTGCATGGAGGCCATTGAACTATATTTGCATCCCAAAAAGATGTCTGCTGAAATTCATAATGAATGGGTTGTCATTTTCATAACAGAACTTTGAAAAGTTTTTTTCACTTGTTAAAAAACAAATCCTCTGATTGGAAAACTGTGACTAATATGTAATTTCCCTCACATGTCTAGTTTAATGTGGAAAAGTGTTTTTCAACATCGAAAAACAAAGGACTTGGCACTTGAGCTTGCTAATAATCTGGATTCAATACAACAGATTTAATCTTTCCATTCCTTTTTCATGAATAACTTCTTTGGCTAAAATATAGATTTTTCTTGTGGTCCTAATTTCTGTTTTAATTAAACTGTAGAGAACGAAAATGATTAGAAAATGTTGTGTGGTGAGAAGATTTGTTTGGATAATGTGGTTTTAACACCTCTTTTTCTGCCCAAAATACAGTCTTCCTTAAAAGGACATGATAGTGTATAGCTTATATACTACATTCTGTAACAGAGTAAATGTTCAGTGGGCTTGCATTCAGTGATTAATTGATGGGATGGAAGGAAACATAAACTGAAACAATGGAAAGGTAATATAAATGGAGTGGTTATAAGCAAAATATTTTTCCTGTTTCAGTGAAATTCAGGAATGTGTTTACACAGGTCAGTCAAGGACATACTATAGAAATGTTCCTTCTGATATCAATAGTCATGGAATTTATAATATTTTATATTTTAAATTGAAAATAAGGTGAACACAAAGTTCATGAAAAGTGCTGGGTTAACAGCACTCTATACTAAAGACTTCTGACCTGCCAATAAACTTGCAGCTACCTCTGGAGTAATTGCACTTAGAAAAGAGAGAATAATTTCATTTTCCATAAAGGCCTTGACTTGAACATGATTATCAAATATGATACAATTTTTATATTGTGGACACTTGCCCACTAAAAGCTAAGCTGAAACTCTTCCTAGCCATACACTGATAATGAAGCTATAGACACTTTTCCATATTTTTAATTAGGAAACACATTCTATGAAGACAAAGGGAGTTGTGTTGGGTGAAAAAATTACTTTAATTGAATCAAATTTGATCAGATTCAACAGAATAGGTTTAAACTTGGCCATCCTGAAACGGCCAAGAGAAAGCATGATAGGGTCTGCTCTAGTAAAAAAAAAAAATCCTTATTTTGGTACTGTAGGTATTTATCAGTACTCTTGTTGAAGTATTCATAGGCTCACAGCAATAATGCCTTTAAAAACTTAACCGTAGGTAACTGTAGGGGAGAGATGCTGAGAATAATTTTATATTTTTCTTTTCCCTTTTCTTTTCCCTTTTCCTATCCTATCTTGCAAGGATTCATAACACAGCACCTCTGCTAGGAGAGTCCCTATCTTTCCTCCCTGTGCTTGCCTATGCCTCTTGATTTACTAGAAGAAAGGAGGTAAAATGAGAGGAATGGAAAAACACTCCCTCCTTCAGATAACAGAGAGGCTTATTCCATAACACTCCTATATTCAAGAAACAAAATGTTGAAGGTCAGGAAATAAACTAAAGCTTTTCCTTCTTCGTCTACCCCATTGTTCAGCCCCAAGACATGTACGATGTTGTGTTCTGAGCCTCCTTGAGGTTTGGCAGGAGGGAACAAATGTTCAGATTTATGAGGCTTCACTTGGACCGGTTGTTGTTAGTTTGTAAGATCCTCTGTTTTCTACAAAGTGTTTTTTTGAAACTTTTATATAAAAGAGGCTATGTAAGCGAAATAGCAGTGTTTCCTTAGGAACTAGAAGTCAATGTTCAAATAAAAGATTAAAGAAATCTTCTAGTTCTGTGAATCAGTTACAGCATCAGCGTCTTTCTCTTGTTCCTGAGTTTTAAAATACATGAATTCAGCTACTTGCTTTCAGGACATAAGTATTGTTAGACTATGATCTCTGACCTACCGGTGCAAAATGGTGTCTTTAGTCTCCCCAGTGCATGTTGAACAACCATGTTGTCTCTCTCCGTTTGACAGTTGTAAAAGGTGTGAACTACCAAGCTGTCATTTGGCTATTGATTTTACTTGATTGGATCCCATTTTCCTCTTCTGATATTAGAAAATATTCCTAATATTCTAGTTTTAGCTCTCTGCTGCTGCCATTAGAATTTAGGGGCGCCTGCTTTGCACGAAGGCTACGTTTGCAAGCCAGAAGAAAACAAAGAACAAAAAAACCCCCATCTACTGTACTGTATTCAAATTGAAAGCAAGTGCTGACACAGACGTCCTGCACCTGTATTGTACATACATTATACGCATATGCATGATTTTTAAAGAAAAATAACACCAGATTGTGTTCTGTATTTTAAGTATATTCTTTCGAAATTGTTAGCAGAGTCCTCACCATATCTGAGATGCTCCAAATACTCTAGAAGTAAAAGGCAAAGCTGTCTCCTCTATCAACAAATCTTATTTACAACTTTTCCTGCATATGCTGCTGTTTATTTTCAGTTTGTTGCATACACTCTAGTGCACTCTGATAAAGCTCATTGTGATTCATCATCTCCCAGTCCCTGCAGATTTTAATGTACTGTGTGATTAATTACTAGTTGTGTAGGCCTCTTGCTCTTTTCACTTAAAAAGACACCCAAACATACAAAATGCTAGTGCAAGTTGTTCCCCAAGAAGTAGAAACAGCCAAACACAATTTTCTTTGTATTTACGTGCTGCATCACAGTGATTCCACCACCCTTTTCCCATCAGCTAGCTTGGGTCAGTGGTAGGGCATGCACTGTGACCGGCCCAGTGCAATGAACAGGCTGGGACGAGTGTGGGGACTCGTATCCTTCGTCTACCAAACCTCTATTTCCACAGAAGAAAAATCAGAACCGGGTTTGAGACTTTTGGGATATGAGACCTGAATCCTTCTCCGATATGGATTTAAAATGTGCTGGCACATACAGAAGTTGTTTGGAATGCCAGGTGGATCACGCAAGTGTATAAAGCCTCATCTCTTTAAGACAGAGAGAAAAAAATAGCAAACGCGGCAAAAATGATCATAAAAAACTGACACTTAAAATCACTATCTTCTCAATACCTCTGTCTCTAACTACCTAAGTTTCATCACTTAAAAGATTTATATGAATCACAAATGTTTAGAAGATAAAGTACTGAAAATCCCTACTGAGGTGCTAAATCAGCATTTAAAAGATTTGTACTCAAACTGTGTTAGCTGAAGAAATTTTTGCACATAGACAACGTGTTTACTTGTCTAGTAGTGGTTTATTATCTTTAATAATAGGAGCTCACAGTGTCTGTGACTTATAAATGAGAATTTTCAAATATCAGTACAGCAACTCAGGAATGTTTCTCATAATCATTTTGTAAGTCAATGCCTAAAATATGCATTAACGTAGTTTTGTGGCAAATCATCTGTTAGATTTCAGCTGACAGCTTGTCATATGTTAATTATAAATAACTGTAATATACAGCTATCATAGTGTATGCAACAAAACAAACAAAATAAAAAAAAAAGGAGAGGCAACTACAGAGTAACCTTTCTGGTCCCGCTCCCCTTCCTGATCTTGCTGCGTAGTAATTGAATGTCCAGTAGTTCCAGTTGTTAATGGAATGTCCTACTGTGCTAAAGAGCTTACTTGAAAAGCTACGTCAGAAGTAATTCAGAATATGATTGCAGGTAGGTATTCAGATGAACAGAAGGAAAGTCAACCTGGTTCTCTTCCTCTTTTGCTCCATCTTTTGTGTTTTAAACCTGCACTCACATCCTGCACTTCACATCAAACTTGCGCTGCTGGTACGTAGTAGCCTCAGTGAGGACACTGAAAGCAGATGCATGAGGAGGAAGAACAGGATTTAAACAGTTAACTTTGAATGATGAGAGAAAGATGTCTGTTTTTATAAAAACTCTGAGGGAATACATGATACTTAATTTCAAATGACAGAAAAGATGCTTCTTCCTTCCACCTTAAAAAAATTAATAAAAGATTCATATCTTCCAAACCTAATTTAATTACTATCTTAGAGATTGCTCAGTGTTTTACAGGAAACATTTCAAAGTTAATAAAATGTGTAAATGTTCTTCCAATTCAGTGCTGTACTAACCTTAGAGTAACGTACTGCTTCTATCTTGGCAAAGAAAAAACACCAGTGTAGAATGCTGTGTTTTGATTATTTTTACGTATTTTGGGAAAAAAAATCCACTTTAATGACTAGTTTGTAGCAGACGAATTATGCTTCTTGATGTGCTATCTCCTCTTAACAGGGAAGGAATGTTAAAGGTGTATTACCAAACCATATACACATTTATGCATGTATATTTGTACACTACTATCCTAAGTATAAAATTTATGCTACTGATAACAACTGATGACATACACTAGAGCAACAGTAAGTATACAGTGCTTTAATGATGCTTCATGAATTTAGGTTAATTTATTCTCTTTATTTTGCTTTAGCATCACTACAAAACCTGGAAGACCTACAAATAATATCCATGAGGTCTGGTTTTAATACTACCATAGAAAGAAACGTGCTTATTCCTAATGTGTACTGTGATGCTGACTGAACAGAAGGAAGACCTACACAACAAAATGACTCTAAGATAATGGAAAGCTAAATGTAGTCCCAAAACTCACATCCACATTGTGATACCACATGAAAAATATAAAATGCATGGTTTATTGCTCAATTCTTCAATGTCACGCAAGGATCACAGCATGAAGAGCACTAAACCAGCTAAGTATACTGATAAAAACTGCTGGGACATAACATTAGAACCTGAAATATCTATTTAGTATTGCCATTTCAAAGCAAACACAGCCCTTCAGTTATTTGAGTCAAGGGGGCAAAGGTGAGGATTTAATTCTTGCTTCCTTTATCCACACATATCATGATAAAGATAAAATTGCATTTTGCCCAGCTTTTGATTTTTGTTGTTTTACTTTGAAGGCACAAAGTTGCTTATTGAAAAGTTACTATTTCACTGAATGTTTTTTTTGACAAGATAAAAAATAGTCATCCATGCTGCATTTCCTATATTTACCTTTTCATACAAGGCAATTTTTTCACAAAGTCATTCCGTATTTTGAAAGACACTATGTGGAAAGGACTAGTGCTCCTTTAAGCGTAAGATTACTTGGGGTACCATTTTTTGTGGTGTAACTGGCAGCACCAAAAGATGACAGCAATTTATAGGACGTGGGGAGAACAAAGTTTATCTTCACTTCTGTCAGCCTTCACGTTGGCAAGCACTATCTCCCATGATAAAATACGATTATGTTAGAAAAATGCCCAGATCCCTCTCCTCTGCAGAAAAGTAGCAATGATCTGCAATGAACTTTGCATGGACCACCATGCCTGATTTCAGAATCAAGGGCTACACAGCTTGATTAGGTTGCAGCAAGCCAGCACTAAAGCCAGGACAAGAAGCACCAGCCTGTCCAGTACTGCACCCGCAGCTTCAGACGTGCAGAAGCCAGCAAGTCAACTTTTCTGGCATTGATCTTAATGGGCTTCCGCCACCATAATGACTGATTAGTGTTTATTTTCTTTATCCTGACACTTTACCCCCATTTCACACAGGCAGAACTGTGGCACGGAGGGCATTTTCCAGGCTTCTGAAGATGGTTAGAAGCCAACACTGAGGTTTTCCAAAGCACTTTTCACTGAAACCCTACCGTTTTCACCTACGCCCTATGTGTGGTTCCTTCTTTGCAGAGGATTAGGCAGGACAGGGCAAGAAAAGCAGGGACCTTTTTTTCCGTCCCATGGCACGCCACTGATTGCGCCAAGCAATGCGCGATGTCACTCAGCATGACAGCTGACCGTTGTTCAGCAAGACAGCTAAGGACCTGCCGTATGCAGGCGTGACTAAGTCACGGCATCGAGGTGTAACCACCCTTGCAACACCTCTCTCGGACTGGCAGACCCGGTAACCCCCGGTGATTTAACCAGCTGGGTGCAAACTGAGAAGTTAAGCATTTAAACTCTGGTGAATTTCACTTGTCCGGGGAAGTTTGCGGTGTGCGGGAGAGACAACAGGGCAGCGTTACCCACCACCGCCTGGTGCCCGCAGCCCTGCGGCTCGGCCTCCTCCCCACAACCGTTGTGTGTGTCGTCGTCGTCGTGTGTGTCGCGCCCTCCCCGCCCCCCGGCCTGGTGTGGCTGTGGGCGCCTTCCGCGCGCGGCCGGGCGGGAAGCTCCCCTCCGGGCCGGCACGGAGTGACGTCACCCTCCCCTCCCCCACCGGCCGGCCGCGCGCGGGGTGTGCGTGCGCGGGTCTCCCCGCGCGGCTCGTGGCTCGCGTCCTCGGTCACCCCGGCTCGCCTCCCCGTCGCTCCTACACACACATACACACGGCTCGGGAACAAGCTCTCCCTAACACTTGGGGCCATACAGATCCTGTGATCCACGCAGCGTAAGAGGATTAAGAAAAACCCCACCAAAACCAAACCTCATAAACAGACCAACAACCTGCAAACGCAAACCCCACAGCAAATCCACGGAACGAGAGAGCGTCGCCTCCACCGGTGTGCCCGCGGCGTCCCCGTTCTCCCCCGGAGAAGCGAAGCGGGGTGGGGGGAGGGCTGCTTGTGTTCCAGCTCTCGGGGACGGTTTCTGGGGATTTTTCCCGTGTTCCTGCCCTCCCCGCTCTCTCCCCCACCCCCTCCGCCCTGTGCCCTCTTCCGTCGCTTTTGTTCGCGCTGCACTTTTTCTGGAGGGGGGCGCGGGAGAGTGGGCGACCTCTCTGCTATTTGTAGTGAAATAATCGGCTAAAAGAGACGAAGGAAGAAAAGAAAAAAAAAAGGGGGGGG
>VZSC01018523.1:96647-114112 GCA_013398225.1 Steatornis caripensis
GGGGGGGGGGGTGGGAGGAAAGAGCGAAGGGGGAAGGAAGAGGGAGAGAGAGGGAGGAGGAAGAGGAGGAGGGAAAACGGAGCAGCAGCTCGGGAACAGAGAGCGCGCCCGGGAGCAGCAGCAGCCGCCGCCGCAGGAAGGAGAAGAAGAAGAAGAAAAGAAGAGCAGAACAGAACAGAGCGGAGCGGAGGAGAGGTGGCGCTGGCAGGAGGAGGCAGGCGGGGACCTGGCTCTTCTGGATGCTGGATTTTCGGACTCTCGTTGACTCTCTCGTACTCCCCGGCGCCGGACTGTGAGAGACACGCACCAGCGCCAGGCAGCAGCGGCGGGGGGTTCCGCTCATAGCTGCTGCTGCTGCTGCTGCTGCTGCTGCTGCTGCTGCGGGGCTTGGATTAAATTGGCCGCCCCGGAGACGAGCGGGAGCAGCGGGAGGAGGTGGCAGCGGCGGGAGGCGGCGGCGGTGGCTGCTGCTGGGACCCGGGGAGCCAGCATGACCAGGTAACTGCCCTGCTCCTGACCCATTTTTCCCCCCGCCGCCGCTCCGTCTTTGCCGCCTCTTTCGGCGCGTTGGTGCTTGTGAGCGCGCATGAAAATGTGTGTGTGTGCGCGCGCGCGCGGGTGTGTGAGTGCGTGCGTGCGTGCAGCCGGCACACATGTGCCTCACGCACAACTCTCCCCCTGGATGCCCCGGGGCTACCCCCCGGCCGTTGCCAGCCCGCTGCCCTCTCTCCTCCGCCGGATCGCAGCCCGGCGGTGAGGCCTGCTCGGGTAGCGAGGGGAGCTGCGCTGCGGGGACGGGGGATGGGGCAGGGTGAGGGCGAGTGATGGATCGGAGTCGACGTTTCCACTGAATGCCACCGTACGCGAGCGGGGAGCGGGGGGCTGTACTGATTACACGTTGGCTGTTTGCCGTGGCGACCGCATTATTAATATTAATTATTTTGTTTATTCTAACGGGTGGGGAGAAGGCGGAAGGCAGCAGGGGTGAGAGGCGAGGCGCCTGCCGCCGGAGAGGGGGAGTGGGAGCGAGCGGCCGGGAGGGACCCCCGGCACCGGTCCGAGAAGGGCTCCCTCCTCCTCCTTCTCCTCCTCCGCTGCCACCGCCTCCTCCTCCTCATCCTCCTCCTCCTCCTCCTCTTCCTCCTCCTCCTCCTCCTCCTCCTCCTTCTCTCTCTCGGCGGAGCGGGGAGGCAAGGAGATGCGAAGCTTTTCACAGGTTAGGCTTTTAATTTCTTTGTTTACTCTCCCGAAACCACTTGAAAGGAAGCACATCGGGCTGGAAGCTTAGTTTTCCGAGCTCTTACAAAGGGGCTCTTGAATTTGTTGAGCAAACTTAGCAGCTCTCTCTGCGCCGTCTGCCCGGGCGAGCAGGCACTCCTCGCTGCTGCAGCCGGGGTCTCCCAGGCTGGCAAATAAACAGTTGTTTTCTTCCACCGAATTCCGTATTTTGCCTGTTTTCTACCCCCTCCCTTCCCCGACAGAAGTATATTATTTCCTTTGTAAGCGATTACCACTCATCCTTGCATGTATGGATTTTGAGTGTCTGCTCCTCCTTGCTACTTCTCCAGACCTGCTGTCAGGCGTATTTTATTCTTTTGCCTGGCCTTTGTACAGTTGCTGCCTCGTGGAAGGATGCACCTTCTTTACCATGCTTACCATGTCCATATTCTCAGTTTCAGCATACACAGGAGGGTCATTTTATTTACGCAGAATAGTCAGGATTTGGTGTGTTTCTTCACTTCTCGCCTGAGACGGCGTTGCGTTGGAGATGAGTATGTAGATGCTGATTTGCTTTGGAGTTTCCTGTTTGCAGACATGAGTATTTTTGGTGAAGCCTGTATTCTTTTAAACTTAGGATTAATGTGGGAAGTTATGATTGTCTTTTCAGCCTTTTGGAGATAGCTTCCAACATACCTTTTGTACAGGCACAAGCAACTTCTATAATATCAGGACATTTATCAGGAATTTTGATACAGAGATGGAAAAATGCATACATACCATATTTTTCCTTCCTCTGGTATCTGGTAGTGGCTTATAATGTTATAAAGGTCAGTACTTGCTGTGAAAGTGTATAGTAAATGACATCATTTTCTCCTGGGCTGGGAGCATACAAAGCTCCTACGATTCTTGTTATTGAATGGAGCAACTCTGAATAAAAAAAAAAGATTCTCCTGTCTCCTAAATACAATTGTATATACTTGTATCTTACTTTAGATGGCAATTTTTTGATAGGTTCTTTAAATTCTGTCTCATGAGATCTGCTATTATGGCTTTTTTTATGTGTGAAATTGACAAACCGGTCAGTTTAATAAATTCAGCTGTCAAATTTTGCCCAGTCAAAATTGCTAAAAGCTGTAAATGTACTAGCATGAGATTTTCAAGGCACTGAGTATTACATAGAAAGGAAGAAGGATTTAATGAGAGACTTTTTACAGGAGTAGCTTTCTAATTTTAGTTTTGTCACTGGTGGTAATACGGTGTAGTATATTTAGATTTCTCTCAATACAGAAATGATGTATAGCTTTTCTGTATCCACAAAGCACTGAAAGCTTTGCCTAAGTAGAAGACTTCTACTCTAAGAAGGCACTAAGAAATTCATTAGGGTTTGTGTCTGCTATGGCAAGCTGTCAGGAACGGTGTGTGGAAAGGAAAACGGTATCTCGGTATTTCTGGATTTCAGGAATAGGTCTTAGGACTTGCTTTTAGACCCCATCGGTCATACTACTTTTAAAATGTGTGCTAAAGAATAATACAAATCAAGCGTTCTGCTGTGACGATTATGTAACTCAAACACCAGCACTGTCAGTGAACTAAGGGGTGATAGTAAATCGATGCTTAATCTTAGGAGAGGGTTTGCAGGAACGGACTTGGAGTGTGCGTGAAAGAATGAAATAACTGGTGATTTAAGCCTAGTCAGCAATTCACCTTTCGTTTTTAAGATTGCCTTTCATTCCTACATTTGAATAACACAGAGACCAAAACTGCACAAGCTGAAGAGTAGGAATCCCCCTTCATCTGCTGCTGTGTGTGCTGAGCCACTAGGGGCCTGTATAAACTGCTCTCATACAGCAAATACTGGTACATGGCATATGCTCGCTCTTGCACCAGACATTTTTTACATAGGTGCCTAGTGTCAAAAGCAAAGTTCCCAGTTATATATTCCTTACTAATAAATGAGACTGCAGTTACTATTTAGATGATACAAATTGTATATTATTTGGGAATTTTTTACCCTACTTTGTCCGTTTACCCCAGTCCTTTATGGTGTCTGACAGAGTTCTTTCCTCCCTACTCTCCTGACTGCTGTGACAGTCAAGGATGAACATGGACTTAGGAGGCGCAAATTTTGGGCAAAGTTGGATTTGAATGTCTCCCTGTGTTCCGTATTTTCTGTAAGCTGAGAAAATCAGATTTGTTGCCTGTGTATTTCTTCTGTTAGGTTAGTGATTGTACTGTTCCATGCAAACGTAGGGTTAAAAGGATTACTTCAAGGCAGGAACAGACATAGATTGATGGTGTATTTAAACTAGCTTTATAAGTGTTATGTAAGTTTGAGAGTGTGGCGGCTCCAAGACTTTGGCTGGAGCATAGTCAGCATTCACGGGACCTGGGCTGAGGATGCACTATACATTTTTGAGTGTCAGTTTCAGAAATTCAAAATCCACCATCCGTAGCATTCTTGATAGACATTAAGCAATAAGGTCAAGTATACTTACACTGTTCTGTTGTTGATTTTCAGTTTTTCAAACTGACAAGGCAGACAATTTGTAAAAGAGCACAGCTGAAATATTTGCATATTGGATTTCCTTCAAAATTAACTTCCGTTACTAAGCTCTTTGAAAATTTTCATTTAAAAGAATTTTCAAGCTGAATCACAGTAAGGTCACACAATGGAAATGCAGTTTCCCTATGGTATGTTAAATTTTTAATAAGATGACTTTAAAACAGTGGATTTTTATATATCATGTAGTGTTGGGCCAGTTACAGCAAGAGGCTTTTTGTTATATTGCCGACAACAGTGGTGTAAATATTGACTGAGTTTAATTTTCTGAAATGTGTGTGTGTGCACTTAGGTAAAGTCGTGATGAAATGTAATAAATCCAATTTAAAGGTCTTCTCAAATGATAGATGTCTGTTCAAAACTATAACTTACTGAGTGTCAGTAAACCAAGGCGGTGTCTCTGAAATGCAGAGGATAGGCACTTTGTTTGCACTTCACATATCAAAAGGATTAATATAGCTCAGGTCTACAAATCATTGTGTTTCATTTTTGTATAAGACTGTGGCGATTTTTAACCTTTTGTTCTTTAACAAGTTGAGAAAAAAGTATAGATATTTGCTGTTTTAAGTTCAGTGTCAGAGAGTCGCATAATGCTGTCTATTGTAACAGAAGCTTGCTTACGTTATAATTCTATTTAAAAGCAGTTGGCATAACTCAGTCAACAAACAATGTTTTTATGAAAACTCTCAATATCACATACTCTGTCGGTTGTTTATTTGCTTAATCCTTGTTTTCTTTGGAAAAGGCCTTAAATGAAGCTAATAAATGAATATACGCTGGCAACTTGGCAGCCTAAAGCAGGAATCTGTGTTTAAAAATAGTCCTTCATATACTATCAGTGATTTACCAAGTAGGAACAAAGAGGAAATGTTACTTTTCTTGGTGGTCTACTATGGTGAAAACTGCAGTACAACTGGAGAAATGCGATGATGTAGGAAAAGATTGCGTGAGAGTGCTTTGCCTGTAAATTCCTTCCCAGAAAGCTTGGCTTCACTCATTGTTTAAGCCACCATGCATTGATAGGACCGTCCGTATGTGTACTATTGCACAATTTTAACTTACATTTCATAAGCTCAGATGGCTTTTGGTTGGTAATTGATAATATTTATTAAAACATTGCATGTTCGTGTCTTCCTGTAGAAAATGAATAGCTAAAATGCACAGAAAATAAGTACAAAATAACACAAATGGTTTGTTTGCAAAAAATTTTAAGTTAAGTTGAATGAATTATTACCTAAATACTGAAAGCATTGCTTTTTTAAAAACATGAATATTATTCAGGTTCTTTCAATTCATTCATGAAAGAGACAATTCACCCTAAATACTCTGTCAGCTTACTTTTAACTACATCAGCAGTTATGCATAGTCTGTACTTCCCTAGGATGAAATGACTTACAGCTTTAAGTGTCTTGCGCTTACATGCCGTTGACAGCCTTCCCCATAAGCTTACTAGCACAGTAACAAAAAAAAAAGGAAAAAAAAGGTGAAAGTGATTGATCTTTCACCAAAGTTCCAAAACAGATAGAGAAAATCAACTCCCCTGTGTATACTTGTGTGTCTGATATCTGCCGATGCTTCTGTGTGTTCCTTCAAATACAAAGAATGTGCAGAAAACTTCCTCCATCTCAGCCAACTCAGAATGATGGAATTTTAGGCACTTTGATTTATTTTACCAGAGGACATGCCCTAATATACTATCATGACCTCTGCTGTGCTTCTTCCTAGTTGAGCATAGTGGAATTATTTGAGTTTTTCAGTGATCTTCCAATTACTGGAGTAGCTCCACTGGTACGCAAATTAATTTGTTGTTTGCAGACAATCAAAATGGATGTCCGGGTTAGTGCCAGGCGAACTGCTCACATATTGTTGTAGTCAGATAATGCGTACTTTTTCCCCAAGCAGTATACCAAATGCGGTATATGGAGTAATGCAAGCAAGTGTATTCCTCTTTCTTTTACGGTTTTTAGTGTTCTGGAAATTATGTATCTGTAAGTCAGAGTTCAGTTAAGTGGTGTGTAAAATCTGGCTTTTTAGATGGCAGAATCAACGCATTCTCATGAAGAATATAGTCAGTGCCAACCTGACTGAAACAAATGTGGCTAAATTTGCAAATAGGTATATATTTCTCTTGCAAATTTGGCCAATCCGGTTTTGAATTCAGTGTCTCACTTGGCTTATTCACTGATTTTACCCAGAAGTCTGGCTTTTTGTTACTTGCTTTGACTCACTGAGAGGAAATTCAGATACACTCTGGTAATACTGTCATAGGCTTTCTGACCTTTAGAAAATAATTGTTTCCTAAGTTCGAACTCAGTAATTTTGCTTGCTTTACAATGCTTTACAGTACTGAATTAAAAAATTCTTAACTGTGCTTTTGAACTGTCTGTAGGCTGTATTATTTTATAAAACTTTCCCAAAGAGAGCTGAAATTTGTGTACGAGGAATAAAGAGACTGACGTTTCTATCTTGTGTCCTTTACGCCTTTCTTTTTTTTTCTTTTCTCTTTTCTTTTCTCTTTTCTTTCTTTTCTCTTTTCTCTTTTCTTTTCTTTTCTTTTCTTTTGTTTTGTTTTCTTTTTTCTTTTTTCTTTTCTCTTTTCTCCTTTCTCTTTTCTCTTCTCTTTTTTCTTTTTTCTCTTTTCTCTTTTCTCCTTTCTCTTTTCTCTTCTCTTTTTTCTCTTTTCTTTTTTCTTTTCTCTTTTCTCTTTTCTCTTTTCTTTTCTCTTTTCTCTTTTCTTTTCTCTTTTCTCTTTTCTTTTTTCTTTTCTTTTTCTCACATTCATGTGTGCTTTTGTAGAAGTGAAGCACATATTCTTTATTAAAGTTAAGTAACAATGCTTTTTGCTTTATTTTTCTGAAAAAAATAAGATAAAATGGATCTGATGATATTTCACAAGAATATGTAGGGATATTCTGTACGCTATACCTTTCTTTCATCTCCTTTATGCCACAGAAAGAAAGGATTTATGAGGCAGATGTGTGTCACAATTTCTAGCGTAGAGACATGATTAATTTATCTGTGTTCACCTGCGTAATTAAACTTCTGTGAATCACACTTTTAATTTTTCTTTTCTGTTTACTTTCCTTAAAGGAAGGGGCTTTCTCCCTTTGTGGAATTTACTGTAGGCAGGGAGGTCTTTTTTTAAAAGGCAGTTTATAAATGTAGGACCAGAGATTTCCTGCCTAGGTTTTCAGTATTGTAAACGTCAGGTGCATAATTTCTTTACCTATTACGCTGCATTTTATTAAAATCCTCTTTACAGGTGTACTATGCGTTACTATTTGTGGAAATTTGACTATTTTTTATTAATAAGCTAACAGCTATATTTTGCATGTAAGAAGCAGCTCTTTTTTTTTTTTAAAATGGTCTGGTTACTACAATAGAATTTTGTCTACCGATGTGTAGGTGAAACTCATTAATTTGCTGTGAAATACGTGCAATGAGAGATTTCTAAAATGTTAAACAGAAAGTAGGACAGGAAGTTTTATTTATGTATTTATGTTTGTTTGGGATGATAGTGTATCTTAGAAAGCTGCTTAACTGCTGTCCAGTGCAGCTGTCCTTCCCTGAAAGATTAGGTTTCAGGAGCAATGATGGATGTTGAATGCCTGTAGCCAGTTGTGGGGTTTGCTCTGAGGTCAGTGGTACTGATGGAGGATAGGAATTTACAGCCTTATGTCTCTACGCCAATGTAACCAGTGGCATTTCTCAAGAAAAAAAACAACTAGGTATGTTCACTGCTGAGCTTGTGTTGCAGCATAGTTCAGAAAGTTATTCATACTAGGGAGAAAGAGTGAGTAGATTTGTGAATAATGAGGACAAATTTAGTCATGAGTATGCCCTTTTGTTTCACAGAAACACCCAGAAAGAGCTATAAAAAGTAAATACAATTATGTGACTTTATTTAGAACTTCTTACGTACGATGTTAACAAATTTGGAATTTACACTGTTGACTTGTTTTTTCAGTTGTTTCAGATATGCTTAAAGTTTCTAACAGCTTACTGAGTACAAATGTATTCTCCTTTTGCACCTAAAATAGTGTGGGTTTTTTCCATGGAAAAAATAAATGTTAGTGGTTTTCAGCAAGCTGAAGCAAGGCAGAGTTGATATTCAACAGTGATGAAAGGGTAGATATTCATCAGGTAGAAAGGGTAAATGGTATTTAGTGTTACCTTGTTAACTTTGGGTATCACAATATGTATAGCCAATAAAGATGGATAGTTGGGATACCTCTGGTGTGTGCTTTCAGAAGTGTTTTTAAAGATCAGACTTTTGGACTTAATTTTTGGACTATTTACATTCCCTGAGCTGTTGACGTTTGTTCCTGATACATGGTGATGTGATTTATTTTTTAAAAGTGAATCTTGGTAGAGAAAGGTGCACAACAAAACATGCTGTTTTATTGTTAAAATTGCAAACCTATTTTGATTTGTGTTAATTTGTACCTTAATGGTATAGGTGGATTTTTCTGTCAAGCCTCAGAAGAGCTGTTCCAATAGACTCAAAGCCTCAGTGATTGGTGAGAAAAATTTCCTTTGACAGCAGCATTGTTTGAATCAGATCCATAGTGCCTTTGTGTCTTTGCTTGAATGATAGCAGTTTTTACCTGGGGTAATCCTAGCAGTGGTTAAATTCAAATATAGAGAAGAAAGCTTAATAAAATATCCGATGAATTGATTTGTAGTATCTCATAAATTAGGACGTAAGAAGCATTTTGGTAAGGAGAAATACGCATCCTACCAGAATCACTTTAGAACAGTTTTGCATCAAGGAAACGGCATTTTGCCAAATGCCTATGTATTCTACTTATTGGCAGCATGCCATCAGCTTTATTTGGAAAACTGTCTTTGCTTAAGTAATAAATATTCACTATTTACCAATTCATTTTACTATAAATAACAGATGGATTCTGTGATTAGTTTTTTTTCATTTTTAACCTATTTCATGAAGAATAGAGTTTTGCAAATTATCATTAATTGCACCAATGACCTGTTCTTGATTAACAGAATTTTCCAAACAGTGAAATTGTTTTGCTTAGCTCGTTTGACGATTTGGGTATTTTTGGATATTATTTTTGCTTGACGTGAGAAGCCTTAAATTTCTTATTATACGTGGCATATGAAATAAAAAGTATAACATTAATTTAAAGAAATATTTATCTAAGTTGATCTTAATGATACTCTAATGCATTTTTTTTGTTAGAAGTGGGTAGTCGGTGTAAATTTTTGTTGTCATTAAGTCAAATATGTAGAATTTACACCTGTTTCTCATTTAACATTTTCAAAAGCTGTCTTAAATGGTCACGTGAATTTTCAGCATACTGACTAGATGAAAAATTTAAATATATCAAGAGCAGTAGATAATGAAGGGAGCATTGTACTTTCTAATGCTAACAGGTGGCAGTAAATGCCTGCAGGAGCAATCATACCTTTGTAACAATCCTAGAATTCCTTGGGTTTAATTTTGCATGATTACAGTGAGTCTGGAAAAAAACAGTGTTAAGACTTTAGTAGTAGTATTTCCCTTAACTTGGAAATTTCTGGACAGTTTTGGGCTGAATGGAGTAAATGATGTATATAGTTGAAAAGGAAATGTTTATTCTCCAGCCATTTGCCTCTATTTGATGGAATAGATACGTGTCCTTCTAGTCAATGTAATCCCTAAAAGGACACTTACTAGGACTGTATACCTGGCTGATTTATTCATAGGATTGCTTTAGTAATCTAGTGCACAAGGGTAATCTTATTCCAAAGGTATTAGGAAGCATGAAAATAACTACTGGACTTCTTAGAGATGTGGATTTCTCTTCTTTGAGCAATTCTAATTTATAATCTCAATCAGTGTTTCTGCTTCTTAGTGGGGAGTACATAACCTTTCAGAAGTGCAGTGGCCTTAAAACTATTCTTTCATCTTTGCTAATCTGTGCATAGTCCAGGTTGGAGAGACAGATATTAATAAAAAAATGAAAATAGATTCTGAGGGTGTGATGGGGTTTTTCGACCATGATGATGAAATGCTTGTATAGTAACCAGTGCTTAGCAGCTGTGTTCTCTTATAGATAAATTCTTAAACTATGTTACTGGTAGGCAAGCTGCATTTTCAGCTTTTTTGTTGTCATTGTTGTAAAGAGATGAAAAGCATGCATTTTTAATGTGAACTTTTTGTTTTCCTGGGTTAACTTCATATCCAGATTCCAGTCAGAAAATGAGGCAGAGATATTTTCTGCAGTTTGTACCTGTTGCTCAGATAATGGTGTAAATATCTATTTCATATTTAATGAGAAAAAACACTTGAGAACACCGAGGAGCTTTGGGGTGGGAGGAAACCTGAGTTCACCCACTTTATAGACTAAAGAGTGAAATTTTACAACCTCAGAAGTTTCCTGCTAAAGCAAAACTGCTGCAGGATCAATACCAATTTGGCTTCTGTGTCTGGGGAGGCTCCTTCCCTGTCTTTTCTTTCTCCAAGTTGTTCTCCAGCCTGGTTTTGCACTTCTGGGAACATTTCAGCTGGAGATCTGTCCTCTGTATGAAAAATGGCAGTTAATAGATCAAGGAGAAATGTGTGTTCCCAGAGAAATACCAATGCCTACTTCCTTTCAGCTCTTCCAGACTGTACATCACTTTGTCTTGAATGAGTCTTTAGGTATCCTTTAAGGCTAACTCTCTGCAGCAGTTTTTGCTTCTCATTGTTAGACCATACCTGATGTTGTGGACTCTCAAAAACTCTGAGAATGGCTCCCTATGCTGTCCTTATTACAGAATGTCACTTAAATTATGAATATTGTATGCTCTATGTGTTATGTTGTAGAAATCCCCTCTGAAACTTACGTCATTAGGATCTCAAAGGCTTCGTTTATGTTTTTTGCATCTCCTAACCGTTACGGGCTTGTCCTTTTTGCATTTGACCTCCGACTCCTTTAAGTATGTATAAATATACAGAAAGCAGTCTTTGATTATAGACTTTTCTATCCCCTTAAGACACCACGTGCATAGTTGTATACATGCTGCCTTTGTTGAGGTATTTGAGTACCTCTGGGCTATGTGCTTTTTAAAAAGTTCTGTGCGTTCTTTTATGTGTTAGATAGGTTGCAACATTGTCTTTTGGTTCTCTGAAATCTTTGCTTTCTCAGCCATTTCCCATTTTTCACATCAGGAGGCTCTCCCCATTAAAAGAAGGAACACGGTAAGAGAAATGGGCTTGCGTGACAGCTTCTCCTGGCTTGTTGTGTCTGGAGAACTGCATGAGTGGAACAACAAAGAAATATATCTCTTTTGGTGCCATTTTGGTGTTTTTATCTCTAGAGGCAGAGGTAGCAGATTTAGATTTGACTGTGGGTGCTGGCTCTCTTCTCTCCAGGCACAGCCTTCTGTTTAAGTCTTTGTGTTACTTGGTTGAATTCAGTTTCTCAACTCCCATCTCTGTCAGAGTGTGTCAGTTTTTATTGAGACACAGTCCGGATCATTTGTTCTCACAGATGGATCCTACCTGGTAAAAGAGTTGCAAATTCATATTCCAGTGAAAATCTCAGGAGTATGGGTTCCCAGGCTTTCAAGCTCACTTTGATACCAGCTTCTTCAAGTACAATCAGAGCTAGGTATTTTTTGGAAGACCACAAAACTGCTGTGTTAATGTTTTGAAGCATTACATTTTATTAGTAGACATCATTTGTTGGATATTGTCGCACACACTTTTCTTAGTATGCTGTATTACTTCACTGTGTTTAATGCGTTTGAGATTTTTAAGGCAGGTTCTTACTGTGCTTTTTCACTGGTGTAGTTATTATTCCACCTACTGAGTATCTGAGGTGTTATTAGTGGTTAACAATAGCTGCTTTTCTTGACTTCATGCATATGCATACGTACAGATATACAACAATAAGCAGGATTTCCCCCAGCTT
Organism: Steatornis caripensis; assembly: GCA_013398225.1. Classification (NCBI taxonomy): domain Eukaryota; kingdom Metazoa; phylum Chordata; class Aves; order Caprimulgiformes; family Steatornithidae; genus Steatornis; species Steatornis caripensis. The sequence continues at coordinate 108,330 of VZSC01018523.1, forward strand.
TTGTATTTGTAAGTTTTGTTTCTGTTAGTGTAGGGCAGATGACTGCTCTGGTCAACCATATAGTTATGTTACTAGAATTCTGGTGTTGCCTGGAGTTGCATGTATTCAGTAATTTAGTAACTGCTGAGGGGACCTAGGGATGTATGTTTCTGCTATTGAGAATGAAGTCGTTGAAGCTGAGTTTGTGTTTTGCTGAGAGTGCAGGTAACTACACACACTTGACATACATGTTTAATTGTGATTTTGGTTGCACTTTGCGATTGTTTGACGCTAGTACTAAAGTTGTGTAGCTTGTTTGAGTCTATGCAGAGTTCGAGGCTTCTTTCAGAATTAGGCTTTTGGCTATTTAGACATGGCTTTCATTACTTGCACATTTTCAGTCTTGTTTTTACAAAGACCAGTTTTCAGAAATTCCTCTCACCGAGACCTGGTACTTCAGAATGTGTTGCCTATCTTGTCAATGTTTTATCTGCTTTCTCTTTGCAAATAGCTCAGATATTTGGCAGATTAACATTTTGATTTATCAGTTTGTTGTTTCCTGATAAACTGTTTCCTTTTTTTACTGTCAAACTTGCTGAAAGGAAAAACATAGTCAGATTTTCTTGTCTGTAATTTTCCTCTATATTTTGCTATAATGGTGATGATCTTTCTGTTTTTCTTAGTGGTGTGTAGACTGGGAGAAAGACAGGAAGTCCACCTCAAATAATTCTTCCTTGTAGTGTTCCCCTGAAGATACCAGAGTATTCCGTAGAAAACCCAGAGTCTTCCTTTGGAGGACTGTGAAAATATATTTTACGTTCAGCAATTCCCTTTCAGATTTTGACTGTGAAAACAATAAGGCAATTTTCTGATGTTTCTTCACCCAAAGTATAAGTGAAGCTTATCCTTCAAGAGTGTTGTGGATTCCCTTTATTCAAACTATGGATTTTGTGGATATTTTACTAATTGTAAGGCATTTCTACATTAAAAGTTACAGATGTGTGAGAGGGCCTAATGTGAGACTGGGAATCAAGTAACTGATAATTAAACTATCATCAGTGGAGTGCATTGATGTTTGATAGATTAGATAATCAGGAATTACTTCATACTCTCTGTCAGAATCTTAGATCTCAGGTGGAATAAATAATATTAAATCAGATGTAATTTTAGATAGCTCTACGGTCCTTTGTTGAGTGTCTATATGTAGGACTGATGGTGTATGTAATATATTGTTTTGCATAGTTAATTTTTACTTGAACTATTAAAAATAGTCTTAGAACTGCATTTTTGGGATGATTTGGACATGTGAAGGAATTGTACACTTGTGTATCACAAATACACTGCCCAGACAGAGAGGTTACAGAGATCTGCAGAATGATAAAAACTAGTCCAGTCAGCTGTACGTTGCAAAAATCCCCTTATTATTTGCACCGTTACACATAAGAGAATCCTTGTAGGCATCTTCTGTGGTTTACAGTCTAGATTTTAAGTCCCTGGTTTGTGACACTGCCTAGTAGAGTGTGAATAATACAGGAAAAAAAAACCCCACCCTGGTTGTAAACCATTCTGATTTTCACTCTTCCCTCTTATCCTTTACTAATTATTTGGAAATCTAGGGATAACTTTCAATAAAAGTTCTTTATAGACATACAACTAAAAATAACTATAGGTGCTGAGAGTCATGTAACCAGATCCCCTGAAATGGCTTTAAAAATACGGAACATTTGTGGCTGCTGCTAATGTTAAGCATACCAAATCAAAGACGAGATGTAAGTGGTGTTTTTAAGTGTTAGGAAGAAATTTTTCTGTTGTAGATTAATGAAGGGCTATTTTAAAATGAGCTTCATTGTGGAAGAACAGTCCTGTGTTAGTGCTCCTTGGTAATAAGAACTGTGTGCTGCATATGGCTCACTTCATTCACGCACATACTCCCATGGTATCAAATAGATTTAATCGCACATCAAGTTAGCAGGAGCTGATTCTTTGTCCTGTCATTCTATAAGTGTATAGTGAAAATATGAAAACATATGTATGAAAATGTAAGCAAGGACAGAAAGGATAAAGAAAAATGCTTCATTTAAGACAGAATTCAGCAGAAAAGTTAGGCTCACTGATACCCGTGACTGTATATATAGGTAACTTTGTCACTGTGTAAGATCATTGAAATCCATGAGAGTATATGTGAGTTTAAAAATAAGTATGTTTGTGGTTTAAAAAAAGCATGTACACTAAAGTGATTTTTTAAATTTGGGTACTTAACTCTATGGAGGGGAAGGAAGTAAAAAAGCTGTTGTCTGCTTTACCCTGTTCTTTGCCTTTTTCTTCAGAATGTTTGCATCGATATTATTAACACAGTTAAGAGATGGAATAGTTTACTGCTTTCCTTGGTTTATGGAAAGAATAAAAGTAATATACTACTATTTCTATTTGTTACTGTTTTTCTTTTCGGTTTGCTTACAGAGCAAGCAAAACATCTCCAAACTTCTGAAATGTGAAATAGACACAGGCTCTGTTTCCATTTGTGTGCATTATGGAGCACTGACATTTGACTACAGGAAAAAATGTTAATAAATAAGAGGTCCATAACAAGACACAATCTGTTCTATAAGTATGATTAGTTAATGAACACTTTTTATTTTTATGTGATACAGGAACACTATTATAAGCATCACTCTGTCAGGAGTTTCTGTCTTTAACCAAACCACAATGCAGGGCTGAAACGCTGAACCCGGTCAAGCCAAGAGATTGTTCTCGTTGATTAATACTTGCTAATATTTTAGTGAAGATCTGTTCCAATATTTATCAAAATAGCGGCTGAGATCTGGGGAAAGGTTCAGAGGTACAATGTATGCTAAACAGTTTTTTGTTGGATCTGTTCAAATGAGTTTTTTCTTTTGCATTTCATTGTCATACCTACTTGTTTTTGAGATAACGAAACAGCACTAGATTGTTAAAGGTGAAACTCTTAAAGACTTAGGAGGGAAATATGAAAGTTTTAAAGACAAAACACTCTTATTACTGGTAGTGATTTCTCTTATGAAGGAATTGCATAACAGAAATTCTAATGTGTTCTTTAGAGGATGAAGGGATTGGTAAAAAACAGTTCCTAATCTGGTATCTGAGGAAATTAGCAGAAATAAGTTATATATTACAAGAGAAATCACTATTTTTTTTTCCTCTGGGCTTACGCTGTTTTGTATTTTTTTATATATTATATTTTGTATTTTATTTTATATTTTATAGTTTGTGCCTTGTGGTTATTCGCAGTTATGTTGAACTGGCAATGGAGAAATAATTTAGGTAAAATATTTCAGCAGCTTTTGTTTGCACTTCAAAAAGAATTTCGCAAATACTGGAATAGTGAACAGGTTGGTGTTCAGTGTAAGTCTGTGAAACAATGTGAGTAGTAGTTGGCATTCCATTGTAAATTATTATGTATAAATAATCTACATTCTATGGATTTGTATGTGATATTGTTATGTATCGGTGCCACACTCTTTGTTTAAAAAAGGCCTTTACATCCATTGTTCTTTAGCTTTAGTGTTACCTTATCTTAGACATTCCAGCCTTTTTCCTCAAAAAGCTTTTACTCATCTTACGATGCTGCTCTTCTGTGCTCTCTACTTTTTCTTCAAGTTGAGTGCTTTTGGTAGATTCTTATTAAGGTAGATGAGCTGAAGGCCAAAAGACTTTGGAAGTCGTATCTGTTCTTGGGAAAAGATCTAAGGGTAAGAAGATGTTTTTTCTCTAGGTAGTTAGAAGAGTCATTTTAAATCAGTATGGTTTTAACAGCTAGATTTACTGACAGACATGGACTGATGTCTATAGCATAGGCTTGCTTTCATTTTAAAATAGAATTTTATTAAATTACATGAACCATTTGGGGGCTAAGTCTTCCAATTTCCTCTTTGTCCCTTTACTTCAATGCAGTCTTCCATCCCTTATATAGTTTTGTAGAATTCAGTGCATATGAATTTATCAGCAGAGGAATAATCATTATAAGACAGAGCAATCAGATGACTCTCTGTACATGTGATAAAACCTAATATTAATAAATCACAGATAGAGTGATATGAATCATATGAGTCAGATAAAGGTAGAGCCAGGAATTGTAACACTGAGCCCCAGATTTCTTCTACTCTATGAGAATAACAGCTGTCTTGGAATTAATGTTTTTGCTTTAGTTTATATGACAGAGAACCTGTTATGTATAGAATCTGTTATTTGTTGGTTTGGTTTTTTACATATTAGATTTTTTAAAGCAATATGTTTTGTAGCTGGGCTGTATCATTTTCTGCCATTAGTATAACGGAAGTCACTGTTTTGATATCACATCCTTCAATCTTGGAAGAACGTAATAAATAGGAACCCCAATCATGGATAGGATTCAATTTTAAAAAAAAAAAATTGAAATGGAGACATAAAATAACAGCTTGAAGGCCTAATTTTGTGTTCTGTTGACATCAGTGGGAACTAGAATACGGACAGCCTTCTAGTAAAATATACATATATAGGATGCTAGTGTTCATGCTAATTTTCCATTTCATACAACTTTTAGCCTTTAGATTGTACAGGCTGCTATCCTCAAAGATATTTTACTATCACTCACGAGCAACTTTCGTTTCATCTTGTATTTCATAGCTGTTTTACCAGTAATTTTCACACTGTTGATTGTTATTTGTGTAAAAAACATGATAGCTTCAGGTGCCATTGCGCTTGTGTTTGACATCTTTTTTGTTGTTCTGCTTTTATGACTATAAAAATATGCTGTTCCCTGCAGTCAGATTTTGGCAAGGTCTAGAAGGATTTTTCTCAAAGCAGTTCTGTGTTCAGGTAAATTAAAGTCACTCTAAGAGCTTTGGGGATTACTGGATCAATGCACATCGTTTTACATAACATTTTCATTGCTGGATACTGAAATATATTTAGGAGTTGTCTTACAAGGTACCAGCAGGACTTTGTTAAGTATGTGTATGTTTGTTTTTTAATTTTTATTCCGTAACTGCTGTTTGTATTCAGTGCACCTTATAGCTCTCCAAAGACTGAAAATGCTTTTCATTATTGCCTTTTATCTGTCATGCTGTTTGAATGATTTTACTGGACACTAGTAAAGTAGGAAATTGATACAAGTAAATTACAACTTGTATCTATTTCTGTTGTCAGAAAAGCACTAAAGGAAAAATAGAATATGGCTTCTATAAAACATAGTTATTTAGAAAGCAATTTTTGCCAAATTAGTCTATGTAAATTGTCCTTTCTGTGTAACTTTCTCTGTAGGATTGAAATGTTTACAACTGTAGCTGTCTCATAAAAATAATGTCGAATTGAGCCACATAGATTCATATTTTTAAATTGATAAATATTTTTCCCTAGGAAGTGACAAACATCCTGATCACTACAAAACAGATTGATTTCTTTTCTTTCTTTTTAGTCCTGAGGTCTAATGCATGCATACACACAGACACACAGACAAATGTGCACACACTTAAATCATCAGAATTTCATGGTGGCTTGCGAGATTGCGTGCATTAGAACCATAGAATCATAGAATGGCAGGGGTTGGAAGGGACCTCTAGAGATCATCTAGTCCAACCCCCCTGCTAAAGCAGGTTAGCCTAGAGCAGGTTGCACAGGAATGCATCCAGGTGGGTTTTGAATATCTCCAGAGAAGGAGACTCCACAACCTCTCTGGGCAGCCTGTGCCAGTGCTCTGTCACCCTCACAGTAAAGAAGTTCCTCCTCATGTTCAGGTGGAACTGCCTGTGTTCCAGTTTGTGCCCATTGCCCCTTGTCCTGTCGCTGGG
>VZSC01018523.1:116662-140356 GCA_013398225.1 Steatornis caripensis
TCCATGACTGCATTCCAGTCATGCGAGCTGTCCCACCATGTCTCTGTGACTGCAATGAGATCGTGGCCCTGTGACCACGCACAGATCTCCAGCTCCTCCTGTTTATTCCCCATACTGCGTGCATTGGTGTACAGGCACTTCAGGGAGGTGGTCAAGCACGTAGGTTTCCCTGGAGGGGCGCACAAGGATCCAGTGTCGTCATGCTGATCCTTGAGGTGGTTGACCGCCTGCTTCTCATTTTGGGAGGCAGGTAAGAAATCTTTGTTGCTGCCTGGATTGTCCTTGCTTATTCCCCAGTCGGTTGCAATGGCATGAGTATTGCCATTTTGGACCCCACCCCCCGAGTCATTCAGTTTATTGCCGTAGATTTTGTTGCCGTTTCTGAACATCAGAAAATTTTGATATTTTTAGGTTTTGCTGATTTTTTTAATTAATGGGATTTAGAAAACACTGACATTTCTTCAAGTACTTTTGAAACGTGTCCTCATCTAGATTTACAAGGTTCTGCTCTAGGCTACAGAGTATTTTACTTTTATCACCATTAGGTGATGAATGATGCTTTTTGTTATTGTTCTTACCCCTTACCTCCTTCCTTGCCTCCTCCGGGTTTTAATACCAGTAATGTAACTGGTCTTTTTCCTGGTTGCATCAGATCTGATCGGCACAATGTGTTGGTAACAGTATTTGTGATCTTGTATAAAAGGAGAGATGACAAGAGAAGTGTTTGGTGCTACCGTAACCCTTTGTGTACACACAGCCTCACTGGTGAACTGCCCATTGTACTATGCGAGAGAGATTATTGGATTCTATACAGGTACCTTGATTCGAGTAGTTTAAACAATATGATTTTTGTATTTAGATAGACTAACCAAATGAATTTTAGGTAGTACATCTACACAGGGTAAGAAACGTGACAGTTCCTTTCCTGCAGGAAGAGGTGGTTGAGACTGAGTCTCCAAATTTCAGCTCTTCCCATACACATGAATTAGTTTGGGAGCAGTTTCCTGGAAAAACATACAGATTTTTATCTTTACTTTCTTAGTGATCTATAGTATAGGGGGTAATCATTACTGACTGTGACTTAAATATTTTTTGTTCTGAATTTGGACTGAACATTTTTGATGCTTAAATTACTTGTTTGAAGTTACAGGAATTAAACACTAGAATTTGTAATGACGCACTGATAGATGTAAACAGAAATGTTCCCTGAATGATGTGACACTTAAGATTTCTCAATAAAGATTTTCCCATCTTCGAATTACATTACTGGTAGGGCAGAAATTTGGCATCTTTGTGTTATCATCTTTGTTCTTTCTTTTTCTTCGTGTTTTTTTAATATATGGATTTTAACTAATATTTAAATAAAGAAAGCATTTGAGTGTTTCCATGAAATGTATTAAATCATTATGTCTATTTTTATTTAGATATAAAGCAGGTGTGTCTCAAGTGACACTGCTTTGTATTTATAACAAGGTAAAGTATAAATTTCCTTGCATTTAACACCGTAATCATGCAAAAATTTGAAATACTTCTGAGCAAGTTGCTCCTGACCAGTTTGTTCTTCCAGTAATTTTTTCACTTTCTTGTTTTGTCTAAAACAAAATCTTATCTTGCAAAATATGTGATGAATGGATAAAGTACTATGATGCCAATTCAAGCTTAGCCATTTTATGGTCATCCTAATTTCATTTGGTTGAGGAATGAACACAGAATGTGGGAAAACATCCTGAAACGATGAATATTTTTAAGATTCTTTGCGAATGGCACATGACATCTAAAACTTAGTTTCTCACCTCTTCTGTTTAAGTGGTTATAAAACAGTATGAGGATATGCTGCTTTACTGTTACAGACAGCCTTCCGTCATTTGTATGGGTGTTAGAAACAGGATTCATTTGGGTATAATAAATCTGTATGAATGGCTGGTAGATCTGACTCAAACCCATTATTGCACAGGTATAGTTGATGTTGCATAGAATTCATAGTACTTTGCCTTGTAAACCTGACCAGCTGTATACCTCTGGCTCTCCTGGGAGACTTCCAGTAACGTACAAGATTGAACACAGATTGACTAATACAGAAACGTTTTCGCTAGGACCCCTTGAAAGATGTGATAAACAATGCACGGTAATATTCAAGTTTACCAAAATCAAAATCTTAGGTCTGTGTTGAGCTTTACAGCCTTTTTTACAAATTATAAATTTTTTCATTTTTTTAATGATCAGTAGAGTTATTTTTGTGAGGAATATATTTGTACCTGTAGTATTTTGATAACAATCTGTTCATGTGGCAGTATTTGAATAAATTAGATCATAATTCAGGTAATATTCTGGACTGTTTGAATACGTGTTGTTTCCACTTATGAAGTAGCATTAAATAGTAGTAGGAAATTTGACATTACTATGTAATTTATTTTCAGTGTCTGCCTTGCTGTCCTCCCATTGCTGATCTGGGACAATAGGCTCTGTGTCTTTTGAATCTTGCATACTAATTAATCTCTTAAATATTTTTCTAAAATTTTTAGCAGAAGAATAAATGTAACTTCTCTTACAAGGGATGTTGTGACAGTCCCAAACCATGTTTAATTAGAGCTCAGTGTACAGTTTAAGATGGCATCTGTTTTCATGAAGCATGATTATTGCTGTTTGTGCTCTTTTTTTCTTCTGTTCCTTTAATGAGCATTAAATTAATTAAAATCAGTGAATAAGATTAAATAAAAAGATAAATGCAGCAAAGATGAATAACCTTTTAAACATTGTAATCAAATATGCATTGCAGTTTTAGTATGCTGTCTTTCACATGCAGTCTGATAAAACTTTAGTGGTTGTTAATCTAAAAATCTATGTATGGATTAACACAATGCTATTGTATAAAATGTAAGATTTGCCGTAGGTTCTGTAGATGACCAGTGTTCTTGGATATTGATGGGCCCAGGAAGTTTTATTATCATCTGAGAGAGTAATCTGCTTTATTTGGAAGCTTTTATTTCCTGTACCTGTTTTATGACTGACCTCTCTGCTGGCAGTGCCAAACAGGTATCATACTGTTGTCTGTAAAGTTATGATGTATATATCTGGCCACTGGAAGTCTTCTGGAGACTATCAGTGTAGCTTTCATCGTTCATTAAAAACCCACAAAATCTTTAGTGGGCTATGCTGCTTACAGATGACTTTGATGTAGAGACCTGCACGTGCTTAAGAACATCGTTTAGTGGTGGACTTGGCAATGTTAGGTTAATGGTTGGACTCGATGATCTTAAAGGTCCTTTCCAATCAAAGTAATTCTATGATTCTACATTAAAGCCCCCATATCTCATTAACATTCGTAAAACATCTTGATCTCATACAAAATTGGCTATAAATTAGGGAGAAAACTGCAGTTGAAATGTGATTTAAAGAAAGTTAAGTGAGTGACTGAGGAAGGCCATAGCAGCAAAAGGGCTGTATGTCAGCCATAGATCATAGCCTTGGGTAAAAGAAACCTAAAATTGTATAAAGGGTGAGAAAACGTAGATGAAAGGATTACCTAGGGAGGCTATTGTAGTAGGGAAGGAAGAGCTGGTCCATAAATAGGCTGAAAGGAAAGAGACATTTTAAAATTAACTCTGAGCTGAAGTAGAAGGGGTGTTTTGAGTATTTATAGGTTCTACTTAAGATAAAAGTCTCCTGTATACTATGCTAGAAAGTAAAAAGACTACTTAGCTTACGAACTTAAAGGCTAAGTAGTTAAGGTTTTGCAGCAGGCCACACAGATGCGTTTGTGTCCTTTGTGCATTTGGTTTATGGACTAATTGAAGCAATTCCTCTGGGAAAATATGTGATCCTGCATTTGATGTCTGTATCATGATTCTACCCTTACCCAACTTCATTTAATTTTCAGTTGCTTGATGCTGAAACAGAACGTAGCTTTAATGCATTTTTTTCTGAGATAAGGCGTTTGATTTGGTTTCTGCAGGAAAAATCACATTGTCAGCATGGTTATCTGACTTCAAAATTGCTGTGGGCCATCTCGCAACACCCTCTGTATAGGCTTTTGCTGTTGCAATTGTTTGACTATATTTAGTAGCTAGCAGTGTGGAGCTCTTGCCATCCAACAGTGAGATTGGATTTGTATGTTCCATAAGTGAGATTCAGAAGTGTTTGAGAGGAGCTTATCCTGGTTTATTGTCATCCAAGGCATTAGGAGTGCTCCTGCGTGTGTAAAACTTCCAAAAAAACCCCAAAACAACCCACCCCCAACAATCAGCACATAATGTTTAGTATTATTCTTCCAGGAAAGTTTGAGGGAAATAGCTTTGTTCTTGCCTTCATTTCTTTTGCCAGAGAATTCCCGTGATAACTTATGTTCCTTCTGCCATTGCTCTGAATGGCCTAATCTGCCATTAGGCCTGAAGTATAGACTACTTGGGCTTTTTTTGGCTGGGTGCCCTAATGTTCCTAAGCTGTGTATGAGTGTTAAGGCAATTGAAAACTTTCAAAAGTTTGCAGCTCTGCTGCACTGAAGAGAAACCTCATGAAAAAAAACACCGAGCTGTTCTCTTCTGAGTATTTCAGTGGAGCTTGCTGATTTTGCCTCAACAAGTTGCATGTGCTCTCATGATGGAAAGTTTTGGATATTTTGCAGTTGATACCATTTGATAGTAAATGCAAGTGTTGCTTTTTTTCTTGGATATTATCCTGAATTGACTTGATTAAAAAAAAAGTCATGTTGAAGTATGATTGTGATAGTTTGTATTGTGTATTGTAATTTTGTCTTACTTCTTTAACTAACTTTCTCAACCAAACTAATTTCAGAAATTAAATTCATGTAAGTTACACCACAAGTTCATGACATGGACCATAATCTATAAAGATCATGAACCTTAGTATAACCCTCAACTAATGAAAGAATGCCATGTTTGCCTCATGATGATCCTTCTACTATACCATCCCGAGCCTACTTGCCAGTTCTATAATTATTGTATTGGAAATACTGTACTTGCATATTTGAAAGAAATCTCAATGATTTATCTACTGTATCCAAACTATTGTACTTTTTCTCTTCGAAAGACAGCCAGACCTTTTCAAATTTACTCTGACCACAGTTTTTAATAAAAAATAAAAGTTTTGTCCTGTGAATCACTGAAAGACTGTCTTAAAATGTAAATCCTGTGTGGGCTAGATTGGTCCTGTGTGGGTTACTGGGTTGGGACTGGTGTTCTGCTTCAAGAAGGAGTTAGGGATGTAGCCAGTAAAATGGATTGTAACAGAAGTGCTGTGAAGCACAATCTAGTGGCATTTGAAATCAGACAGTAAATACACAACAGCATATTGATATTGGCCGTTCTCTCTGGGGAAGGGATACCTCTGTCTATACTGTTGTCACTGCACCACACACATACGAAATGGGCATTTCATAGAGCTACTACACTGTGGGGATTTTTTCTGCTAGACAGGCTAAAAAGCTGACAGTGCAGTCTAGCTTTATGAACTATCAGGGTTGGTGCTCTTGAAAACATAGGTCTTTTTTAGTTTTTTAGAACAAAAACTTACTTTAAACAGTCTATGACTTTTCTGAATATACCTTTGACAAACTGTGTAAGTATTATCCAGAATGATGGGTAACTCCCAATGAACATATGGCATTTAAGAATTTTTTTGACACATTCTGAAACCTAGGTTGTTTTTTTTTTTCTGTTTATTATATTGGAGTGTAAAAGAGAGACCTAGAAATCTTTGTAATTTTCTTTCCATTAACACTCTACTAGGAGTTTTGCTTAACTATTTTCATAGTGGTTTTGTTTTGATATCGTTGTTCTTTTAAACAGTTGTTTCTCAGCTCAGTCTTAATTCTAAATGAGGCTTATTCTTGGTTGTGGAATGTGCAACGGAAAACTTTCTGTTTCCTTTAGGGGACTCATAACTGTGCAGTGCACTGTGCCTCCATCACAGGGCAGATCCATAACTGAACAATACATTGTTTTGTTAGAGCAAAATGGATTTAATGTACTATTATTGCTGCTGTTATTATTAACATCGTAAGTGCTGATTAAACATGCCTAAGGATATTGTACTAGACATTATGGGAATCTATAAATTTGCAAAAATCTTCTATTCTGTGTAATTTTAGGCCTATCATTTTAAGTAGTTCTCATTCAGATTCAGTTCCCTATGCCCTAATTGGACTAGTTTAACACAGTATTCTCAATAAAATATTTAGAGTGGATAGTTTTAAAAATTAGTATAGTGATAAGAAATGTATCATAGATACCTAAATATATTACCTGTTAATTGTTTGGCCTATTGAAATTTAAATCATAATAATGTCTTCAGTGTTATTTGTGAAGAGATCCTATAGGTGAAGATTCTTAAATTCTTAAAAGATAAAGTAATAAATATTGTTAACCTCTAGGCTGTAATACTTCATAATCTAAGGCTTTTGTAGGAAAACAAGCTAAGTAGTTCTAATTTCTGTTGTGCTGTATGCACACACTGTGCAATACTTTTGTTGCTGGTTCTTTTCAATAGATCTCAAGTTCTTGCTAGAAGTGACCTCGAACAGCTCTTCAGAATTTCCTAGGAGAAATTCCAAACGCCCATGAATACAGGGCTGTGCACAGAATAGAAGTTAATCTCAGTAGTAATCAAAATATGGTTTTATTGTGAAGTACTTTACAAAACGATATCTCTATCTGCTTCTTTTTCACTCTGCTTTTACACATGCTATGGCTGTTTTTTACTACTAGACCCAATACAGTTACTGTGCATGGATAAACATCCCAAATATGGCAAAAGACACAATCCTTCTTAAGTCACTCAAGAAACTTTCACATCTTTACCAATGTTATCAGTATTTTGTTTATAATAAAAAAAGGAATTACGAAGAATCACAGTTGCTTTGTGTTACTTGAAAAGGCAAGTAAGAAGATGCTTACTGAACCAAAAACTGATCTGAAAAGTTGCATTGATTTTTGCAGTTGCTGAAGCAGCAGCACTGTGGTCTGTGAGGCTTTTCTGAGGGTTCTTGTGTTCTACACCTTTTGATTTTCGCTGGAGGGTTAAATTTTGCATCAGAAATCCCAATCCTGCATAGCATATTTGCTGTATTTTTAGTGCTGCTGCTTAAAGTTACTTGGGTGTACAAGCATTCTTAGATTTCACCTCTCACTGTTGTACAAATGTCTTTCCAACACCCATATAATGATTTAATCTATGTAACTGCCTATGAGGCTAGATTTGTAAAGGTATCATTTTCATTGAATTGTTCCTCATTTTAAAAAGGTTTAGTGACAATCAGGTCTAGTGTTTGAGAATACTGCTTTTCTGGTTTTGTTAATATAGCACAGACATTTACAAAGTGCTAAATACTTTTCCCTGTAACTCTCTATGACCGTGATATTGCAATGTCTGAAGCATTTGTATTGAAAGAAAAAGATATTAAACTAATATTCACACAGGTATGAAAGAAGCTGTCTTCTGTATATCAAAGTTTGGCTGGCCATGTATGGGTAAATCAGTGTTTTTATGCGATGTTATTGGTGTCTTCTGAGACAGTCGCAGATATGGGAAACAGACTTGTTGAAAAAGTCTGGACCATTTTCTTCTTTCAGTGCTTCAGCTTTCTCAACTGTAAAGTGGGGATACGATTCAAATGGGGATACCTTTGAAGTAGACAAGACCTGCAGATTTAAGTTGTTGCTTGAGAACAGTACAGTGTGTAATACATTCTTTTAACAGTAGTTGCAGGAGTTGTAGCAGGTGTCTGAGCTTTTGCCTTCTAAGATGTAAGAACGCTCCCATCAAAGTTCTTACAGTCTATTCCAACTATGCTTAAATATAATCAAAGTAACTGGATATTATTTTGTATGCAAAATGAAATTAGAAAAACCAAGAAGAGGAGAGTGCAAGGTAATTTCTAGGTCAACTTCTAGATGCTTTTATTAATTTTCAATCTTGCTATAGAGGTAATAGCATTTTTCTCCTGTGCAGGAACATGTTCATTAATAGTTGTAATGTTTGAAGGCTCCATATGCCAGCATAGGTCTAATAAAAGTAATTTCTTAAAATTTGTGTAAATGTACTGAAGCTATTTTAAAGTATATTTTAGGAAGTTTTAGAACAACCTGACTGGGACTATATTCTTGTAATGTGATCTTTTTCAGGGTAGCATGGGTGAGGCATGGGTGATGTCCATGTTTTTTGAAAAACTGAAACTTTCCTGTATTTTTTTTCTAGCAATTTATTTGACTTTGCATGCATGACGTACGTGTTAATAACAAAATTCTCATCTGTTTCCTATCTGAAGTATCAAGGAACTATAATAAGTTCCACATTTTGATGGGTAGTAGTATGAAGTCAATGACAGCAGGTTGTGCATTTCCTTATTTAGATAGTCAATACTGAAAACTGTTCTAGGACTTGCAACATTACAGTGTGTCCCATGAGAGGTGCTCGTGGACAAAGGGCACATGAATTGTTCAAAGATAATACATGGGTTGTAAGTGTCATCTACAAAAAAAATGTGTATGTGATAGCCATGTAGCAGAAGATTGTAGAACCATGTGGTAAGTTAAATTTGCTGTGGGGCTTTGGCCAGATAGCCTTACAATTAGTCTTTTTTTCCAAGTTACTCTAGTAATCATCCATGCCACTGAGCAGCCTCAAAAACCAGACATTTCAGCTAACCATAAAAGCATACACTGCAGTGCTAGTCATGTTTATGCTTGTTATAGATTATTTGAATTGCTTGTCAGATATATGTAAATATTTTTGATTGACATTAGAATGTGTTGGTGAGAGGACAGAGATGAGATTTGGGGAGCTATCTAATTACAGACAGACTGGAGTGCAGAGGTGTAGAAAATATTCAGCCTTCATATATTATTATATCATTCGATAGCAGAGGACTGTTTTGTTTTGTTTAATTCTTTATTCCATAAGAATGTTTGTTGACTTCTGTTCCATGATATTCTGAGGCACTTCAGTGGCAACGTATGTAAGAGCTATAGGAGGATTTATGGTGGTGGCATTTTAGGCTTTTCCAAGGGGCTACGATATCCCTGACATTGCTAGCAGAATTTCAAGAAAACGGAATACATTTTAGCTTTCTTTACTGCCTCCCTGGCATATGTAAATATGCGTGTGTAATTATGTGAAGATTCTCATTCGCTCTTCTAATTATTATTTAAGATACAGTAATTATATAACAGAGTACTTGGACAGAAATGAGTAAATATCCCTGTACCATACTAGGAGTGGGGAAGTATTTTCTTTGTACATCGCGATAATTTAGTTTTGTTATAATTTTTGAAATTTCTTACGCTTGTTAAGGTTACAGAAACTAAGTGCTAATTGAGTAGCCTCTTGAAATCTAAAATAGAAAGAAACAGAGGGATGGGAGGTTTCTTAGTACGCTGTCACTGACATTGGTGACTAGCTCTGGACTTGGAGAAATCCAGTGGTACAGCCATCATCTAAGTTATTTTTTCCTCCGTGGTGTTACTTTAAAAATACAGTGTCATAAGGTTTCCTTCATTATTGGATTTTTAGAATACCTGTGTAAGTCTGAATGTTTTAAATAGTTTTAAGCTTCTGAGTAAGACCTGAAGAACTTGCTTAAGACTTGATGATGTGGTTAGCCACACAAGCAGACCCTTTTTATTTTTAACAAATTGTACTGTCATCACAGTAATTATGTTTTGTTTGCCTTATATGTTAATTACATTCTAATGTAATGAACAAGACAGATAAATTAAAATGTACATTTATTTCTTGGAGAATATACATGCATGAGAAAATAACCATATATATTAAGAAAGCATAGATGTGTCATAGCAGAGAACATAAAATATGGATGCTTTTTCCAATGACAGTGTTATGATAATAGTGTGATTATTCTCAGGAATGAGATTTTGATCTCTTACATTATTACTCAAGAGGCTAAGTATAGAGCTGTGCCACCTCAGTTCTCTCTTGTGCTGTTTATCTGAGACAGTGAATATCTTCATTTTTCATATTAATAAGGATTCAAGTTATACATTAACTGCTCTGTTTTGAAGTTCTGACTGAAAGGGTCTAGCTCATCATCTTTTGTATTACAGTTTAACTCAATTTGAGGTCTACAACTTTAGTACATACTGCAAAATGTGATAGAGCACAATGCTGAATTACTGTGGTAAAGACATTGTTTATACAAGAGCACTTTTGGGTTTCCTTTCAATCAACAATATTATACTAAACCTTCCACTGATCAAAGTATTGTAAGTTACTTAAGAAGTGTACACTGGTTTTGTAAAGCTAGGATATGTTTTTAGTAATTTCAGTTGAAAATTTGTTGTTATTTTTGTGAAAAAGAACTGAATTGAAATTGAAAATTTGCACTACATTGATGACATTTGATATATAACAAAGGAATCAATCATCACGATTGAAATAATTTTCAAATATGTATTTCGTATTGTTTCATGGTTTTGAAAACTAACTGGCCTTGTACTGCTGGTGAAAGAGATCAAATGTTGTCAGCAATTAGTCATAGAAATACTGCACAAGATTCCAGAGAATAATGAAATGAGAGCAGTAGAAATGAGTGATGGTTTTTTTTTTTTGGTGAGCAAATAGGTAATTTTCGCTCAAAATGGGAGATTACAGTTTTGAATTTTCAGACTTTCACATGTTTATACAGTTTGTTCTCAGAATGATATTAATACGGAATCTAAGTTACATTTCCTCGTATTATAAAGAAGTCAGAATAGAATTCTGTACTTTTTATTGTAATACTGAACTATTAGATTAGTTTCTTTTAAAAATAGTGAATTTAGAAAAAATAAATAGTAGTTTAAAAAATAAATGACTGCTATTGTTCGTCAAACTTCTTAATTAAAAGGAAATCGGACAGTTCTCAGCAATTTCCTGTGCAGGTATGTGTACAGTCTCTACTTAAAATATGAATCTAGGCAAGAGATCTGCCTCCTTCTTACATGTGGCATTTTCTGTTCTGCAAGAATTGTTTCTGAAGTCTTAAAAATAATGATTGGTAACAACTCATAAGCAGAAATTGAAGGTAAAAATTCAGACTGTATTCTCTTAGGCAAAGTTCCACATGATTATAGAAGAGATAAAAACATGCTAGCAGTCCAGCAGTATTTTAGTAGTATAGTAGATCTAGAATAAGTATAAACATGGTAATTGTTCAAGTAAAAAGAAATAGCTTAGGGTTTTCTTTATCCCATAAGTAAAGAAGTTGAAAGGTTCAGGAGGTAGGCAGTACTTGTTTGTGCAGCTAGGTAAAACTAGGTTAAAATTTATACATAGGACTTACACAAATTGGAAGAAGATCTGGTAAATATTGAAACACCCATGTGTATTTATATCTAAATTTATCTAAATTGTGATATCCTATGAACAACAAGTGTTTCTGTAAAGGTCCTATATGTTCATAGACAGCAGATTCTTTGGTTGTGTAAAACAGCGCTGTGTCAGTTGAACATATATAATTAATGTGAAAGTTTTCAGCAGTAACTGAGAAGAAATTTTACCATATGTTACTTTTACTGCTGACAGCAGTGGTTGTTGTAAATTGAACCGTGATGCATATTGTAACCATGATGAAGGATGACAACCTATCTTACCTTTTTTTCCGTAACTTAGTATAAAATGAGTAAAGTAACTTATCTTGATCACGGACCAATCAGCTTCCCAGGTCAAGCTTTAGAAACTTAAAAATGTAACTGAAAATCAGGAGGAAAATGCCATATGACCATATGCTAGCTAGAGAAAAAAAAAATACACCATCTTTTTATCAGGAAGACAAATGCATTTTAGCACAACGTGTAGTAGATAAAAGTTTTAAGGTTTATGAACTGATGATAAACTGTTGTTCGTGCTGTCTTTCCTGAAGAGGAAGATGAATTTGGAAAATGTCAAGTGCAATGCTTACCTGCATTGTTTTCAAAGTTCTTTAACAAAAACGTAACAAACACAACCATTCATGGAAGATTTGCATAAAACTTTTATGGTCAAAACTCTGAAACTGATCTCAGTTGGGCCTGATCAGATGGGCCTGCATGGATGGATGTTTCTGGCAAAACTCGAACATAAGCAGGAAGTGTACAGAAAGTGGAAGCAAAGACAGGCAGCCTGGGAGGAATGCAGAGACACTGTCTAAGCATGCAGAAACACAATTAGGAAGGCCAAAACCCAGCTGGAATTGAATCTGGTGAGGAATTTCAAGGGCAACAATAAGTACATAGGGGACAAATGGCATACAAAGAGGAATGTATGCATGCTGCTGAATGGGGAAGGGGTGCTGGTGACACAGAGCATAGAAAGGCTGAGGTACTGAATGCCTTCTTCACCTCAGTCTTTACTAGTAAGACCAACCTTTAGGAATTCCAGGCCCCAGAGAGCAGGTGGAAAGTCTGGAGTAAGGAAGACTTACCCTTGATGGAAGAGGATCAGACTGGGGAGTCTGTCCATAGAGACGTCGTGGGATGGTTCCTATGACAGGAGTGTTGGAATGGAAGGATACAGGCTGTTTAGGAAGGACAGGGAGGAGAGAAGAGGAGAGGGTGTCGCCCTCTGTGTCAGTGACCAGCTAGAATGCATGGAGTTCCATCTCGGGATGGATGAGGAGCCGACTGAGAGCTTATGGGTCAGGATTAAAGGGAGGGCAGGGACAGGTCACATTATAGTGGGGGTCTGCAACAGGTCACCCAACCAGGTAGACTGAGTGGATGAGGCCCTCTAAAGAAAGGTGGGAGCAGCCTCACGTTCACAAGCCGTGGTGCTCATGGGGTACTTCAACCACCCTTATATCTGTTGGAGGGACAACACAGCAGAGCATAAGCAATCCAGGAGGTTCCTGAAATGCATTAATGATAACTTCCTTCTCCAATCAACAGAGGAGTCCATGTGTAGAGGTGCTATACTAGACCTTGTTCTCACCAACATGGAGGACCTGGTGGGGAATGTGGAGCTCAAGATCAGCCTTGGCTGCAGGAACCATGAAATGGTGGAATTCAAGATCCTCAGGGCAGTGAGGAGGGTGCACAGCAAACCCACTACCCTGGACTTCAGGAGAGCAGACTTTGGCCTCTTCAGGGACCTGCTTGGTAGAGTCCCGTGGGATAAAGGCCGGGAGGGAAAAAGTGTCCAAGACAGCTGGTTAATATTCAGGGACCACCTTCTCCAAGCTCAGGAGCACTGCATCCCAACAAAGAAGAAGCCAGGCCAAAATGCCAGGGGTCCTGCATGGATGAACAAGGAGCCCCTGAATAAACTTAAATGCAAAAAGGAAGCTCACAGAGGGTGGAAGCAAGGACAGATAGCCTGGGGGGAACACAGAGAAATTGTTTGAGCAGCCAGGGATCATGTTAGGAAAGCTAAAGCCCTGGCAGGATTAAATCTGGCCAGGAACATCAAGGGCAATAAGAAAAGCTTCCATAGATACGTTTGGTGATGAAAGGAAGACTAGGAAAAATGTGAGCCCTCTGCAGAAGTAAATGGGAGAACTGGTTACCTGGGATATGGAGAAGGCTGAGGTATTCAGCGACTTCTTTGTCTCAGTCTTCACCAGAAAGTGCTCAAGCCACACTGCACAAATCGCAGAAGGCAAAGGCAGGGACTGGGAGAATGCAGAATCACCCACTTTAGAAGTAGATCAGCTTTGAGACTACCTAAGGAACATGAAGGTGTGCAAGTCCATGGGACCTGATGAGATGCATCCGCAGGTCTTGAGGGAACTGGAAGATGAAGTTGCTAAGCCACTGTCCATCATTTTGAGAAGTCGTGGCAGTCTGGTGAAGTTCCCACTGACTGGAAAAAGGGAAACACAACCCCCATTTTTAAAAACAGAAAAAAAGAAGACGTGGGTAACTGCAGGTCAGTCATCCTCACCTCTGTGCCTGGCAAGATCATGGAACAGATCCTCTTGGAAACTATGCTAAGGCACATAGAGAATAAGGAGGTGACTGGTGACACCCATCATGGCTTCGCTAAAGGCACATCAAGCCTGACAAATCTGGTGGCCTTCTACAATGAGGTTACAGCATTCTTGGACAAGANAAGCCAGGCCAAAATGCCAGGGGTCCTGCATGGATGAACAAGGAGCCCCTGAATAAACTTAAATGCAAAAAGGAAGCTCACAGAGGGTGGAAGCAAGGACAGATAGCCTGGGGGGAACACAGAGAAATTGTTTGAGCAGCCAGGGATCATGTTAGGAAAGCTAAAGCCCTGGCAGGATTAAATCTGGCCAGGAACATCAAGGGCAATAAGAAAAGCTTCCATAGATACGTTTGGTGATGAAAGGAAGACTAGGAAAAATGTGAGCCCTCTGCAGAAGTAAATGGGAGAACTGGTTACCTGGGATATGGAGAAGGCTGAGGTATTCAGCGACTTCTTTGTCTCAGTCTTCACCAGAAAGTGCTCAAGCCACACTGCACAAATCGCAGAAGGCAAAGGCAGGGACTGGGAGAATGCAGAATCACCCACTTTAGAAGTAGATCAGCTTTGAGACTACCTAAGGAACATGAAGGTGTGCAAGTCCATGGGACCTGATGAGATGCATCCGCAGGTCTTGAGGGAACTGGAAGATGAAGTTGCTAAGCCACTGTCCATCATTTTGAGAAGTCGTGGCAGTCTGGTGAAGTTCCCACTGACTGGAAAAAGGGAAACACAACCCCCATTTTTAAAAACAGAAAAAAAGAAGACGTGGGTAACTGCAGGTCAGTCATCCTCACCTCTGTGCCTGGCAAGATCATGGAACAGATCCTCTTGGAAACTATGCTAAGGCACATAGAGAATAAGGAGGTGACTGGTGACACCCATCATGGCTTCGCTAAAGGCACATCAAGCCTGACAAATCTGGTGGCCTTCTACAATGAGGTTACAGCATTCTTGGACAAGACAAGAGCAATTGATGTAATCTACCTGGACCTGTGCAAAGCATTTGACACTGTCCCACATGACATCCTTGACTCTAAATTGGAGAGACGTGGACTTGATGGGTAGATCACTTGCTGGATAAGGACTTGACTGAGTGGTCACACTTGAAAAGTTGCAGTTAATGGCTTGATGACCAAGTGGAGACCAGTGACAAGGGGTGTTCCTCAGGGGTCAGTATTAGGACAGGCACTGTTTAATATCTTCATTGACGACATAGAAAGGGGGATTGAGTGCACCCTCAGCAAGTTTGCTGATGACACCAAGCTGTGTGGAGCAGTTGACACACTGGAGGGAAGGGATGCCGTCCAAAGGGACCTTGACAAGCTTGAGAGGTGGGCCCATGCAAACCGCATAGATGTTCAGCAAGGCCAAGTGCAAGGTCCTGCACATGGATCAGAGCAATCCCAGGCATTAATACAGGCTGGGTGGAGAATGGATTGAGAGCAGCGCTGAGGAGAAGGACTTGTGGGTGTTGGTTGATGAGACGCTCAACATGAGCCAGCAGTGAGTGCTCGCAGTCCAGAAAGCCAGCTGTATCCCGGGCTGCAACAAAAGAAGCGTGACCAGCANACTCTAAATTGGAGAGACGTGGACTTGATGGGTAGATCACTTGCTGGATAAGGACTTGACTGAGTGGTCACACTTGAAAAGTTGCAGTTAATGGCTTGATGACCAAGTGGAGACCAGTGACAAGGGGTGTTCCTCAGGGGTCAGTATTAGGACAGGCACTGTTTAATATCTTCATTGACGACATAGAAAGGGGGATTGAGTGCACCCTCAGCAAGTTTGCTGATGACACCAAGCTGTGTGGAGCAGTTGACACACTGGAGGGAAGGGATGCCGTCCAAAGGGACCTTGACAAGCTTGAGAGGTGGGCCCATGCAAACCGCATAGATGTTCAGCAAGGCCAAGTGCAAGGTCCTGCACATGGATCAGAGCAATCCCAGGCATTAATACAGGCTGGGTGGAGAATGGATTGAGAGCAGCGCTGAGGAGAAGGACTTGTGGGTGTTGGTTGATGAGACGCTCAACATGAGCCAGCAGTGAGTGCTCGCAGTCCAGAAAGCCAGCTGTATCCCGGGCTGCAACAAAAGAAGCGTGACCAGCAGGTCAAGGGAGGTGATTCTCCCCCTCTACTCTGCTCTTGTGAGACCCCACCTGGAGTAATGCGTTCAGCTATGAGGCCCCCAACATAGGAAGGACATGGACCTGTTGGAGTGAGTTTAGAGGAGGGCCAGAAAGATGATTAGGGAGCTGGAGCACCTCTCCTCTTGATATAGATAGGCTGAGAAAGTTGGGTTGTTGAGCCTAGAGAAGGGAAGTCTCCGCGGAGACCTTATAGCAGTTTTCCAGTGCCTGAATGGGGCCTACAAGAGAGTTGAAAGGGACTTTTTACAAGTGCATGCAGTGGTAGGACAAGGGATAATGATTTTAAACTGAAAGAGGGTAGATTTAGATTAGATACTAGGAAGAAATTCTTCATGATGAGAGTGGTGAGACACTGGAACAGGTTGCCCAGAGAAGTTGTGGATGCCCCCTCCTTGGAAGTGTTGATGTTGGATGGGTCTTTGAGCAACCTGGTGTAGTGGAAGGTGTCCCTGCCCATGGCAGGGGGGTTGGAACTAGGTGGTCTTTAAGGTCCCTTCAAACCCAAACCATTCAATGATTCTATGATTCTGTGAATAGTTGAACAAACTGTACATACGTAGGACCGTGGACCCTGTTGTACTCACAAGTGTTGAGGAAGCTGGCTGATGTTGTTGATAGGCTACTCCTAATAGTTTCTGAATGATTACGGTGATTGAGAAAGGTGCTTGAAGACTGGAAGAATGCAAATATCACTCCTGTCCTCAGAAAGGGCAGGAAGTAGGACCTAGGGAACTACAGGCCACTCAGACCTCACCTCGATCCCTTGGAAAATGATGGAGCAACTAATCCAGGGAACCATTACCAGGTATATGAACAACAAAAAGGTGACCAGAAGTAGTCAGCATGGATTCACCAATGGGAAGTCATGCTTGACCAACCTGATAACTTTCTACTATGAAATGACAGGCTTGGTAGATGAGGGGAGAGCAGTGGATATTGTCTGCCTTGACTGCAGGAAGGCTTTTGATGCTGTCTCCTGAAAGATTGTCATAGAGAAGCTGAAGAGTTACGGGCTGGATGAGTAGACAGTGATGTGGATTGAAAACTGGCTAAATGCCTGGGGTCAGAGGGTAATAATTGGTGGCATAAAGCCTAGTTGGAGGCCAGTGACTAGCCACGTACCCCAGGCTCAACACAGGGTCTAGTGCTGTTTAACATATTCATTAATGATCTGGATGTTGGAGCAGAGTGTGCCCTCAGCAAGTTTGCTGATGGTACAAAACTAGGAGAAGCAGCTGATATGCCACAGGGTTGTGCTGACATTCGGAGGGACAGATGGGAGAAAAGGACCAACAGGAGCCTCATGTGGTTCAAAAAAAGGGAATTGCAGAGTCTACTACCTGGGGGAGAATACCCCTGTATATCATTACATGCTTGAGGCTGACTGGGTGGAAGGCAGTTTTGTTGAGAAGGCCCTGTGGGACTCGGTGGACACCAAGCTGAACATAGGCAGCAATGTGTCCTTGATACAAAGGCTAACAGTATTCTGAGCTGCGTTAGTAGGAGTGCTGCCAGCACGTCGAAGAAAGTCATCCTTCCCATCTATTCAGCACTGGTGATCACACACCTGTAGTACTGTGTCCATTTCTGGGCTCCCTAGTACAAGAGACACATGGACATACTGGAGAGAAGCCAGCAAAAGGCCACTAAGATGGTTAATGGGCTGGAGCTTCTCTCATATGAGAAAAGGCTGAGAAAGCTGGGACTGTTTAGCCTGGAGAAGAGAAGGTTCAGGAGGATCTTACAATGTACGTAAATACCTGAAGGAAGTGTTGCAAAGATAATGAAGCCAGGCTCTTTTCAGCGGAGCCCGGTGACAGGACCAGAGGCAATGGGCACAACCTGAAAGACATTTGTTAGCTATTAGTTGGTGACATATTTCTTTACACGTGAGGAATTACAGATGAATAAGGAAGCCTTTTTTTTTTTTTTTCATTTTAAATAATGAAATAATGTATTTCTTAGTTTCTTTGGAAACCTGATTGCATTCAGTTGCATTAATTCTGAAGGAGAAGCTTTACGCTGTGTTCTTTTTCATTAAAAAGCAACTGTTTCATCTCTGTCAGCTATGCAAAGGGTTTTCATTTTTTCAGGAAAAAAAGTATTTTGTTGTTTTATAGTAATTTGTTTAGTTGCTTATGTTCCTTTTCAGTGCTATTTATCGCATATTTTCTGGTGGTACATCAAGATATTCACACTTGTACATAGTTCATGACAAGCATGTATATGGCGTTTTCTGTCAGCTCTTCATAATCAGCTTGAATTATTAACTACTGCTTCAGCATACGTGAAATAAATTGCCCTGTTCTTTGTTCTGTGGTCCAACACTTAAGAAATTGGGACAGATTATCTCTGGTTAAAATTTTTTTTTCAAATATTTACACTTCTTTCAAGTGCCTCACTTACTTGAGAATCTGGTTTCTAGTTTGCAACCAATGCAATCTTTGTTTTTAGATTAACTTGAGAACCAAAATATTTGTTATATAGCTGGGATTTGAAAGTAATTTGTAGCCTCTGCGTTTTGCCATACATTTCATTCATGGCATTGCTTTCAAGCATGTTGGTTGATACGATGTCTTGGGTCATGGAGATGTGCAAGAAAAGCATTATGTACTCAAAAGCACTAGCTGTTGGCATAGAGTCTTCACTCAGAGAACAGTTTCCAGAAATGGGGTTACATTTATCATTTGTTTTGGAAAGGAGTATAACTGTTCCTGAAAGTTGATTTGTGATATGAACAAATGATAATAGCTTTGGGAATAGAAATAATATATATGATAATCAAAGTAGTTTCTTCACTTCCTCAGCTCTTTTTGCAATACAGAACTCACAGAAGATGTTAATGCTTCCACATCATGTATAGTATTGTTTTCAATTTTGATTAAATCTTTGCTTTCATTTGCTTCTTCTAGAAACCCTTTGTATATACAAAGACCTTATGAATAGAATTTTTTTGTTTGTTTCTTTGAATCAGCAGTGCTTTTGCTGAAGTGTCCATCCTCACAATTCACTCACACAGTCTTACTGGCAGTAACAAAGTCCAATTGTGTTGATGAAATGCATCATTATTGATAATTTAGCTCCAGGTTTTTTATTTTCTGTCACAGAAGAAAGGAGAAGATGTAAGTAGTGTTTGCATTACAATACCATTGTATACTTATATTGATGTGATCTTGTGTGATACTAGAAAGCAGAGTCCACAAGGGTCTTAATTTCTAGGAAAACTAACCTACTGCTACACGGATCATGTATGTTCTGATGTCCGTCATGTCATGCTCAGCTAAATGTAATCTAAAACCTGTCATTTCCAAAATGTTAGTACACTTAATTTACTTCTTTTGTGTAAAAGAATATTCACTTTTACCATGAGTTACTTCTTTGAGATTTCATGGAAAAACTCTTGGCTTCAATAAACACCGATTCAGAAGATACATTTTACAGTGATAGTTTTTTTAATTTCTGAAGAATGCAGCTGAATTTTGGTTGGTTTGTTTGGTTGTTTTTTTTCCTCTGCTGTGAAGTTTTATTGGACTTTATAATGGATGTGGGTTCATAGTTGACTGGCCAGCAGCTAAGCATCAAACAGCAGCTCTCTTACTCCTGTACTCCACCTGGAGGACAAATGAGGAAGAGTGAAAGTGAGAAGACTTGTGTGGCAAGATACAGACAGTTTAATGAGTGAAGAGAATAGGAAGAAAAAAACAAAACAAGCGATGCAAAGGCGATCACTCATCATCTTCCACAAGTATCCTGATGCGTAGCCAGTCTTGGAGCAATGGCTACCTCCTCCCAAAAAACCTTCCCCCAATTTTTATTGTTGAGCATGACATTGTATGGAAGGAGTATCTCTTTAGTCAGTTGGGGTCAGATATATCTGCTGTGTTCCCCCCCAAGTTCTTGGCCATCCTGGCCTACTTGCTGCAGGGCAGCATAGGGAAAAGAGAAAGTCTTGACACTGTGCAAATGCGGCTTGGCAGCAGCCAACCCACAAGTGTATTATCAACATTCTTTCAGTCACAGATCCAAATCACAGCACTATATGGTCTGCTGTGAAGAAAATTAACTCTTATCTATCCATCCCAGGCAGACGCAGTATAATAATGAATAAACCTGAATCTTAAATTTATCTTTCTTTTTTTTGTAGAGCAAGATATCTTAAATTTAGAACAAGGGTCCAAGGGGAGCTGACAAAAGTTTTGGTGTGATTCAGACACATATTCTTAATGTTAGTAGGACTTCTGTCTTGCATTGGTATATCTGAGCTTGTTTGACTTAAAAGCTGAACTTCCATAACTCCTGCTACTTGTTTTTTCCTTTGGAAACAGAAGCGGGAAATGCTGGCTTAATTCTCCTCCAACTACACAAATTATTTTCACAGATATGTCATTATTCTCATGATTGTCCCTACAGTCAGCAGATCAAGGGAATAAGGACATTATTATGGGAAGGAGAGAGACAAAATGGACCAATTTGGCCATCTAAGCAAGAGCTTAGGCATTTTTTGGGTTAAACCTTCCTGTAACTACAAAAATATAACGTGGATCTTCTGCTTTGTTAATGATTAGAAAAACCAAACAGTAACTTAACAACAAATGAGAACATAGTTTAGGAAAAGAAACATGTTCTGACAGTTTGGTAAAAGAAGCATTGGCCCTGAGATTCACAAAATCACAGAATGGTAGGGGTTGGAAGGGCCCTCTGGAGATCATCTAGTCCAACCCCCCTACTGAAGCAGGTGCCCCCAGACCAGGTTGGGCAGGAACACGTCCAGGCGGGTTTTGAATATCTCCAGAGAAGGAGACTCTACAGCCTGTCTGGGCAGCCTGTGCCAGGGCTCTGTCACCCTCACAGTAAAGAAGTTCCTCCTCATGTTCAGGTAGAACTGCCTGTGCTCCAGTTTGTGCCCATTGCCTCTTGTCGTGTTGCTGGGCACCACTGAAAGGAGTCTGGCCCCATCCTCTTGACACCCACCCTTTTAGATTTTCGGAGATTCAGGACAGTCGTTCAAAACTTGGATTAGTTGATAACTCTGAGGATACCACAAGCAAAGAATCAGAAAGGAGACAATTTGTGTATGTGACAATATTTTATCAATGTCCTGTTTTGCAAATGTTTTCTGTTGGTGTCTGATTCATGTAGATGTATATGTATGCTTGTAGAGCTGACAGTCCTCTAGGAGGAAGAAAATTCATTCATCCCTACACTTTCCTTTTTCGTTTCAACCTCTGTATCTCAGATAACAGAATTTTAGTATGGCACTTTCAAGTGGATTTTTGCCTGAAAAAGACAATCATAAAAAATTGTTAACAAATGTAGTGAACCAACTTTACCACTGGTATTATCAACAAAAAAATGACTGAGCAAACTTGTAGCCACGTGCTACTTTATCTACGTAATTGTCAACTGTAGTTTAGATAAATGAGATTATGAAATGTGTTGGCTAAACAGGTATCTGAAATTATTAGGACTGTTGGAAACTATTAGTATTAGGTGCTACATATTTAGCTGCCGTTATAGATGTCTTTATTGTAACAGAAGACTTGAGGTTTTGGAAAAATTTGGCATTAAAAAAGAGACGGTTCAGGCAGTCAGCTAGCAGGTTTTGCCCCTTCTAACAAAAATGAGCTTATCTAACCCATAAAGAAAAAGGCCTGAAAAGAAAAACTTCTCTGATTTTTGTGTCAGAAGACATAAAAAAATCTGTAAAAGTTTCACTGGCAGCATTTGTGGCTGTGTTTTGTCTCAGTACTGTAAATAATGAAATAAAATACTGCATTTTATGGAGTCTTTCACAAGTGTAGCAGGTTATTCCAGAGTTGTTGCTTTTTACATCATCATCATTGGGGATAATTTTTGCAAAAGTATCATAGGACCCAGTCAGTTTAGGTTTTAGGGATTATCATCTGAATAAAGGCGAACAGAATCCTTGAGTGGAATATTTCTGCCATATCAAAAGAAATTTGGCGTGATTGTTCCAGGTAAGTTTTTGACAAACATTTCCAATGCACATAATTTTAAAAAGGAACAAAATGAAAGCTAGATTAGAGAAATAACATTCCATCTGTTTTTGTTATGCACAAAAACAGGTGAAGAGTAATGTAATGGATTAATTCTGGTTCTGTAGGTCATAGAGAGACTGGACCCCGTCCTCAGATTTTTTGGAGGATTTTACTGCAAGCAATTAAGGAACATAGAATGAAATCTCTAGAGAGAACACAGTCCTCAGATGTTTTAGTTAATTAAGCAGAGTTGTTGGGACAGTGTTTTCCAACAAAGTGTAGCTGCTTCCCTTAGCTGGTGGAGCAGATGACCATTAAGAACACAATTTAAATGGCTGTTTTGATGACAAATCAAACCCTGTGCAATCTGAAAAGAATTAAAGTTCCTAACCATAAATAATTGCTGTCTGCACAGACTTGAAAGCAAAAAGAGCTGATGGTATTCCTGCCTGCCACTCATGTGTACGAAGTCACCAGATGAGATTTTGATTTAATGAAAATGATCTTTGCAGTAAAAGGTCTTCCTCATTGCATAGTTATGCTTATTTGAAATACTTAATATATTTTGAAAATTATCCTCTACTTTTTAAATCACTGATGACACTTACAAATATTGACTGATAATCTAGAGAACACTCTTATCCTTCTATTCCAAACAGCAACAAAATTACTCATGGGTCTCAGAGGCTATTAGATGTTCCCCTATTCAGAAATCTGCAGGTACTATTCTTTCCTCTCTCCAGTCTCAATACATGTCTTTTGTGCTGTCATCAGAGTATTTTTATATGTATCTTTGATTCTGTATAACTCTTCAATCCCTCGTGTGAAAGTCAAATGTGAACTGTTTCAAATGTCTTCAGGATACTTATTCACACATTTTAATGGCGAACTGTTCTTAAGAAGCAACATATAAATTTTGATGTAAAAAGCTTTTCTCCACTTTCTTCACTTCTGTTTGTCTCAGGAGCAGAAAATTGGTAGACAGGCATGAAGGAAAAGCTAGATATTTATATCACTGAGTGATAGTCAAGGGCTAGGTGAATTTATTTTAATTGATAAAACAATTTTTGTTTCATCCAAAGTACAAACATCATCAAAATCAGCACATACTTCTGCATGTTTCTTTGCAACAGAATGGTTGATCGATTTTGAAATAGCAAAGGAAAAGGTTTTAATTGCTGGCCAGTTTACAGTTTGAAAGATGTTGGGAAGTCGAAGACCACCATAAGGCAAGAAAAAGCAGAATGGAAAGGGAGTAATTACAAGGAAACCATTACTTGTGTTAAGGAAGGAGGCCTACTTGTTTTCTAGGAGAAATCTAGTCCCATAGTGGGAGTTACAGAAAAGAACCTGTTGTGGGAACATTGTCTAGGGGACTGAGGAGTGCCCTCAGTAATTCGGCTGTTGGTAGACTGTATTTGGGGATCAAAATTATCTTGAGTTCAGATAATTTTTTTTTTTAAGTAATAAAGGATATCATAATATGAGCTCTGATTTACCCATAATTTCATAAACTTTTGGGCAAAGGACTCTACCTCTATTCCTTTTACACCATTTGTAATTTACTGTTATTTATAAAACTAGATAAATATATTTCAAGTTCTAAGAATATAGTTGAATTCAAAGCCTC
>VZSC01018523.1:140477-156172 GCA_013398225.1 Steatornis caripensis
GATTCAAAGCCTCATCTTTTTACTTCTAGACTGTGCTAGGATACGTAAGCAAAGTGCTCTGAACTGTGGGGGTCACTGAGACTCAAGCTGTCAGTTTCTGATGTAGAGCTGAGGCTCTACAGAATCTGAGCGTTTTCCTACTGACAAGAAAAGGAGACCCAGGATTGCTGTCTTGGGATTTGGGGGATTCTGGAGCTATAATAATATAAAACATGTTTGGAACTTCAGACTTTCTGCAGAGCACCCTTAGCAGTGGAATTAGGAGGGTCATCATCCTTACAATTTAAACAGCACATTTGATAATCTGTTTCAAAGTCAGAAACAGCAAACTATAATTTACAGATTTCATGTATAAACATGGAAATCACTGCAGACCATCTACAGATTACAAAGGCTATTGACTTTTGCTTGAATTGAGTCTTTGTGAAGAGAAACACATTATCAAACCTACTTTTTAAATTGCTTTATAATTGATGAACCTCAGTTTTCTGGTGGTCTCTGAAAAAAAAATCCTAAAAATTTTCTGATAGAAGATAACCCCCAGAGGTTTATAAATTTTAAATGGTCCAGGACATTCCTTGTATTTATAAATATTGATGAAGAATGGGAATATTTTCCTTTTACTGATGCTTTTTTGTTGATTTTTTTTGTTTAGGGTTTTTTTTTTTTACATTTCAGAAATGAAGTACAAAGACTAAATCAGTCATTTTAGAAGTTTTTCAGAAAACGTCCCAATGTGGAGAACCTTAACCTACTGGTAGCAGGGCATTCATTATGTGTGTGTGTGAATCCACTTCAGGTTCATGCTTTGTTTGAATCAGACCAGGAGCATGAAACTCAATCTTTCATATCTCAAAAGAGATGAAATTAAGTTAATTTCAAAAAATTAACCAATTAAGTTCTTGTCCAAAAATTAATTAATTTTTTTGTTTTTAGAAACCAACAAAGAATTTAGGATGTGCCTTAAATCTCTTCTATCTTGGTATGCTACTCATGGTAATAATGATTGTTAAAACTTTTTGGGTTGGGTGAAGGGAATGGAAAAGGAAATCCTGGAGTATTTACATAGTGTAAAGTAGTTTGTTCTTTAAGAGACCTGAACTGAAATAGTTCCTTAGTATGTTTTGAGTGAAACTAGAACTAGACAACCAGATGGGATTAGCAGTTGAAAGGAGGCAGAGATTCTTGCGGTCTTTGACAAACTCTTTCCTTTAATGTGCAGTCGTCTGTATAGCAACATGTAGTCTGCAATTTAGTATGTCCTACATGTGTTGTAATCGTTATCGAAGAATGCCACAGACACAAGACTCATCTCTGATGTTAGATACCGAGATCCAGATTCTGCTGCCCATAATATCTTTTGTACAGTGTGTAGGGAGTTATGGGAAATTTACTATGTTTTAATTTGGAAATGTATTTTCATCAAGTGCCCTTTAATTAATGTAGTGGTAGTAGCTGCTGTGAGCTTTGTGCAGAATCAGTACTGTAGAGATACGATGGGGTAGATGTAAACTTCCTCAGTAAATGTATTTTTTAGCTGAAGTCTTCTGATGAAAGATGTATTATGAAGGAGTGAAGTTTACAAAGATGATGGGATATGATACAACCTTGCTTTAATGGTTGGGAGGAGGAAACAGGAGAAAAAATGTATAGCTTGTGACCCAGTGAATTCAGGGACCACATTCTATATAAATTAGGCCCTTTCAGATTACATGAAAATAAAGGAAAGTGAACTATAGCAGTGGGTTGTAAACCCTTAGAGGAAGTTGATTCGCACCTTAAAAGCTGCGTACTTAAGAGGCAAGATGTGATACATTTGTTTGTAAATGATTTCTTTCTTTTACCTATTTTAATAGCTTAATGACTGTCGTGTTAATTTAGTTTGAGTTCTACTTTTTACATGAGTTTGCTAACAGAAGTTGACATAAAAGCCTTTGTGAACAGGCTTGATTGGTTCTGTTTCTATAGCAACATGGCTGAATAGAAGAATGATTTCCTTTAGGAACCTTTCCTGAATGCTGTTTCGTACCCTATAACGATATCTCTAGATTGCCATCCCTTGTCAGAGGTGTACAGAGATCACATCAAGGGTCAACTTTGTTCCTTGTGTTTATAGATTATGCTCTGCAATCAAAAGACTGCATTGCTCTTTTCTTTGTGGTGCTGAACCAATTCTATTCTCCACTGTACGCTGATGATAGGAAACTCAGCAAGACCTCTATTTTTCGAAACATTACAAATAAACTAGGACTAGACCAACTATTGTACTGTATTAAAAGTGTCTCCGGCAGATACTTTGAGGTCCTGATTTTTCTTGTCAGTTATATATCCATTTGTAAATAATTTACTTTATGCATGTTATTGTCCAGGAAAGCCTGAAATATTAAATACCAAGTTAAAGTGTTCAGTTCAGTGCTCTGATTAAGATAGAGGTAGATCTTGTTTAGTGTTCTTGATCTTGGTAAACCCTGAGGCTTAGCATACAAATACCCTTTGTTAAAGAGTAAATGTCAGCTCCATTAATAGTGCAGTTTTGAACAGAAAAGATAGATCGAGTTATCTAAGTACCATGTTGGGGAAGTTTCTAGTCAAAGACAGGCAAATAGTTCTTTACGTAATATATAAAAACACAGTAGTAAAGCTTGCTAATCAAAATTAATAATGCTGAATATGTATGTAATTCCTCATGTTTCCTATCCATATAGGTTTTAGATAAAGATAACAAAAGACTTGAGTTTGTATTCTGACTTACGTCAAGGATAATTCCTGTTAATAGTGTGTGTTTTGGAACAAAGTACCTTTCTATCTTTCTCAAACCCTAATTAGAATGAAGGTTTTCTGTGAGAGAATTTTATCCTCATAGTAAAAGGGGTTTAAAAGTTTCCTTACTCTGTATAATGATAGGAATGCCTTTGTAATTTTTGCTCAGGCTTCTTAAATGAAGCTAGCAAAATTGCTGTTTGTATCTGTATCCTCCTCTACTCCACATCATTGATAACTTTTGATCTTGTTAGCCAATTTTATTCTTAGTGGTGCAAGTCTTAAAGATACTTTGGTTCTGTGTCTCTCTGAGGAGAGAGACCAATGTCTGTGCCCTGCAGAGGAAAAGACAGCTATTCTGTTAAGACATCAGACAATCCACAAAGAAGGAAACTTTTTACTAATGAAAGGCATGGGAATTTTGGTGTTATAATTTATGTTCTTTTCAGAACTAGTGGCTTATTTGCTTGGGGAGAATATAGGGCTGTTTCTTTTGACTAGCTGTGTCTATTTTCATTGTTTAGGTAACTTCTATTTGAAAATTGATATACTTAATGAAGAGATTTTTAATTGTTTAATTGAGAAAATGTTAGAGAAATTTTAACACTTTCAAAAGCTGTTAAGACATTTTTTAAAGTCTGTTTTAGGGATATTTTCTAAAAATCATAGTGGTAAACAGTGAGAAGTCTCGATACTTCAAGGAACGGAAGATGTAAAAGATATTTTATGCTAACTGTGCTTTGGGGATTTCATGGGGAAATACCTTTGTTCAAAAACAGGCCTAGGGCAAGCTGTAAAGTGTATTAAAAATGGCTAATAAATGACGGCTGTGGTCCTTGTGGTGGTATCAGTATCTCTGAACGGATAATTGGAAGAAAATCCAGATGGAACTAATAATAATTTTAGTGTAACTAATTGTTACCAAGGTACACAAAGAGAGCTAGAACCTGTCAAAAAGAAATACAGACGAGAGGTAGTGGTCAACACATATAAAAGAAAGATCTGATTAAACAGGGAGTCAGACCAAACTAAATGATTCTGTGTCACCTTAAATATAAATAATTCTTCCTCCCTGCTTGCTTCCTTCCCTCTCTCCTTCCTTGCGTCACAGGGCCTTTTACATTTGAGAATAAATCATTGCAGGCTTTTGTCTACCTGCACCTAGGCTTTGCTTTTTTTCCTTTGTATTTTGTCAGGATATCTTTTTCTTTGGCATGTTGTCCTTGCACCTCTGTTATCTTAAGCAGCATCAGTGTATTTAACTGTAGTTACGGATAGTGTGATATTTAATAGTGTGATACCCTACCAGATCCTGGAAAGATCTGAATAGGTGCCTTTGCAATGCCTGATTGTTTCAAAAAGCAGTTGTCATAAAGACAAACATTTGTTGTGGACGTTCTGAAACTGTAGAAAATTTATATTATTCAATATCTCCATCTACTCACCATAGGGCAAGTGAATGTTTTTCTACTGCAGTGCATTCCCATCTTCTTTTCTCCTGCCATGTCTATAGCATCAGTTAAAAATGTATACTTTCACTGGAAAATTTTATGGTAGTGTGCTTGAATGGAATATGGATATACCTACGCAAAAAGAAAATAACCTGCACACTTATTAGTCAGATCATTATACAAATAACATTACAGCAATAAACACGTGCTGTGTGACAGAAAGACATATGTTTATCTTATCCAATTGAGCAATATTCGGAGCGCAGAGCATGTTTAAATTTGTTGACATTCTCACCATAAAGCTGTCATTGCAGCACTGATAGCAGGTGATAGTTCTACAAGTGCGTGTCAAATCTGTGCTTATCTGTTTTGACATCTGTTGATTGAAGCTCTCTTTTTCTATTTGAGCTGGACAATAACCTTGATATTCCTCGTGAACAGTAAAGGCCCACAACAGTTGTTTTAAGAACTATGTCTTAGCCTGTGACTTACACCTGTCATAACAAATTAGCAGATTACAACTGATAATGAACAAACATTGGCACATTTGAAATAGATCCTCTTACAACATTAAATCTTTAGTTGTTCTGCTCACTGACTACACCTTTCTATCTGGTTTAATTTCATGAATGTAAAAGAACAAATCTATTAGAATTTATTTGGTGATCATTATGTTGTTCCCTTCTCACTCACCTTCTTTCCTATTTCTGCCATCTCCCTCTCCAAAATAATCCTTCAGTAAAATCACTTTTCTATTAGGTAGAAGTGAGCTTATAAAGTAGTTATGGGAAAAGAATGTTTTGAAATGTAACAAAACTTCCTTTCTTTTCTTTAGAACAGACAAGCAAACTGCATTAGGAGCAAAGTGTGGCATCAGCCTGAGTTATAAACCAGAAATGCTTCCTTTTGCTCCAGCACCCATTGTTGACAATACTACATAACTTGCCAATAGCAAAAATACATTTAGGAGTAAATTAATATGGCATCATCTCATTTTTCAGTTAAAATAACTGCAAGTTTCTAAGCCCAAACTGCACACCTACAGCAAGTTGTTAGTTTGGTTTTATGCCAGTATTATATTGTACATCTATTGTAATGTCGTGATGAAAAAGTTAGTATAAATGAATGCATTTATATGATAATTCTTTGATGATTTGGGCTAAGTGACTACTGCAATTTTTTTTTTTTACTGACATCAGTTGGCAAGCTATTCCTTTGAAAAAAATCAGCATATAGAAAAAAATATGAGCATTAGTAAAACAGATTCTTCCTTTTCCTTTTACCAGTGAGAGGGACCGCATGAAGCAGGCTGTGGATGGAATACAATTGCTAAAATTAAGGCCTATGAGAAATGGAAGACTATTTCTGTAGCATCCGTAAGATCAAATAGTGATTTTACAGGCACCATAATCCAAAAAATCATCCATTCAGGGCAACCTGAAGTTCATTTACAATCTCCAATTATAATTACTCATTTAGAACATAGTAGTACTTCCTAAATGGTAGTGTAATTCTTTCCTAATTTGTAGTTGCTTTGTTTGTTTGATTATAGTGATTATGATGTTCATTAGTAGCAACTGGTTAGGTGCTGCGGTTCATATTGTCAAACAAACTGCAGTGTAAATGCGCAGAGACAAAATTCTAATCTCAAAAAATCTCGTTGGTATCAGCAGATATTCTTTTAACAAAAACGTTTTTGTCATTTTATTTGCAGTTTGATTTTGTGACAGAACTGTGGTTGTATTTCCAGTTGATACAGAGTTTCTATTAAACTACACTTACTCTGCAGTTGTCAAGAAATGTAATGTAAAATAAATACAATGACTTGGTTAGTACCTTTAATTTTAACAAAGTGAGTTATGCCGTGTTTTCCAGTAGTATTCCAGATGCCTGTTTACAAGATGCCTGTTATAAAATGACTTAACACTCTGAAAAAGAAATGTGAAGTTAATGATTGCAGAAGAATAGTTTTGCTATCTGTTCACAAGAATTTATAATCCTTAACATTTTATCTGTGGTCCTATAAAATTAAAATTTTAAGAGGTTTTTTCCCCAAATTTTGGGTTCATTGGCCACCTCAAATGAAATTCCAAGATTTTCAGGTGTGCAAGTCAAAATAATGGATTTAAAGTACTCAGTGTTTCAATGAGGAATACCTGTAATTTAAACTGCTAGGAATATCCTGATGCTAGTTATGCTGTATAACTTTAACTCTTTATGGAGATTTTACTTGGATAAATTTCTTTTTCTTCATTTAAACCCATTCATTTGATGGTATTTTTGAATTTAATAATTACATGAGTTGTATTTGCATTATAGTAATACATATTTTGTACTGAAATTTATTGTTAGTTTTATGACTCTTCAGAAACGCTAAAAAGCTGAGGATTTCTTGTGCTTCCATAATCCATGTTTACCCAACATGTAATATATTTCTTATATTGTCCCTATTTTGGCCTCTTGCAAGACTTGCTGTACATTGAGAACTTGTTATTGAACAATTTCAACTTAATTAGAAGAAACAGGTTGTTGTTAGTATTCACATTCCATGATGTCGATGGAAAGCTTCCTGCTAATTCGAGCAGGCTTTAGATCGGTCTAAATGAAAGAGCTGCTTGTCAACAGTTTGTGAAACAGTAGGTGTGCTGAAGTAGAAATGAGACAAATAATGAGTAATTGTTTACAAGAACTGTGAAGAGAAGTGAATATGGAGAAATCTTTCTTTAAAAACCTTTGAATTTGATTTTATCAAACAGTGAAATTAGTGTATGATTTTTATGGTAGTCCTCTCCTATTAAGTATCAAAATATAAGAGCTAAATGGCTTTTTTGAGCAGTATATTTAGTAGTATATGTCAGGAAAACAACTGTTGCAAATGAAAAGCCCACAACCTACAAGTTAAAATTAAAAAATACTGAAACAATAACTATGTGAAGAAGCTTTGGTTCTGTGGAGACCTTGCAGAAGAAATGAGAGGGACACATTCTCTCTTTCAACCCTTGCCGTTATCTCAAGCTATAAGACTTTGCAGGATCAACCAACAGACTTAAGTAGTTTACCCA
The DNA here is from genome assembly GCA_013398225.1 of Steatornis caripensis. NCBI lineage: Eukaryota > Metazoa > Chordata > Aves > Caprimulgiformes > Steatornithidae > Steatornis > Steatornis caripensis. Next base: position 147,751 of record VZSC01018523.1, read on the forward strand.
CTGTTCCAACTTAATTTCCATATTAACAGGTATCTAATCGTCATCAAAATGGCACAGCTATCCTATCTTGCCCACACCTTTACCCTCCTTGCCTGCATTTCCTTGTCCTCTGTGGTATTTATGTAAAGTAAGAAAATCAATTACAACTTTAGTGATAATAGGCTAATATTAGCCTGGAGACACCTACCCAGATTATTGCAAAATACAAGCTGTTTTCATTTTTTGCAACTAATCCTTATCCTGGATTATTAGACTTCACTGCACTCAGCAGTGAACATAGCATTAGGATTAAGAGAAAGCCATACCTGAGCCAGAATAAACGATAAACAGTTCTTCCCTTCCTGCATCACTTTTATTCCTAAACTAGCAAGTTTTACTAGATTCAGCAACAAACGAGACTTCCTCCAGGCCTGTAACCTGGCTAAATTCGTAAGTCCTTATCTGTGAGAGGTCTGAACATGAATGTTTGACCTCTGCTAATGTTTTCAGTATACTTTATTCATCAGTAAATACAAATTTTCAGGCCTTGATCTTCCAGAACTTGATCCAGACCCAGCTGATTTTCTCAGCTCCTGTTACATAGAATAATGTGATTGCCTATGACAGGTGTATGACATACGATATGTTACTGCTTGTGAATTGCTACACGGCAGTATTGAGTACTCGTGTGGAAATCAGTAATTCAGGTACTCCCGAAAAAGTTTGAGTAGTATGCAGTAAACAAAGCATGAATTCTTGACATAAATACAGGGGTAACATGAAATGTCAAATACTTGCTTGTTCCATGAATATAAATCACTGCTCTGTATAGACTGAATTAGGCATCATGATTGGCATACTTAATGTAATTTGGGAATGTATATTTATGCATATGCTTTTGGCGTGGTTTAGGCCCAGCCGGCAACAAAGCACCATGCGGAAGCTCGCTCACTCCTCCTTCCCCAACTGGATGAGGAGAAAGTGTAATGAAATCTGGTGGGTCAAGACAAGGATGGGAGGGTCCACTCACCAGTTGTGGCCACAGGCAAAAAACTGACTTAACCTGGGGAAAAAAAATTCAATTTAATCAGTCGTCAATCAAAACAGAGTAGGTTAAGGAGAAATGAAAGCCAGATCTTACAAACAAAACCCTTCACCACCCCTCCCTCCTTCCTGGGCTCGAGTCCCCTCGCTCCTGGTGTCTCTCCCTCCTCCCCCCTCAGCGGCGCAGCGGGACAGGGAATGGGGGGTGCAGTCAGTTCACCAGAGATTTTCCCTGCCGCTCCTTCCTTTTCTGGCGGGGGACTCCTCACATGCTTCCCAGGGTCTCTCCCACAGCAGCCAGTACCTTATGAACGTCTGTGATAAGAGTCCTTCCCACGTGGTGCAGTCCCTCAGGAACGCACTGACCCAGTTTGGGCTTCCTACGAAGTCACGATCTGCTTTGGGAGCAGGCACTGCCCCTGGTTTGGGGTCCTCCACAGGCTGCAGGTCCCTCTCTGCTCCTCCATGGCCCTTCACAGGCTGCAGGTCCATCTCTGCTTTGCTGTGGTCCTTCATGGGCTGCTCCACCATGATCCTCTGTGGGCTGCAGGGGCACAGCCTGCCCTTTCGCCATGGGCCACAGGGTAATACCTGCTCTGGCCGCCGCCGCCTCCTCCTTCCTCACTGACTCTCAGTATCTGCACAGGTGTTTCTCTCACCTCCCCTGCTGCAGGTCTCAATGACCACTCCACTTGTTTGGCCTGTCCCCTCCTTAAATACATTATCACAGAGGCACATCTGTTGTCTCTGAATGGCCTGGCCTCAGCACTTGGTGGGGCCGACTTGGTCCACAGGGCGTTTTGAGCAGCTTCTGATGGGAGTCACCCGCCCATGTAGCCCCACCCCTGCTACCAAAGCCTGCCACACAGACCCAGCACAGCCTTAGAACTGAATTAAGAGCCCATTGTGACAGGCCCTAATTTTTCCTTTTGTGGTATTTTGAGAGATGATTTTGACACTTCACGTTTTCCTTAAAGTGTGAGTTTAGCTTGTATGTTATATCTTATAACTAGTATTGCTCAAGATAAATAGAGGTAGAGTAGATAAAGGAATTTTGAGAATTACAGATTTTAAATGAAAATTTTAAAATAACATTTTTTTTCTCTTGGGAAAATTAATAAAGTTGCAAAATTAAAAGGAAGTCTTTATTAAGATACATACCAGTCTGAAAAAGTACAGCTGTAATGTTAATTGAGCTGCACCAAAGGAAGATGGGCTTATGTTGAGAAAAGTCTGGGCGCAAAATATTGTATTCTGATTTACATGAAATCTAGTCAATATGAAGGAAAAGTTCAGTCGTGTCTTGTGGCCTGAAATACAGTGAGACTTTCACTTTACTTGGGCAGAAGGTAAAAGGGGAAACAAGTATCTGTGTTCAGCTCTGTAGAACGCCTGCTGCACTGCAGTGCAGTGCCTTTGTAAGTTCTAACAGCATCATCCTGTTAAAAATGCACTTAGTAACTATCCAAATGTAAAGACAGTTAGGTGGACTGGATTTTTATCTCTACATTCATGAAAGAAAATCTTGTCACACTTTCAGAGCAATGCAATGCAAATGTTAATATTAGGATGGTTTACTGTAAGAAAGAAAATACCATGGGCTGTTTTTTTTGTTTTGTTTTGTTTAGTTCTGCTTTTTTTTCCGGAACTACTTTAATTTCTGCTGCTTGGGATTTTTCATACCTTTAAACTTAAAAGAATTGCTCTTGTTGACATTAAGAATATCCACAAAACTACAATGATTTACTCTGTTACTAACAGACATGATCTACTACAAATTCTCCATTACAATACAAGAACTGTACAGTAAAAGAACAGAGCACAAATTTGAGCTGATTGCTTTTAAAACATCAGTATGTTGTAATTAAGAGATTGGTCTGCTGAGGAGATACCACTGCTGACCCCTTCAATTGTACAAAACAATGGGCAAATACTTGACCATTATTAAAGCTATCAGAAGAGAAAAGACCGGATTTCTAAAGGAGACAGAAGACTTGTGGCTTCCTTCAGCCAACACCCTGAACTTTTAGAGCTGCAATCATCTGTTGAGGTCAACTAAACACAGTCATAATATTGTTACTTGCATTATATTTTTCTAGTCCCTTTCCATTCTTGTGTCAGGTATGATTTGCACCTTTTCCTTTGACGAGACAGGATCAATCTGTTAGATCACAGGATTAGAAGCTTTTACTTACTGATTTGCCTAGACATAATTTGCTAATGGTTTTGTGAAAAATTATTTGCTGTCACTGTTTCCTCATATATCTAATTAATAGGGAATGATTGTGTCACCACTTCTGATGGAATTTCGTAACTAAGTTAGGTAGTCAGTGACTGGAATGTATTCAGGCCAACTGATTGCCTGTGGGGGTGTAACCACACAGATGCCAAATTTCATTTCTTAACAAGGTTTTTCACTGTTAGATCTTCATACGTTCAGATCTCTGAACTGGTTTTCCTACTCTTGGTGTGGCCTTTATGCTACTAATCTTTAATTTTCTGTGGTTAGTGGCTCAGGAAGAACAATTTCTGAGAGTATTCTAGACCTGGTTTTTAATGTCTTTTAGTAAATTCTTCATTCTACATTTTTTTTGTTTATCTTCTCTTATCTACCCTCTTGATCTATCCTGACATGGCGGGAAAGTTGTCCTGTGATTTTGCTAACAAAGTAGAAGGAAAGGAAGAATAATAGTTCGTGTAAAAGGGAAATGGCTGCCTTTATTAAGTAAGAACTGTTGATAATCAAAGGGATAAACCAGGGCAAGAATAGAAAGAGTGTTATCAGGAGAGTACTGCCTTTTTGATAGCTTTGTTCAACATCTTTGACTTCTGTTCTCCTGTGCCTATTCAGAAGATCTTGATAAACTTCTTTGCCCCTTTCTTTGTATCTCTGTTGTGATTTAGATCAGCTTTAGCTTTATTAGTGGGGAGAAGTATGGTTGCTGTAAACAGCATGTATTTTTCTGGTACTTTGTTATGGAGGATAACATTTACATGTGTGACAGTTTCCAGCTGCATTGTAGACTAACATATTTAGCAGTATTTAGAATATTTTAGTTTGCAGTATGTGCTTTGTCCCATCTAGAAATCATTGAAGGGAGTATTTTCACTGAATCACCATCATCATATACATCACTATTTGAGTAGCAAGTTCAGAACACTCCAATATAGTGCAAAAGTTTTCTGAAACATTTAATCTTGACAATTTAGTTTTTATTACTTTTGGTATTTTTACAAGTTTGTTTATGGCTTTGTTTAGTTTGACATATGTAACATAGAGTGCTTGGTTTATGTGGCATGAGACGACATTGCACACCCGTTGTGATGAATGTGTATCTGAAATGCTTGCACATTTTGGTAAATCATATGTTCTGCAATTTTACTTTTGACTATCAAGTTAAGAAAGTGGAAAAAATCTCAGAAATAGTTTCTCCATTTCACCAAGTTATGTGTTAGAGGGAGAGTCCTATCACAGTTTGTCTAGAACAACCTTAAGTAAATGCTATTTGACAGTTTCCATCTTTGCATGGAAGTCTCCCAGGTGGAATGGGAAAGGGAGAGGGCTAGGAATCCACTGCATCGCACAGGAAAGCATCGATGGATTAGGACACTTGGCAGTGAGTTACTTTGCACATAAAGGTGTTCTGCCTGAATTTATATAGGCTCAGTGAATCATCCTTAACTTTAACTGGTAGTTGTATGACACATCTGGCACTGAATGAATGAAAAGCTGATCCTTCAGGACACTGATAGATGAATGGAAATAGAAGAAACGGAAGGCAGCTCATCTGTCACAGAGATGTTTCTTTTTTTAGACAAAGTGGGGTTAACTTGAGAGCATGAATCTCACATACAGTGCACTTCCTACTTGCTTGTCAAATTAAAACAACTGTAACAGTTGCTGTTCTTAGTTAAAGAAAAACAAAGTTAAACAGAAACATGTCAATTGTCACTACCCAGTTGTAAAGTTGGTAATTTTCAGATAGATAGATCAGCTCTTGTGTCATTAGCAGTACTAATCTGGGAAAACAATAGTACATCCAAACTCCTAATCTAGATGTGTGTCTGGGTTGAGACTGTGTTGCACATCTAGTCTGGCATACCTGCTGGTCTGTCTCTACAGTGGAAACCTGGGTTTGCAAGCTGAATGACTTTTCCTCTATTCTTCACTCAGCCTTTAGAACCTTGCTGCTATCAAATTAAGTTTATCCCATTTATTCCTAGTTTGGAACTGTAAACTTGGCTGATTTTTGAGAATTTTGATAATGCAGATATTAGAAAGGAAAATTTGTGCCCAGTGTGTACTCTACAGTTTGCCATCAGAGATGTTTTCTAAAGATTTTCGGCTTTGATGGGCGAATTGTTGGTGTGTTAGCTTTTGGTTTGTTTACCCTTTTCAAAAACAGGCACAACTGTATATGCTTAGAGAGGAATAGTGGAAGTTTTGCCGTGTTAAAGAAACATACGCTTAAATAAACGGTGCTTTGATCAGAGAACCTCTTTGGTTTTTACCCAGGTGTGTTTTCTCATCATCAGTCTGTGAATTCTCTACACTTTTCTTCTCTACTCCTATATTCCATTTCTCTATGACTTTTCAGTACAGCACACATATTAGTGAAAGATCTCACATGAATACTTCTCACTTTATGTAACCTGGCAAATTCCTGTTTAGCAGGTTACATTGCTCTTGATTTTTGTGTATCATTGCATGTGTTTTTTGGATCTTCTGCTGTCCTCTGTACACCCAGAAGAGGGTGTCTGTTTTCTTGAGCTTTGCTATTTAGACTCATGGGTAAGAATTTTTAAGATGACCTGCTATAAGATTTTCAGGGCTGTAGCTGAGTCAGGGACTGAAGGAGCTCTATTCTGGTACCTAAAAGTTTACCCTTTAAAATACTTGCTGGGGAACCTATGCATTTTACCAGGAGAAATAAAGCTGCAAACTAGTAATTATGTTGATGGAGGAAAAATGTGTAGTAGTAATGAGTACTGTCATGTTAAAGCCAACATGTTTTAGTCACCAGAATATTTCAATTTCTCTACATTCAGGTTTGTTTTTTTTTTTTCTGTCAAGTTTTCCAGTATCTCAGGTGATGATTAACTTCTAACTCACAAAAGGAAAAATCTGAAAATGTTAAAGAAACACGAAACCATGGTAGACAAAGTTGAGGTGGTTGTTAAAGTCTCTTCCAGGAGGCCTTCTGCTTGCTCATTTTTGATCTTTTCATACAGACCTGATTGTGAAAAACACAGAAGCAATTTAAAGCACTTGATCCCTGGGACTATTTGTGTGCTTAAGTTGGATCAGGTGCATAAGCATCTGTTGGATTTCATCCTTTTTCTCTCTAGCACTCCAGTCTTACCACTGTGTTGGCATGGCTTTTGTTGACCCTTCCGTCAATATTCCCTGCTTCCAAGAAAAAAAGAGATATCTGTGATTTGCTTTAATCTCAAGTTCCTCACTTCTAAACACAGGAGGCCATAGCCCTGCACGTGAGTCATGTGAATCTCTTCCTGTGCTTTCATTGAGCTCTTGAACTTTCACGCATATACTATATGGAGTATTTCTTGTTTTGGTCATTGCCTTTCCCAAAAGACTTGCTCTACATACTAATTTTGGAATAAAGGCTCAGAGTCAGTGATATATTCTATTGAAACAGTACAGAGTTGAAGTTGATTTGTATTGTTAAAGGCATGAAATGTATTTTCTTTGAAAAAGGGTAAAATTAGTTGACATGCTAAAAACCAGCACTGTAAGACTGATACCCTACTTCAAATGAGGCAGTAACCCTAACAATGGCAACTTGCATTATGGTCTGCTTTATCAGTGGTGGTGGGAAAAAAAAAATAGGAAAAAGGAAAAAAAAGAAAATAATTATTAACTATGCTAGTCTTCATCTTCATTATCTTGTGATTGTTCTCCATGCTACCTTTTTCTGTTTATCTATAGTATTTTCAAACACCCAAATTCAAGAGATTTCCTGGATATTGTTTAGAAGGCCTCTTCCCTTGATGATACATTTTATTTCCAGAATGTTCTTGTGATAATCCCTCTATTTATTCTTTTATTTCCTGCATCTCAGTTCCCTTATGCCCTTCAAATATTTTCAGACAGTTACATATTCGTTTTAATTGCCACTTAGCCAATGTATAAGCAGCATGCCAATAATTAGCTCTGTGATCTTCCTTCATAACTTTGTCCTTACAGAGCTGCTCATGGTGCTTTTGCCTTTATTTTACTGACTGCTAATTTGCCTACTTATTTTTAGTATTGAACCTAAAGGTATTCAGGCCAATTCTAGTGAAATTTTACTGGGATCTTATCAAGTATATGTATCTTTTCATATGCTGTTTTATGCCACTTACTACTTTGCCTATAAAAAGCAAAATTGTATTGTTGCCATAATGTCTATTAAACTCTATGTACACTGTCTAAATGGCATGTGATCTCTCTAGGTCTTCATCAAGAACGTATTAGGGCATTCTGGCTTGGATTGATTTAATACAATTTTTTGCTTTATGCATTTGGTTTCAATTGTGCGAATAATTGTATTTGTTACTTTTGATCTGTTCTTTTGGGGTTTCTAAAAAAATTATTTCTCACGTTGTTTTTCTGCTATTCTCGTGAACTGCTGTGAATATTCACAGACATAAGCATCTTATCTTTTGAAATCTCTGAATATGACATGCAGCTAGTATGGAAAAACTGTTTAGCCATCTCTCAATTTAAATATGTTAGTATTTTCACCAAATCACAGAACGGCAGGGGTTGGAAGGGACTTCGGGAGATCATTTAGTCCAACCCCCCTGCTAAAGCAGGTGCCCCCAGAGCAGGGTGCACAGGAACGCGTCCAGGTGGTTTTCGAATATCTTGAGAGAAGGAGACTCCACAGCCTCCCTGGGCAGCCTGTGCCAGTGCTCTGTCACCCTCACAGTAAAGAAGTTCTTCCTCATGTTCAGGTGGAACTTCCTGTGTTCCAGTTTGTGCCCATTGCCCCTTGTCCTGTCACTGGGCACTACTGAGAAGAGGCTGACCCCGTCCTCTTGACATCCACCCTTTAGATATTTGTGAGCATTGATCAGATCTCCTCTCAGCCTTCTCTTTTCCAGGCTGAACAGACCCAGCTCTCTCAGTCTTTCCTCATAAGAGAGATGCTCCACTCCCTTAATCAACTTCGTGGCCCTCCGCTGGACTCTCTCCAGTAGTTCCCTGTCTCTCTTGAACTGGGGAGCCCACAACTGGGCACAGTACTCCAGATGTGGCCTCACCAGGGCAGAGTAGAGGGGGAGGATCACCTCCCTCGACCTGCTGCCACCACTCTTCTTAATGCACCCTAGGATGCCATTGGCCTTCATGGCCACAAGGGCACATTGCTGGCTCAGGGTGAGCCTGTTGTCC
>VZSC01018527.1:0-38596 GCA_013398225.1 Steatornis caripensis
GGGAGAAGTCCTGCAGCTGCCCGAGCCCATGTCCCAGCTTTCCCACCAGCCTGAGTGGCTCCTGACGAGCTTCTGGTCTGCTCACCCATAAAATACATTCAGACCCAACCTGGGCCTGCGCTGGTGCTGAGGGCAGCTGGTGCAGGGGAAGAAGTGGGAGGCTGGGTGGCATCCATGGGAGACGCAACCCCCGTCCCCAGCTTGCAGCAGCAATGGGGCTTTCCCCTGCTCCTCGCCCTGTGGTGCTCACCCCAGGTGTAGCAGGGACCCCTTGGTTGTCCTGGGGGCATTCTGGACCATTGGTACGTGTCTTCTGCCCCTCTGTGTCCTGCCCCAGCCCCTGCAAGTGCTCCTTGCCCCAGCCCAGCCGTGTCAAGCCCTGCAGCCCACAGCTCTTGCCGAGCCCCACACTACCCCTTGGTGACTTTCCCAAGTGGCCACATCAGGATGAGCTGGGCCCCCACCATGGCTCTGCCATCCCGGGATCCTCTGGGAAGGAAGTGCAGGAAGCTACAGGCATGGAGGGGACCCTGCCCCAAAATGGGCCATGGTGGGGTTCAGCCTTGTGGGGTCCCTGGGGCAGCCTGCCAAGCTGTCCTAGGGCTGGGGACAGCACAGAGGCCGTGCTGTCACGGGCACTGCGCCTTTCCACCCCTCTGAAGAAGGTTTCCTCCTTTAGAAAGTGCAGGTGGTCATCACAGTGCTGGACTATGACAAGCTGGGGAAGAACGAAGCCATTGGCAAGATCTTCACAGGCTGCAACTCCACCGGCACGGAGCTGCGGCACTGGTCCGACATGCTGGCCAACCCCCGGCGGCCCATTGCCCAGTGGCACTCTCTGAAGCCAGAGGAAGAAGTAGATGCAGCTCTCGGGAAGAACAAATAGGAAGATCTGCCAGCCAGCATGGCATGGCATTGCGGACAGTCAAAGTGACCCAGAGCTACTGATACCTCAGTTACGCAATCTTTGGTTTTGGTTTTTTTGTTCCATTTTAAGCTGAAATACCCTTTGATGGCTGTGGAAGGTTTTCCAGACAGTCCCAATAGCTTCCAGGCGAAGAGGTTAAAGACACGGACGGTTCTTTTTGTTCTTCAGCATCGCTCCCTTCTGCGGCATGTCCCATCACCTCTGCCCACCATCCCTTCCAGGTGCAAAGCCACCATCACACCTGGGACCCTCCTCGGTGGCCACGTCACCAGCCCCCAGCATCGCTGCTGCCGTCCTTCCCTTGGGTTCATGTGGGGAACCATCGAACGTTGCATGGAGGTAATTCTGGAGCCTGATAGTGTGAGATGACCAGACCCACTGTGCTTGCTTGGGGCATGAACAGCTGTGTGGACATCGAAGCAGCAGAGAAGACCCTCTGCAGGACACCCAGGTGCCTCCTGCTCCTGCTCTGCTTCCCTCTATTCGGGAAGGGCGAGAGCCGTGGTTTTTGGCCGAGGATGGCTGGGTGCCCCAGACGGCTCCAGGTTTGGCTTCTTCTGGGAGAGGTTTGCAGGGATGGCAGGGCCCTGCTGCGGCCAGCGTGGCGGTGGGGTGCCAAGCCCTTGGCATTGCAGCCAGAGCCGCAGGGGCCGGTCTGAGCACGAGGAACCCTGGGGGTCCTGCTCTGAGGAGACACATGGTGGGATGTGCATGCAACAGCAGCGCAGTGCAGACCCCCACCACCTCTGCTGGGCGGCCGTCATGTCCCCAGAGGCTGAACAAGGACAGCGCTGGGTGATTTGCATGTGTGTCCCACCGTGCTTGGTTGAAACATGTAGATCAAGATGCTTCCACAAGGCAGGTTTACACTGAGAGGTCTCCAAATGTGCGGGGTGCAGCTCCCCAGAGCGGTGCCAGGTGCCGCCCCAAGGGCCATTGTGTAGCCCCAGGGCTCAGCCCTGCCGTGGGCACCCCAGCACAGCCTCGGGGCAGCCGGGGGGCTATGGGGAGCTCCAGCCCCACTGCTACATCCCACCGCCATGATGCCAGTGGGGAGGGCAAGAGCGAGCCTGTGGCCAACAAGGGACCAAAGTGCCCAACCCCCATGAGCTTCTGCTCCCCACCAGGCCACTGGCTGCCGAATCCACCCCGTCCCACTCCCCTCGGGGGTCTAAGCCANCTGCTACATCCCACCACCATGATGCCAGTGGGGAGGGCAAGAGCGAGCCTGTGGCCAACAAGGGACCAAAGTGCCCAACCCCCATGAGCTTCTGCTCCCCACCAGGCCACTGGCTGCCGAATCCACCCCGTCCCACTCCCCTCGGGGGTCTAAGCCATATCTGTGTTCCTGGCGGTGGGCAAAAGCTTCTCTGGGCCACCTCTCCCACCACGGGATGAGCCAGGACCAAGCCTCTGAACTCAAAAGCCAGTGTCATTCCCTGCAGCTGGGAGAGGGTCTGGCAGCCCTGCCCAGTTCATCCCAGTCTGTACTGGAGCACTGACATGAGATGGTCCCTGTCCCAGCTCCGAATCCCCAGCAGCCTCATGCTCCCTGCTCTGCTTTGCTTTCCTGGACTCGGTTTTGCGGGGTTTCGGCACAGTTAAGCAGCGAAGGGTGTCGTATCCTCAGCGAGGTGGGCTTGCGGTGGAGAAGCAGAACTCGGGTGCAGCTGGGCACGCCTCGGGCATCGGGGATGCTGCTCTGGGGGTCCAACGCCCGGGCTGGGACCTCGGTGCAGGGTGTCCTGAGCCTGGGGTCAAAGTGCCAAAACTGAGCTTGTCCCGGTGCCGTTGGGTGCTTCAGCAGCTCCCTGCAGCCCCTGCTTCCCAAAGGGCATCTCGGCCCGGCTGGAGGTGGGGAGACAATGGGAAACTTAGTGGCTCAGGGGGTTCAGGTTGGACACGAGGATGAGCCCCCTCCCCTGGAGCGACGTGCAGGCCTGGGACAGGTCGCCAGGGAGGGACGTCTCTGTCCTTGGGGCAGGTTCCGCACTCAGCTACTCAAGCCGCAGGCTGGGGGTGGGGGAGGTTGGACCAGAGACCTCCCAGGACCACTTCCCCCACCACCTTGGCTGCACTCGGCCCCTGCCCCAGGGCCAGCACGGCTGCCGGAGCTGCAGCTCGGCCTGGCTGGGTGAAGGTGGCACCGGGGCCGGGCTGGGCTACGGGGGCTTCCTGGGTCATCAAGCGAGTGGTCCCGCAGGCCCCATCTCCAGCTTTAATGAGTCCCTTTTCCTGACGGATGTGTCAGTGTCAGCAAACGAGGTCCTGCCCTGCTCACGTAGCCACAGGGAGAAGAAATCTTGGGGTGCTCTTAATGAGCAGGGAGATGGGGGTGGCTGATGCCCCTCAGCGAGGGATGCTGGCAGGGCTCGGTCCCTTGAATCAGTCTCACTTCGGCGTCCTCCCTGGGGTGGAGGCGTTTGCCTTACGTGGAAATGGGTTAAAAAAGAACGAATTAGAAAGAGCACTAAAATCCTCCTGCTGGCAGTCAGTGAGCGTGCACAGCCCCGCAGCTTTCCTTGGGAAGCAGGTGGAGGTGTGCACGCACGCCCGTACACGTACACACGCGCACACCCTCATGCGCATGCCCCCATGCGTGCCCCCCACCCGCACCCACCCCAACCCGCGCCGCCGTCCAGGGTCTCACCGGGAGCGGTTTCCATTTGGACTCTTTACGCCTCAGCGGGGGGAACTGTGACTTTAATACATTATTTTTTTTTTAAATAAAAAAGGGAAAAATAACCAACATGTTAAAGCCATCTGCGCTGCCTCTGACCTCCCCCCCCGCCCTTAGTTGTGTGTAGTTAAAATATATGGAGACATAGCTGTATATACCACGAACAGTGCATGAGATGCAGCCACATAGCAGTAGCAGCATGGTTAAAGCCGAGTGCGGTGCTGCACGCTCTGCCCCACCGCTCGCCGCCGCCGGCACCTCCGTCCCAACCACGTTTCTCCAGCGAGGCAGAGCCGGCAACAAACGAAACTCATTGCTCGAGTGCTCGCCACCGCCCTGATTATTTTCCCCCAAATAAAAAAAAAAAATCATGTAAAAGAAGAAAATAACGCCAAGAAGCAAAGCATGCCAAGCCAGTCCCGCCAGCGGAGGGTGAGCCATCACCGACGCAGCCGTGACTTCCATGTGTGTCTTGTTCCTGTATCTTGTCGCGTTTATACCATGGCTGGGTAGCGGCAACATCGTGGCTTCGGCGTCCTGTGTCGCGTTGGTGCGTTTCACCGTCAGAGCAACTTTAGAAGCCATATTAGACCACGGTGTGCCGGGACCCATGGGGGTGGGCCCACAGGTGAGCCGTGACCCCCCTTCCCCCCGTGTGTCCACCGTACCCCCCTGGTTTCGTGGGGCTCAGCGACGGAGCCAGGTTGCCAGGATGAGCTGCATCGGCCACCGCCTTGGTGGCCATGGATGCTGCTGTCCCGCTGGGTGAGGGGACGGGGCAGTGCTGGGCACGGACGCTGGGGCCGACCTGCCAGTGGCATTACTGCAATGGAAAGGCAGGGATGCGGTGAAGATCTGGTGGCAAAAAAGCTTTTCGGAGCAATTTGGGTTATTTCTGCCGTGCCTGGCCAGGTGGCTTCCATTTCGGGGACGAGAGCTGGCTTCCCCCTCTCCCAGCTGCACCGCGGCGCAAACCCAGCCATGCCACGGAGACGCTCTGCTTCGGTCTCCGGGGGTTAAAAGGAAGCGAATCTGCAAAGCTTGGCAACAAGCTTGGCTTGCTTTTCCTTTTTCTCCCCCAAACCTGGGAGGGAGGAGCAGCTCCTCTGGGAGTCCCAGGCTCAGGCAGTTCCTGGAGCCAAGGACCCTGGCGCCAGCCCCGCTCTGCCCCGTCCTGGCCCCGCAGCACTCGGCTCCGGTGGGAAGCTGCTTTTAAAGCCCCTTCCTCTTGTGTGGACTTTGTCGTTTTCCGTCTCTTCTCGTTGAATGGTTATTTTGTAATGATATCTGTCTCCTTATTAAAGAAACGAGCTGAAAGGAGCCCGGGTTCCCTTCTGGTCTTGCTGCTGGGGCTCAGCGGGGTGTCCGCGGTGTGGGGCAGGTCCCAGGCTGTGAGCCTGGGGACGATGGAGGAGGGATGGGGGCACGTGGGGAAGCCCGTGAGGGCCCAGCTGCCCCCGAAACACGAGTGTGCTCACACAGAGCAGGGATGTCTCCAGGCAACCTTGAGCCCTGGTGCCCTGGCTGATGGTGGCTGGCCCAGACGTGGGGTGCAGGTGGGAAGATACCAAAGGTCCCCACCAAATTCTTCACGCCCAACATGTACGGTTTGGTCCCTGTATTCAGGTTTAGGGCCTGCCCTGCACTGCAGAGGTGCTGGATGCCCCTAAACCCAAGGGGAAGAGCTCAGGCTGCAGCAACCACCTCTAAAGACTGAACTACGTAGTGATTCCTGGCACCCTCACTTGGGACAAAGGCTCCAGGACATGGCACCAGCACCCACGTCTTTGCTGCGGGTTGGGCCTGCGCAAGCTCCTGAGCAGAGCAAATACAGGGCTTGGCGTCACGGGGGGAGATGGCCCTGAACCCCGTTGTGGTTCAGGGGCATCAGATGGGATCCTCTGCCGCTCGCCGTCCCGGCTGGTGGGCGGCTTTCGGGGATGAGCATCTGCAGTTCCTTCATTTGAGCTTTCCCTGGCCAGGCACACGGGAGCATTGCTGCTCCAGCGTTACAAGTGCAGCAGGCACGAAGCTGCACAGCGTTTGTGCTTTTACAGACAACTGATACTGTCGTGCTACGGAAATCTGGGGGGAAGCGGGGCACTTTAAGGCTAAACAACTTGCAGCTCCAGAAGGACGGAAGCAAAGCCAAAGCTTCTATCTTATCAACTCTTATTTTATTCATTTATAAATACTGTTGTGTTTACAAGCATCATAGATGTGAATATTATTCCCAAACTTTCAAACACATAATACTTATAATACTATATAACAACAACCAGTAAAACAAATCATTCATCTCAGGGTTTGAAAGGCCACTCAAAAGTTGCATAAAAATACATTCTCTCCCCATCTCGTAAGCTAGTCCTGCTTCTCCAAGGAGTTTATTTACAAAGAGCTATCATCAAACTCGCAGCCACGACAGGCGGGTTCACCCCAAGCAATAAAAATGAATTCACCCCAAGCAATTGCTTAGAAAAAAAGCTTGTGTTCTCCAGCGGAGATCACGTCTGGCAAATGCTCTGGTTCAAATAGGGATCAGTTTTAAAAACTGCTTGCTTTGCACTCTGTCCCAAGCGCGGAGTGCAAGGTGTCCTATTCGTTACCTCCTCAGTGCACTGGTTACGTCAGGCATTAGTGAGACCAAAAAAAAAAATTCATTCTCAAGAATTTGCTTTGCAATCGCATCGTCATCACGAAATACTCACAGCTTTGGCTAGTCAGCAAGACTAAACTGTTGGGGGGTCCTCGACCCCAGTCAGAGCTCAGGGGGACAATCCAGTGCTAAGCAGACGCTTCATCTGAAGTGGTTTGGCTTTGCAAGGTGCCACGCAGAGGCGTGAAGCCTTCTGCACCCTCTGCATACCGTTCCTTAGGATAAAACGCAATGGGGAAAAAAATTCTGCCCCTGGTAAGAAGTGGCAAAATGTCAGTGCAGGATGGGTTTGTCAGGTTGGGTTGAACCCTCTCCCTAAAACAGATACCAGGCTTCTTCACGCTGCCATGAACCTGCCTCGTGAGAAGAACAGGATCTTTAGTCTGAAATCTCATCCCTCTTCCTGCCGGGATGCACGACCGGAGACGCCCGCGTTGGCACGCCAGCGCCGCGCCAGCCACCAGCAGCCCCTGCAGATGAGCATCTTCTTCTCTGCGTGGCACAGGAGGGACTGGACTCCTGTTTAGAGCTGAGAGAGCCCAAGGCTGAAGCGAGGAGTGGGTCACCAAGAGAAAAAACATCAAGAACTGCAGAAGTACTCACATAAAGAGTGCACCAAGTGGGGATGGTGTGCAGAAAAAGCATTGACCGGATCTCAAGACTTAAAGCTGTTAAATATAGCAGGGTTAAAACAGTAATATAAAAAGGATGCCTGGCTTAGGCAGTGCTCTGCAGAAACCCTGATGCCATTACCAGCTTTGGTCTCTTCCTCCCCAAAGCACAGCAGCGGAGGAAGGGCCTCAGTGTACCAGGAGAAACGGCACCTCGCGCCGTGCACAAGTGACTCCGCTGGTGGAAGAGTGGTGGAAGAGGAATCTCTGTGTAGAGCTGCCTGCGGAAAAACGGGCAGCTCAAAGAAGAGCTAGAAAGGTGGAAACAGGCAGGACTGGGCGGGGGGGAAAGGGAAAAATATGGAGAATTAGAAGAAAAAAAACAAAACCAAAGGAAAAAACCCAAGGGAGAGGAAAATGAACACGCTTTCTGAAGCAATAACCAGCACAAGGTTCCAAAAAGCCCAGGATTGATGATAGAGCTAAATTTTACCCTGTTGAGCAAGCTCGAGAATTATGCTCATGTTCAAGTATCTCATCTCTCTCTCTCATAGCGAGAAGAGTCCCACCAGCCCGGTGGGAGCCGCGAGCCCACCGTCGGCAGAGGTGCCAGAAACGTAGGCAGAACTTCTTCATGGCAACCCCCACGTTCAACGACTGAGAGTGCAGACTCAGCCAGACGACTCGCAGCCAGACGGAGCAGGGAAATCAAAGGACAAAGGGAATGAAAGGACAAATACGGAACGATGTGCATGGGAAAGTGGTTTGGACAGAGCAAGAAGGCTCTGAGAGGGAAGGTATCCTTCGAGAGGAGTCTGTTAAGGGGAAGCTCAACAGATCTGATGACAGGTTACTGCTGCTATCATCAAAATCACACAGCACGTAGAGGAGCCACTGTCTAAATGCCCATAGAGAGAACAATTTCAAACTGTTCTGAGTACGTACATTACAGTTGGGTTTTTTTCTGAGGTTTCCTTCAAGGTCAAGGCTTCCCGCAAGCTTTTGACAGATTAAAAGACTTTCATCCTAGCCATACGGTTGCCAGCACGCCCAAGGGTAGCTCCTTGCCCTGCCGACACCAACGCACCCACACCTTTCCAAGGCACGCGGGAGGACAAGCGATCGCAGCTTCATGCTCTGCTGCCTCGAAACCCAGCTATGTCAGGCTTCTTCTCCATCGGATGGGTGGCTGGGACAGGACTCTGGTGTTCCCTCTCTCTACAAACCAACCAGTGCTGCCTTTCACGTGGCCAGCCTCCTGCCGCAAATCAAAGCAAGGTGCCCAAAATACCTGACCAGACTCCTCCACAGGGCTCTGCCTTCACGAGGATAGCAGTAAAACATCCCAGACAGCTGCCCGGACGGGCAGGCTGGTTTCTGGTGCGGGCACAGCTTCCTGCAAGGTGATTCATGCCCCTACGCATGCCAAAGCAGCGAAGGATCACTAGGGGTTCAAGCTTGTCCTTCAGAAAGCTTGGCATGTGTCTGTGATGATACCTCCTGTGCCGAGGAGCATGAGTCCAGATGCAATTAGCAGATGCTACTAACTACGGAGACAGGCACTCTGGAAGGATACAACGCAATACCACACCACCGAGGCTGTGGAGGAAAGGCAGGGTGAGGGATAGGGGGTCTGACAGCAGGAGTCAGTGCTGATGTTACTTAACAGGTTTGAAACCTTACATTAAATAAAAGACTCGGTCTACTGGGGCGAAAGGAGAAGGTGGTCTCTGTGCAAAGCAGCCGTCGCCAGCCTGTTACAGAAACCAGCTTTCACAGCGTCACATTTTAACCAGAGTCCTGCATCTCGGGTGGGATGATACGCATCCCCAGAGTCCCAGCCCACGTTCACATTTCCCACCCGTACAGGATGTGCTGGATTAGTTCTTTAGGCGTCACTTTTTAAAACAGGAGCTACCTGCTCCAGATCGGAGTCCAACACCAAATACCGGGCTTCTGGAAGAAGTTTTGGCAGCTCAAACCCAGTCCTCATGTTTCTCTTCTCCCTTGAATAAAACGTCTGAGATACCACAACATGCTTAAATTAAAAATAATAAAATGGCAGGGGTGTGTGTCGTGGGGGAAATAGGGGCAGAAAGGGAATGTACAGCAAAGGGCAGGGCAAGGCAGGTGTGACAGATTGATCCCATGGCTGAAATGCTTGCTGTACTTTTGACAGGAGGAAAAGAGGGAGTAGGGCTTGGTGGCGGGGTTGGCAGCTCGTGTAGGGCACCCCTCTTCGTCCTGCCTTTGCTCAGGATGCCTATTTGGAGAGCTTGCTGATGACGCGAATGAGGGCTCCGTTCTCGTCCTTCAGCCTTTGGTTGTCCGACTTCAGCTCTGCCAAAATCTGCAGAGAGACAGAGACGAGGGATTAGAGCTCAGCGCTGCCAGCTGGGCGAGCCCTACGGCTCAGAGGGAACAGCGGGGACGGTGCATCCCCTCCACCCAGCACACTTTTAATGTCAGTAATTTCTCCGTAACATCTCCAGGGTTTTTACAAACTGGCCGTCAGGCGTGGAGGGCTCCAGGGGCACTCGAGCACAGCAAAGAGCCAGGGAGCCCGCGGAGCCGGGGAAGCCCACGGTGAGAAGTGACGCCATGGCCCCAGCGCTGGGGCAGGACCAGGCTGGGAGGGCAGGAACCGTTTCTGAGCCGTTTCGCCCCAAATCTGTTCCCAGGGGCTACACAGGGCTCGGCAGAAAACTATAAGGCTGTTTTTTCTGATTTGTTTTTTCCATTTTACCAGGACTAGAGGGGAAAACAGAGGTTTGAAATTCTCACTCAGAACTGCACCAAGCCTGGCTTGCAAAATCTCT
This sequence comes from Steatornis caripensis, assembly GCA_013398225.1. Classification (NCBI taxonomy): domain Eukaryota; kingdom Metazoa; phylum Chordata; class Aves; order Caprimulgiformes; family Steatornithidae; genus Steatornis; species Steatornis caripensis. The sequence goes on from VZSC01018527.1 coordinate 9,695, forward strand.
TTAGAACAACCCCAAATCTCCTCGGAATCCCACAGACGTTTAATGCAAACGCACATGCCACAGCCAGCGGACTCGTAGAATGTACTGATGCGGGAGATAGATAGATACCTCCTTGGTGCTCAGTGTTTAAGGCTGGAGCTCAACCAGGGGTTGCAACACAGACAAAAGGCAGAGAGCTCTTAATTGGAAAGAGGAGAAGAACTGGCTTCAACAAGACCTTTCCAGCGTTTCTCATTGGCAAAACCCCCTCCTGATTCCCCTTGCTCCCCACCCTGCAGGCAGGTGACCTTCAGCGCAGTGTCCCCAGCTGTTCGGGGACTGGAAGGAGACCCCGCGCTCCTGTCTCCGCATGTGACAAGGAAGGCGAACCTCGCACCGGGTGCCAGCAGCCCTGAGGGCGATCAGTCCCAGAGTTTGCTGAAACGAGCCAGGGTGGAGCGGGGCACGAACGGCGCTGGTATGAGCTCAGCAATGACTTGAGGAGGATCTTAGAGGAATTCCCCCAAATTCAAAATCCTCACTAAACCTTCTCCTTCCTCCTAAGCTGGAGTTCCAGCTCTGACCACAACCCCCTGCCCGTTCCTCTCATCTGCAGCCCCTTCACGACCGTGGCCACCGAGCGCAGGCAGCTCCCGGGGCAGACGCCAGCTCCCACTGCTCCCCCCGCAGCAAACCCCTCCTTTCACACCCAGGCCAAGCCGTGCCTGGCCCCAACCCCAACCCGTCCCCGGTGGTGGTGGATGCTCCAGATTGGAGGTTTTGCAACAGAGAGAGGAGGAGGAAAACTGCAGCGTGGTGGGATATTTGAGAAAGGGTAGGACTATGCAATGGGCTGGCAGGAGGTTCAGCTAGTGATGCTTAGAAGCGTCTCACCGGACCCAGTGGTGGTACGACAGGGACATCTCCACGACCAGGCTGTCACCAGAATGAAAGTCATGGCTGCTTATGCAATTTCTCATGGCCAAATGAGAGGCATCGCCCATCACCATAGCGCTCAGGAACACAGAGAAAGGGGGAGAGCGCTTGCTGCCTCACCCCTCATTCCTGCGTTCCCTCCTGAGCTTCATCTCACACCCACAACAAGCACAGTGCCTTCCACTGGGACGGTTCAAACACCTCTTGAGGTCTGTGGACGGACAGTCCCCGTCCTCTCTACGTCACTGCTCGGGGTGGCCTTGCAGACCAGAATGTGTCCATCACTCCAGTCGAGTAATGATAGGAAGTTCTGCCACTTGCTTTGGTAGAGATAATCGGTCACAGGTTCCCAGAGGCCACACCAGAGAGCAACCGTCCCGGTTTTACAGCGTGCTGGACGCTCTGATGGTGGCTATGCCTTACACATGTGCTTTAGTGCAACTCTGGTCCCTGTCAGAAAAGGAAGGGACACAACTACGTGTAAAGCCAGTGCTTCTTGAAAAGTTTCCTGGCCGTAACCCCACTCCATCAGTTTCCAGCGAAGCTTCCTGAAAACTGAATATCGACCTTATAAAATTTCATTCCTCCCAGGCCAAGGGCATTCCCCCTTCGAAGCGAAGTCGGGTAAAATAAACTGCCTGTGAAGTGGGCAGGTAACGCAGGGCCTGAGAACTGAAGCTCTACAAATGTCTCATTGGAAATGGTGAGGAGGGATGCGGCACAGCCCCTGCGGGACCGTGAAGCTGACCAGGACGCAGTGTCGGCGTAAAGCGAGTTTTGGGCTAGAGGCTGGTCTGAGTGTTACCTGTGGCACCGGAGAAGGTGGCACGTCAGAAATCACGTGGATTTTGGAAAATGAGATTCTTTGAAAAGCACCACTGCTGCAAGAGCGCGGTAAATCTCTCAGAGTTCAAAACCAGCGGCATTACTGTATAGCTGTGATGTCTGAGGACACCGGTGGGACAAGGTTTACAGACACCGGTAACACTTTGTGTTAGACCTATGAAGAGTTCAAAACCAACCAGCAGAGACTGCAGACACGCGGCTTTTCTCCAGCTCGGACACCAGCAGCGAACTGCAAACCTATCAATCAGCAAGCTGGGAAGGCTCAGAGCACCCGGGTGCCAGCCAGGCTGCACGAGAGACAAGGCACCGTCAGAGCAGAGGGCTGTTAGCAGGGGCAAAGCAGTAACGTGACTATTTTCGAGGAGGAGAAGAGAGACCAGTGACGTACAGGTTGTGAAACGTTATTTCTGAGCCTAGAAATAGTTTTGCTCAATTTTCCCTCCCGGCTCTCGAAGGACGATGGGAAGGAGAAGGGCTCAGCACTTGTGACACCGAGTGAGTCAGTGAGAGGTTCGAGAATAGTTCCGCAGATTTAAACCAGAAAGATGGTGAGATCATTTGATCTGACCACCTGCACAATTCAGGCCACGTAAGATGAAACACCTCCTCCCTCAGCCTGCGCGATGCATGCGTGGTCTGGAACTGAGACTCCTGGAAAGGGGAAGCCGCAATTCCCCTGGTTAGTTTGTTTCTACGGTTAATAATCCTTGATATAATTTGTGCGCTAAGAATAGATTTCTTCATACCTTAGTGCCACTTCCAGCCCACGAGAGCATACCGCTTCTTCCTTTTTTTAAAGAATAGCTATGTCTGAAGGGATCCGAATATCCCTACTAACCTGCAAAAGACGGCTGGGGCCCTACGAAAGGAGCATTTACAGCTTTATTTTAGCACTGAACCAATGAAGTAGCAAGGAAGGATGTAATTTAACCGTGTGACGTGCGAGGGCAAAGCTTAGGGAAGGCTTGTCCTTGGAATTCAAACGCTAATTGCTCAGCACTGAATTTTAAAACATGAGATGAAGAAAGCAAGTGCATCTGTCCCGGCTGCGGTCGCTTCACCTGCCTCGGAAGCAGACCGCAGCAGGCAGAGGGGACGCTGCCACGTATGAGCTCAGACTCAAGAACTGAACTCAGACTCTCTTTAAAATGAGGGAAGGAGCTTGTTCTCTTTGCTCAAGTGACCGAGAAAACCTGCTGAGCACTGTCCAGTTGTGGGTTTTCTAAAAATCGCTTTCCTGTCTAAAACGTGCACTTTTCACAACATCCCTAGGAACGTATTAGATTGTTCATTCTGACTCTGGATAATCTCATTTGCTGGGCGACAGCTTCTCACTGAACCAAGTCCAATTAAAAAAGAATTATATTATGAGCACACACATAGCATAAACCGCCTATTTCGAGGTAAGGCGACGGGGAGGGGGCTGCTGGCTAGCCCCCTGGCACTGGCAAGCCACCCCAAAGCCATTTGCCAGCGTTAAGGCACAGGGAAGCAGCTGATCCATCGCTCCTCAGTAGCCATCTCAGCGCCATCCACCCAACTCTATGCCTTCACATCCAGGCAGGGAGCGCGTCCTCCTGTTTCTCTCCCGGATGATGGCAGACATGGACCGCATCCACAGGGCCAAGGCAAGCCCCTGATGCAGGCGGTTAGTAAAACGGCAGAGATCAGCATCATCTGCCGAGCAGAGCGAGAGTCAGCGGGACCGGGCAGAGCCTCCAGCGAAACCCTGCCTTCAGCCAGGCAGTAACACCATGCTTTTGGCTTTCGGAGGATCCTTTGCCACATGCTGCTTTTGAGCCGCAAGCTTTATCAGACACCCTCGAGAGCAAGGAGACAAGGGGGGAACAGCCCGGCCAGGGGAGCGGAGACCTGCCTGGAAGAGTGGAAGAGGGAGGCGAGATGAGCCGGAGGGAAAGCAGCTACAGCTCCTCTGATTCGGAGGGCTTGGCAGGCAGAGAAAGTCTGGCTACGACCCGGGTCAGAGCCCTGTTTTCAGCCAGCAGTTGCTCATTCATCTGCCTCAGAGTGTGAATCTGTTTGAGCTGGTGGAGATTCTGCAGAGAGTGACAGGAGTGGACAGAAAAATACAGAGAAAACACACCACGAAGACAAAAGGGCACAGAAACATGAATTTAGTCCACAAGCAGTAAAAGAAAAAAAAGAGAATGAAAGAAAAATTAGTAGCAGTGAGTACTGGGTGGGCAGCAGCTCAGATGCATATGGGGAAAGCCCTGCAACACACTGAGGGTATTCTGGGAACCATCCCTTTCTCCAGAGACCCCCACAGCCTTTCAAAAGGACAAATAAAGGCATTTCCCAGCACAAAGCAGGACAGTTTCTTGCAGGTTATATTCTGATTTACCCAGCCAGGGAGCTCCAGCAGCACACAGCCCCTGGGCTTAGGAATCACCGTGAGGACTATCGCCATTGACTTACCAGCTACGCGGGCTTTGAAAGCACTGCTGGCAACTGAGAGCTATCTTTAAAACTCCTTTTCTTCATATATCTCTAAAAGCTAAAGCTGTCTTGTGTAGCAAAGAGCGAACAGAGCTTCAAGGGAGATTTTAAAGGCAGAGGCTGAAGGACCTGAAAGCGTCACTGTCCTACAGCAGACACTGAGACACGTACGACGTCTGCTTGCGTCCCTCGTCCCTGCGGCACCTGAATGACGGCTCTTGGGTCTGCTCAGGCATCAGTCCTGCCAAAAGGTCTGGGCCGTGTGCGCATTTTTCATCCCTGCCCAGATTCAACTCTTCTCTGTCACGAGGCTCAATTTATCTCTGATCTCCAGAGGTGAAAACTCAAGAGCCTTAAACTGCTCATTTTAACTGGAGGGGTTTGAATGACAGCATCTTACACAGTAGGCATGTGGAAGCACGGCATTCTTGGTTACAAAGAGACAAGCGGGTAAAGGACAGTGTAGAAATCAAGCCCCAAAGCTGAGGCCACCACAGCTACAGCGGCAACGGGGAGACACAGAACATAAAAGCAATGTGGAAGGCAAAATGGGAAAATGGCAAAAGCCATGCAAACATCACCATTTCTTGTACAAGGACGACATTTTGCTGGGTGATGCTAAAGCGAAACCATATGCTGGGCATTTACACCAAGCACGGGTGCCGGCACATGCTGAGGGCTGCAGAGCTGCTTTCTGAGCAGCGTCTCGTCCCGTCCCGTCCCTCGTTCCTCCCGACGGCTCGTCAGGCAGCGGGGCCACGTGAACGAGAACCNATGTGGAAGGCAAAATGGGAAAACGGCAAAAGCCATGCAAACATCACCATTTCTTGTACAAGGACGACATTTTGCTGGGTGATGCTAAAGCGAAACCATATGCTGGGCATTTACACCAAGCACGGGTGCCGGCACATGCTGAGGGCTGCAGAGCTGCTTTCTGAGCAGCGTCTCGTCCCGTCCCGTCCCTCGTTCCTCCCGACGGCTCGTCAGGCAGCGGGGCCACGTGAACGAGAACCCCTCCACCGCGGAGGAGGGAGCATGGACACTGGGCAGGGGGAAGGCAGGAAGGGAAACACCTGCGAGAAGATTAGTTATAAGTTCAAGTAAAAAAATCCCAGCCCAGAACCAGAGCAGCTTCTGTCCCGCCCACAAACCAACGTGCTCTTCCCTGCGTCCTCTTATTCACGTGCTTGCGACGGCAGGGAGGAGACGGAGGGCAGAGTCTGCCGGGAAGGGGATTCCTTTCTGCCACTTAATAAGCAGAAAGTGCTCAAAGGGAGGTCACTATCTGTCCTTAACCAGAAGCTGCAGGGGCAAATCAACTGTGACACGAAGAACTTGCATGAACTTCCACCCAGCCTGCATGACGTGCAGCTGGCTGCAGCTGGCAAGGAACCTGCTGCATCCCAGGACATTTTATCCAAGAGCTCATTCCTGCACGAAAGAGAAGTATTTCGCATAACCCCCATCCATCAGCTCGATTCTAGCTCTCCAAAAGCATTACCTCTGCTCCCTGTTAAGGAATCAAGATATCTCATCCAAAAGTCTTGCAAAACCAACAGAAGAAAGGCAGGTGAGTGCAGGGAGCCAGCAAAGGATGGAGTTTGAGCCCCCCGAGGGCATCAAACTGACAACGCAGCTCCTGCTCATTGGAGTACACCAACGCAACTCTGACACCAGGTAAATCAACAGGTCCTGAGACAGAGCTACGGCCAACAAACCGCAGGAGAGCCGCAGGGACATCTCGGCAGTGAGATCCCCTCTCAGCGAGTCTCAGCCATGTATCCATCGCCTAAGCTGCCCGAGCCGTGCCAGCTCCCCCTGCGCTTGGTGAGGACACGGACGGACATCACACGTCTGTCCTGTGATAAATCACCCAGGAGCCGCCGGAGGACGGCTCATGCTGGAAGAGCTATTTCTTTTGGTGGTACTACGGATAACAAACATCCTCTGTTTTATCACAGCGAACACAGCTGAGCATCTGGCTGGCAGGAAACATCAAACATGAAACGGGGTGCCGTGCCACGCGTGGTGGAAAGGATTGTGATCGCTTTAGAGACCACCTTTATTTTTCCATACCAACATGGCACGAAACCTCAGCATGGCACGATCGGACGCAGCTCAGGCTCAGCGCGCTGCCACAGGCGATGAAAAGGACCACTTATGTAAAAACGTGTGCGTGCTGCAGGTACGACAGCCTTCTATTTATCCAAGAAACCCAGCAAAGGCTGGGAAGCTGGGACTGAAGCCAAGGGCGAAGACCAGAATCTGGATGATACCGCTGCGATTGCTTATCGCTCTGCTTGATACCTGGCTTACTGAAAGCAGGTTTTTCAGTTCAGCTGTACCTGCCTTCAATTAAAGGATTTTGTGCCTGCAACACTAGGGGAAATAAAAATGCCCAAAGCATTCACGATGTACAAAGCCAGGAGGTGCGGTGCTGCTACAGAATAAAGAAGCTCCTGTGACCTTCAAGAAAAATTGCTGTGTTAAGTTGGGACCTCAGGCACTTGGCACTGAATTCAGTTCAGTGCAAATGCTAATTTTCTTTCTCCCTCCTCAGCCAAGTTGCTGTATCTGTCAAATCCTGCAGTCACTTAGGAAAATGCTGCACTGCTCTGTCACCTTCGCAAGAGCAGGCCTGCAGGAGCAGCTCTGGCACCAAGGAGTTCTTGAGATCACCAAGTTTGTCCCGCTCCTCTCCATCTCTTGACTGCTTCGTTAGCAGGGGTTAAACTCATGAAAGGAACAAAGCCCGTTACTTCAAGCACAGCCTCAAGCACAAAGCGTTTCTGTCACAGAAACCCAGGACCATCCTGTGACCACTGCTGTGCCTCCTCTTCCTAGGAAGTCCGCTGCAAGAAGAGGGAAGCCCTGGCCAGGACTTCTGACGCACAGAACCGGACACAGGCAGACGATCGAAAAGCTGGATGTGAGCCATGCCGGACTGGTTCAATCCAAAGACCCGTGGAAGAATCCCAAACCCCACAGTACTACCTGAGACCTAATAACCTGGCACGTTTGGTTGTTTCCCCTTGCCGCTCTCCACGTTAAAGCAAACTGGTGGATTTGCTTAAGTCGCTTACTCCTCCTGGTTCTGCTCGACAGCTATTCAGCTAGCGCAAGAAGCAGGAATCCAAGTCCAACCAGAATTAGAAGATTTGTTTTCCTTGCTCAACTTCCACATGTGGCATTAACGCAGATGCTCTGCAGAAGCTGGGCCGACTCCCCTGCTTTAAGGCACCGTGAAAATGCACACGAAAGTCTGCTTTCCTTATCGACACGCCCAATTCAACGGTTTTATCTCCAGAGATTTGATAACCCTTTTTACTGAGCGGCTGTCAAAAAAGACACGTCACAGCGCACTCAGGTATTCACCACGTGCTTGAGCTCTTGGAAAAAACTACTGGAAACATAGTAGCACCTTAGAGGAGATATTTTCAAACTTCACCTCTATTTATTCTACTAACAAAAGGCCACTTTGGTTGTTCAATGCAGCAAGAAGACAGCAGAGAGCAAAGAGTAAGGACCACTCTTGACGACCCAATAGCTCCTTTTCAGTTAGACCACAGGCTCCTTTAGCTCACACCTCCAGCGCGTCTCTTGGGGCAATATAAGAACAGGTCCAGCTTCTAGCGGTGCTGCTCCTTTCACACCATCTTGGCTTCCACCAGTCTGCAGCTGTGGGCTACCCGAAGCAGAGGTGCTCTGGCTGCGTCCAACAGTTCCTACAGGCACCTTCTCTCATTAATTGCTTTCCCAACCAATATAAATGCTTCAAAACCGACAGGCCACTAGAGGACACCAATTTGTCTTTTTTCTCCATGGACTGAGCTGGTTTGCAGAGTGATCGGCACAGCTGAAGAAACAACACAAACTGCCCCTGTCTGCATGATCTCTTGGAGGCCGTATTTCTGTAATCGCAGGAAGGTCTCTCTCGAGCTAAACGTTGCTACCTGTTCAGTGAACAAACAATTTGGAATTTAGGCATATTCAGTCCTTTCTCCTTCCCCTTCTGGCCAGCACGTCCACGCTTACTTTCTCCTCTATGAGAGAACAAGAGAGCCCTTACAGTAAGACTCCACCAATCGTTCTGCTACTTATCGCTGTGGAAGACGCAGCACAAGCCAATGGGTCCTTTCAAAGACGTATGCTCGGGAAATATACGAAGCGTCAAATAGAAACATGAAGTTGGAACCTCCTCCAGGGTGGCAGGAAACCGTTTCCATCAGTGCACCGTGCCGGGAGAGCTCACAGCTCTCAGATGAGGTCCTTCCTTCTTAAAGTAGCTTGGTCCCACCTGGGTCATGCTCAAAGGGAATGAAAGTGCAGGGCACAGAGCAAAGGGGGCATTCTGTGAACACGAGCATTAAAATATAGTGTAAAATGATGTATTGCTGCAAAACCAGCGTGAAGTTTTAGGTGTACACGCTGCTTCCTGCTCTGCAGTGCTCCCCGCTAGCCCCGTGCTCGCAGGGCGTCCAAGCCACGGCAGGAGGACAATCATCCTTCGAAGCAATGCCATGAGAGAGAGAACGCGAAGGAGCAGTCGGTGGCGGATGTCTCGTGACAGTAAGCCATGCCGCGCTTTTCATCATGAAGCAAATTCCTCTTTGCTGAGATCTATTCCAGGCTGACTTACTGACACAGCCTTCCAGTAACATGCTTTAGGAAGGGAGTATAGAAACACAATCGCTCCGTGTTCTTTCCTGGCTAGCGTGCGTGATCTCAAAAGCCAGCTTTGTCTTCTTACCCATCTGGAGAGAACCACAACGGCTTAACTTGGGCTGCAGACTATTCAGAGCACACAGGATCAGCACACTGAAACTCATGGATGCCACAAAAGGTTAGTCTCGGAAAGCGTTTAAGGAGAACAGCTTTCACGGTTCTTGGATCAAACAGCGTAACAAATTAAACATATAGTGCAATCAGAGGAATGATAATAGGACAGTTTTATTAGTATGTAACGTTCGGAGAACATGGCCATTAAGTTCTGACTGCACAAAGGAACACGCTGCTCAGAGGTGACAGGAGCCCCGTCCCATGTGCACCTTTAATATCCGACTCCTGGGTTGCAATCCCAAAATACATTAATACAAAGCATAAAAACCAGACAAGACAGAGTGAATAGATTATTTCCTACCTTCATCTCCTCTTCCATTTCTGAGAGTTTCCGCTCCAGGGCTCGCTTCTCCTGTTCACAAGGATTCATAACAAAGATGGTCACAAAGATTTAAAAGAAAAACTGTCAGCACGTTTTCCTTTAAAGAAAAGTAAGAGTCCTGTATTTCTGCAGGAGCATTCAGTGAAAAGCACCTCAAAGTAACACACAGGTTANCAGCGCACTCAGGTATTCACCACGTGCTTGAGCTCTTGGAAAAAACTACTGGAAACATAGTAGCACCTTAGAGGAGATATTTTCAAACTTCACCTCTATTTATTCTACTAACAAAAGGCCACTTTGGTTGTTCAATGCAGCAAGAAGACAGCAGAGAGCAAAGAGTAAGGACCACTCTTGACGACCCAATAGCTCCTTTTCAGTTAGACCACAGGCTCCTTTAGCTCACACCTCCAGCGCGTCTCTTGGGGCAATATAAGAACAGGTCCAGCTTCTAGCGGTGCTGCTCCTTTCACACCATCTTGGCTTCCACCAGTCTGCAGCTGTGGGCTACCCGAAGCAGAGGTGCTCTGGCTGCGTCCAACAGTTCCTACAGGCACCTTCTCTCATTAATTGCTTTCCCAACCAATATAAATGCTTCAAAACCGACAGGCCACTAGAGGACACCAATTTGTCTTTTTTCTCCATGGACTGAGCTGTTTTGCAGAGTGATCGGCACAGCTGAAGAAACAACACAAACTGCCCCTGTCTGCATGATCTCTTGGAGGCCGTATTTCTGTAATCGCAGGAAGGTCTCTCTCGAGCTAAACGTTGCTACCTGTTCAGTGAACAAACAATTTGGAATTTAGGCATATTCAGTCCTTTCTCCTTCCCCTTCTGGCCAGCACGTCCACGCTTACTTTCTCCTCTATGAGAGAACAAGAGAGCCCTTACAGTAAGACTCCACCAATCGTTCTGCTACTTATCGCTGTGGAAGACGCAGCACAAGCCAATGGGTCCTTTCAAAGACGTATGCTCGGGAAATATACGAAGCGTCAAATAGAAACATGAAGTTGGAACCTCCTCCAGGGTGGCAGGAAACCGTTTCCATCAGTGCACCGTGCCGGGAGAGCTCACAGCTCTCAGATGAGGTCCTTCCTTCTTAAAGTAGCTTGGTCCCACCTGGGTCATGCTCAAAGGGAATGAAAGTGCAGGGCACAGAGCAAAGGGGGCATTCTGTGAACACGAGCATTAAAATATAGTGTAAAATGATGTATTGCTGCAAAACCAGCGTGAAGTTTTAGGTGTACACGCTGCTTCCTGCTCTGCAGTGCTCCCCGCTAGCCCCGTGCTCGCAGGGCGTCCAAGCCACGGCAGGAGGACAATCATCCTTCGAAGCAATGCCATGAGAGAGAGAACGCGAAGGAGCAGTCGGTGGCGGATGTCTCGTGACAGTAAGCCATGCCGCGCTTTTCATCATGAAGCAAATTCCTCTTTGCTGAGATCTATTCCAGGCTGACTTACTGACACAGCCTTCCAGTAACATGCTTTAGGAAGGGAGTATAGAAACACAATCGCTCCGTGTTCTTTCCTGGCTAGCGTGCGTGATCTCAAAAGCCAGCTTTGTCTTCTTACCCATCTGGAGAGAACCACAACGGCTTAACTTGGGCTGCAGACTATTCAGAGCACACAGGATCAGCACACTGAAACTCATGGATGCCACAAAAGGTTAGTCTCGGAAAGCGTTTAAGGAGAACAGCTTTCACGGTTCTTGGATCAAACAGCGTAACAAATTAAACATATAGTGCAATCAGAGGAATGATAATAGGACAGTTTTATTAGTATGTAACGTTCGGAGAACATGGCCATTAAGTTCTGACTGCACAAAGGAACACGCTGCTCAGAGGTGACAGGAGCCCCGTCCCATGTGCACCTTTAATATCCGACTCCTGGGTTGCAATCCCAAAATACATTAATACAAAGCATAAAAACCAGACAAGACAGAGTGAATAGATTATTTCCTACCTTCATCTCCTCTTCCATTTCTGAGAGTTTCCGCTCCAGGGCTCGCTTCTCCTGTTCACAAGGATTCATAACAAAGATGGTCACAAAGATTTAAAAGAAAAACTGTCAGCACGTTTTCCTTTAAAGAAAAGTAAGAGTCCTGTATTTCTGCAGGAGCATTCAGTGAAAAGCACCTCAAAGTAACACACAGGTTACAACCAGGAGCTGATCAGATGGGCCGGGGCAGCGGGTAAACCAGCGGGCGACACACGCTGGGCCCGTTTCGGCAGGTGTCTTGATCTGAGCTCTCTTCGCACCCCTTCCATGACGCTATCCCCCCCCCTTTAGCGACCCCAGTTTTCAGGACTGTCTGACACAACGGGATTCTGAGCTCTGTAGGTGAAGCCGTGGATTTAACCACACCCCACTAAAGGAGGCAACGAGAAAACTCGCCGAGGCTGTCAAAGGGACCACAGGGAGTGGCGCCTGGAAATTCTGCTTCTCCCAGATTAGTTTAAGGCTTCAAAGCTGTAAAGCTGACTGCTTTCAGTGCATTCTGGAACCCAACAATCACACAGGTAGGCTCTGCCACGTGAGTGCTGGTGGTGCCCTCAGCGGACAGCTAGAGCCCTTGCCCAGATGGAGAGACCTGGACTCCGTCAATGACTTTTTCAACATGGTGGGGGGGCTCGAACCGCCCCGGGAAAGCACACTGAGAAGGAGGAAATGGCAAACGTGGGCCAGGAGCAGGCTTTACACTCTCGGCCCTGCTCCTTTGCCCTCCGCAAAGAAACACGAGGCCAGCAGAGTGAGGAAAACACAGCTTTTGAGTGTGGCCATGCACGATGGGTTCTGGGTCACTTTTTGTCCACAGCACACTTCATCCGGGGATTCATCAGTGCAAAATGCATAAGCCGTCCTGGAAACGGGTAATCCCATCTCCACCAAGACCAGTCGGGCACTTTTGTTACTCTCTAACCCTCAGAAACCTGTACCTGCGGCTGTCGCGACCCTAATTCCACAAACGCAATGCACGACATTGCCCCAGCTTGGAAGCATCGCACGAGTGGGAGATGGGACGCGTGGTGTGAGCTCCCTCTGGCCGGGGGTGTCTGCTCAGGGCACGTGCTCTGACCACCACACTCTCTTTTTCCTGAAAGAAAAGCTCTGCCCACGTCACGACTTCCCNTGCGGCTGTCGTGACCCTAATTCCACAAACGCAATGCACGACATTGCCCCAGCTTGGAAGCATCGCACGAGTGGGAGATGGGACGCGTGGTGTGAGCTCCCTCTGGCCGGGGGTGTCTGCTCAGGGCACGTGCTCTGACCACCACACTCTCTTTTTCCTGAAAGAAAAGCTCTGCCCACGTCACGACTTCCCCCAGCAGCTACGTTCAGACGACAGTGATGGTTGCGTGTTTGATAACCCCACTCAGTCTGCTTCAAGCACACCCAGGAATCAGGCCCACATGGATCAACACTTTGAGGATCTCAGTCTTGCGGTTCAGATGGGTGCAGGGATGCTCAGCTGAGCTTACACGGCAGTGCCACGGCCTGAGCACCAGCTCAGCTCCGGCAGCCTTGGGAACTTCAACAGCCAAAGCCTGGCACCTGCGCCAGTGCGTGTACCATGCACTTGTTCTGAGGGCTGATGCGCTCTCCCTAACTGTTCCTGTCCAAAGTGGAGATCTTGAATGTCACCTCCTCCAGACTGTATCTGGCAAATCCCAGGAAGTGTTCACATATAAATAATTAAGGTCTTTCATGGTAGGAATTGAATTTAAACACACGGTTCGACCACCCAGCAAAGCTCCTAAAAATTCAGGAGATGAAACGCTTTAGGAGGAACCTGCACCTCAGGCAACCCTCCAACATGGAAGTGGATGTTACTGAGAAACTGGAGCCAGGCTCCAGCTTTAATTAACCACTGAGGTATGGGGTGAGAGAAAGAGTGGTAACAGCCACCAGCTGAAGCAGGGGAGGTCCTGACTAGGTAAAAGGCAGGGGTGGTGGTGGTGGTGGAAATCACTATGAGGATAGTTAAGAACTGGAAGAAGGGGCTGCAGCTGTGGAAGCTCAGAGATCTTCATGAAATGATGGGACAAAGCCCTCATTAACCTGGTTGACTCTGCTGGGATGCACTACAGATCTCCTTGGATCCCTTCTAATCTGACTGAAGCTACGGTCACTTAAGGCAGAGATGTAGCCAAACGCTGCCCATTCACCTTAGCTTCCTGCAAGGAATCTGACTGCTCAATTAAGAGGAAGGAGCATTCAAACATTCAGCTTTCAAGTATAATCACAAGCCAGACACCCAGCTAGTGTTTTGCCTTGTTGCTCCCCGCCCCCCCCAACCCAGTCTTTATTTATAAGGATCAAGAATATTTTAAAGCATGATGGACCAGCAGTCTCTTAGCATGATACAATTCGTCGGTCTGCAGCTTCCTATAACAATAGAAAGGAATCAGAACCAAGCTGATCTGCAAAGAGAGCAGCAAAGGCTCAGACACTGAAAAGGTCAGAGCACAATTATCGCTGTGCACTGCTCCACAAGGCACAAATATAACTTATCTTTTAATTAACACTTCCCTTCAAGAAATTACTATGCCCCAGAAGAAAGCACAGACACATACCCTTTTCTCCATCTCCAGCATGCTGGACCGGTCAGAAGTTTTCTCCTGTTTCTGCTATGCAAATTAAAAACAGAAAGCTATTAAAGCTGAGAGGCATTCCCGGGATGCTGCACAAAGGCCTGGATAGCCCACAGATGCTGTTGCCTGGAGAAGCAGCAGTCTTTACAGAATCACTCACACCTATTTCTGTGAAAAATAACAGTCTGCTCTGTAGCACCTTCCCTCCCAAGAGCTAAACCCCTTCCCACGCTGGAACACGCACTCGCTTGTCATGGGCTCAGTTTTTCCAGTCTACGAGCCGGGTTTTGCCTTACCTGGGCTGCTTTTTCCAACTTTGATTTGATGTCAGCCAACTCATGCTGGGCTTCTTGCAGTTTCGACTTCAGCTTTTGATTTTCCGACAGGGCGCTTTCATATAACTGGAATACGAAACAAAAGATTTTGATTAACCAGGCTGCTCTTCGGCCGCCGCACAGACCCAGCTCTGCCGCATGACTCCGAGCAGACGCGTGTCGTCGGCGCCGAGCAGAGGCAGCTGTGGCGTTTGCATTGCTCCCCCGTGGCAGGATATTCGAAGAAGGGCAAACAGAGTTCGTCTGGATGCTTTACTTGCATTTTCATAATTCATACGAAATCAGAAAACAGCTGTTTAATGTTGTAGGGTGTTTAAACATAGCCAAGAGGCAAGGACAAGGGATGTTTCTAATTTAGGTAAACCACCGCGCATAACGAAGTACTAAGTTGTGCGTGCTGGATGTAGCTGAACCTACGATTCTGTTGTGCTCCCCAACACAGCACAGCCTAGTTGCTCTTGCGTGCTTTTAGTTTGAAGAGGAGGAGAAACGAGGACGTTTTAAGCCGCTCCAAAATGGATTTTTTCCCTTCAGTTCCTTCAGACCAGCGGAATTTCCATCCCTCTAAGAGGACAAACTGGCACACTGCCTGGCTCTCCCGGACGGACATGCTCGTGAAGGAGAGCGGGATGCTGCTTACCGTGCGAGGCTCTTCAGCATCACAGTCATTTCAGAACTAAGGTTGTCTTAATCTGATTACTTTTCACATGGTCTTTGCACTGATAGTGGATGTGCATGGCAGTCCGTATTATTGCCTTTCACGGATTATGTCAAAGTTTTCAGAGATTATAGAAGAAATAATTCTGGAATGTTA
Organism: Steatornis caripensis; assembly: GCA_013398225.1. Classification (NCBI taxonomy): domain Eukaryota; kingdom Metazoa; phylum Chordata; class Aves; order Caprimulgiformes; family Steatornithidae; genus Steatornis; species Steatornis caripensis. Next base: position 24,815 of record VZSC01018527.1, read on the forward strand.
CAGCAGCAAAAAGAATTCTGTGGGGATACGCATGCTTGAGCCACGCTGGCATGCTCAACAGCATCTTTTCTTGCTCCTTTCAAATCCCTCCCAGCATTTCTCCAGCCTGACTCCTCAGTCCTGCCCTCCCCGCCCCCCCTTCCCCGATACCTGACTTTGCGCTCCCTGTCCTTTTTCAACTCTCTGAAGGGCCGATACATTTGAAAAAGGCTGGTGTGCCTCCCAAAAGCAATGGAAACAGGGAAAACGAAAAAGAACTTTTTCTATTTCTTTCCAAGGACTCTCAGCGCAGGTTTCTGCAGCGACAGGCAGCTTCTAAGGCGCATGCAGTGACAACAACAATTAAAAAATCCTACTTTTTTATAGTCCCTGTTACTCTCCTCTTCTGCTCTGCTGCTGAGGGCAGCTAACCGGTTCTCCCTCCGGGTGTAGGCACTGGAGCGGCTGGAGGCACGATCACTGTAGGAGTCACTGGTGCTAGGGTTCGTAGCTGCTTCCAACCTGAAATGCAATGAAGGTCGAGCACCACTGTTACTCTGGGACAGCCAGTATCAGCCCGACCGGCTGGGGCTCGAGGCCGTGGCAGACCCAGCTGAGCAGAGGTGCTGGGCTGGCTGAGAGCCCCCTCCACCCCGCAGCAGGGCATCGCTGCCGATGGCCCCGCAGCCACCACTGTTTTAAACTGGAAAAAATCCAGTGGGTATCAGGCCAAACCCCTAATGGGCAGTAATTTCCCATGGACCTCTCACCTTCGTGGTGGGAGTGGGCTCCATTTCTAACAGGGCACAGAGGGGTTTTTGTCTCTGCGGAGCAGCTGTTAAATAATTCGGGGAGCAAAGGATGAAAGCAAACTGGCCCAAAAGTTGAGCTACGGTAAGAAGCAAACGGCCAGCACCAGCTTCAGCTTGTGCTGTTGATTTGAATCACTGGGAATCCCCAAAGCCATACAAGACATATTGTCAATAAATATTAAATAAAAAACTCTCAAAAAATTGCAGTTCTTACCTGGAAAGTCTTTCATGCTGGAGGGAAAAAAAAAGAAAGAAAAAGGGAATTAATGACGAGGAGAATTAAAGGATCAATTCAAGAACTGCAGAGCCACCATGCAGCAGCAATTTCCCACCTCCGACACCGGCACCCGGCTCACAACAAGCCAAGCAGCATTATTTCCCACGCCCAAACTGGGCATCGCCGATCCCTGCCGGAATCTCTTCAACTGCTCCAGCTCCTCTGAAGCATTTCAGATCTCATTTCTTTTGCTAACCTAAAAACTACGGAACCTTGCTCTTCAAACCCTAGTTTCCAGAATTGAAATCCATTCCTTTGAACCAAAACCAATCTATCGTTTCTCAATTCAAATTGTTCTTCCCGGCTTTGCTCACCGTCCTACGCATGATGTGGGTGAGCGGCGCTAACGGACCATGGTACGCAGAGCTCGCTGCGCGCTTGTGTTGAACTTCAGGAAACGACAAACGGTGCTTTCTCTCCACGGGCGACTACCTCCCCCACGAAGAAAAGCTTCACTGCGACAAGGAGATAGATACACAACAGAAGCCGCACGAGGCAGGGAGAGGAACGTCACACCAGCCAAAAGGCTGGACATGCTGGTTGAAGCGCTGCGTTAGGTTCTTTGTTGCCCAGCAACACCCAAACCTCCGTGGTGCGGTCCTCGGTGCCGCCTTTGCTGCAGCCCACTGACGCGTGTAAACCAAAGAGGATCCGGGCCAACTAACGCACAGAGGAGGTCGCAGGGAGGTTTTGCTTGGCATTGCAATGTCCTACAGGGGCTGGCTGTGGGAAACCACCGTTTTTAAGAAAGTTTTCTGGATTGGACAGTTCTTTCCTATTCTCCGCAAGGTTTCTCTTTGCCTGGCAGACATTTACTCAATTTCAAGGTGCAGTTGAACTCTTGTTTTNCGGTGCGGTCCTCGGCGCCGCCTTTGCTGCAGCCCACTGATGCGTGTAAACCAAAGAGGATCCGGGCCAACTAACGAACAGAGGAGGTCGCAGGGAGGTTTTGCTTGGCATTGCGATGTCCTACAGGGGCTGGCTGTGGGAAACCACCGTTTTTAAGAAAGTTTTCTGGATTGGACAGTTCTTTCCTATTCTCCGCAAGGTTTCTCTTTGCCTGGCAGACATTTACTCAATTTCAAGGTGCAGTTGAACTCTTGTTTTCAGTTCCTTGAATGGGGAATTGAGCCCGACAGTCCCCTGCTAGTTTTGTCAGCAGCGTCATTTCTCTGAGTGAGCACAAACCACCTGCAGGCGCTACCAGTTACTTCCCCAGACCCTTTTCAGTAAGTGCAAGAGTCAACGCAAGAAGGACATTACAGACAAGACGAGGGCTCAGGCTTTTAGTGCCCAGCCACTCTTGTGTTGGAGTTCGCGCTGCCCAGATACACCACCACATCTAGTGCCCAATGCCTGGCCGTGTGGCAGATTTGCTGCTGGTCTGGCACCCCAGCGCCTGAAGACTTCAGACCTCCTGCTCAAGCCTGGCACCCAGACGCCACCTCTGGTTACTCGGGCAGGTTTCTGGGAGCACACACACCACGGGCAGCTGAATTAAGCCACCTCGTTACAGGGAGAAGGAGGGTACACGAGTGACCCTGCAATCTCCACTTCAAGCAAGGGGGACGCAGGGGCAAGTCCCAGAGCAGCACGGCCTGCGCGCAGCCTGCCTGTGACGCTGCCCTCCGCCCCTCAGGACGCAGGGACCCGGCTACGTATTGTGTACGCCTGGTTACGACGTTTTAAATTCATCCTGCCCTAATGTATCCCTCACCTTGAATCCTAATTCCAGACAGGAGCCTCCCCAAGGAATCTGCCATCCCTGCTCTGCAGGGCAGCCCTCTGACGTGAGACGCAGTGATCTGACCAGTACAAGAGAAACGAACTGAAGGATCCCAGCACATTTGAAGCCCCACAGATGGACAGTATGTTCAGTCAAAGCTGCTAAACGCAAAACTCAAAAGGATGAGCAAGCCCTGTATTAATTAGAACGTTCTCCCTAGAGCTGCGCCCGCAGGGCCACGCTCAGCTGGGCTCTTGGGGCAGGACCGGGTGCCAGCCCCACGCCGTAGAGATGGTCACCAAAGCCCCAGGGGCCCGTCTCGGTGCTGGCACAGATCCTAAGCCATGGCAGCGGGTCCAGGGCCACATTACTTTATTAGCTCTAACCCCCTTCTCATGCACCAAAAGCTTTCTTTGCATCCTGCAGGTGAGAAACCACCCAAGGGAGACAGCAAATGGCTTTCCACCACAGCTAAGCACGGCTGCGCTTCCACAAGCGGCACTGGATGCTGTCTGGGAAGCTTCTCGCGCGGCCAAACGCCCGGCAGCTGCCTGCCGTTGTCACAGGGACATCTGCCTGCTGGTCCAAGCAGCCGTGCCTCGGGCCGCTCTCCGTAAGAAGCTCAAAGCCAGCAAGTTGAGAAGCAGTTTCCGTANGTCTGGGAAGCTTCTCGCGTGGCCAAACGCCCGGCAGCTGCCTGCCGTTGTCACAGGGACATCTGCCTGCTGGTCCAAGCAGCCGTGCCTCGGGCCGCTCTCCGTAAGAAGCTCAAAGCCAGCAAGTTGAGAAGCAGTTTCCGTACGGCTGGCCTCTGCCATGGGGTCATCATTAGAAAGATTCCCCATTTTCAGCCGCAAACACGCGGGTTGATGTCTCCAAGGTCTTTCGTTAGCAAAGCTTCCAACATTTGCCTCTTAAAATCCTCAGCTGCCTGCAGCTCCCTTTTAATTTTGGCCCAATGACCCAGCCTCCCCTGTTGAGCGGGAGTGGGGAATTAGGAGGTGATTAACAAGCCTCTTGTTGAAAGTTACTGGTGCACTTTATGCTAATCCCCTTCAGTGACGACTTCTCTTACGATGACAAACAGCTAGGCGAGGAATCCACTTAATATCAGGCTTGCATTTATTTCAACAAACACACCTGCTAATGCATTTGCACAGTGCTGAGAAAGTTGACACTCGGCTGGGCAAGGCAACGCGGCAACCAAGCAGTAAAACCTGAGCGGGACCCCGTGCCAGCCCGCGCGCCTGCAGCAGGAGGGAAAAACCATTTTTGTCTCTTTTTTTTTCTCCAAAGAAAGGAATAATTTCTATAGGCGGATGGAGCAGTGGTGCGCTTCTGCAATGGAAGGGCCGGATAAGAAAGGAATCACTTTGAACATAGCTGCTGAGAACATCAAAGGGGAAAAAACCCAACGGGTTTACAGGAGTTAAAACCTTCCTGTGATGGATACTGAGGTGAAGTGTTTCAGGCTGCAACTGTCTCCGTGTCTCTAAAGAGGAAGAGAGATACCTGCTGAGGCGGGAGGACCTGCGAGCACCGTTCCTGCCGTTGCTGCTGGCATCGGAGCAGAGGAGCCGGCAGCTCCAGGACTTGCCCAGCCAAAACCCGGGTATTTCCTAGCGCTCAGTGATTTCTCCTCCCGCGACTTTGTCTCCCTTTGGGCTCACTTAAAGCACGTCTCTGGGCCATAAAACGCCTCCAGTGTCTCGCAGGAACCGCACGGAGCTACAGGAAATCTGTGTTTGCAGCTGTTGGGAAAGGCCGTGTCTTTCCCTTACCCTTCAATTTTTGGGTGCCTCTCCACGTTGTTTCAGTTAAAAGTGGTATTTCTGAGACAAAGCCGATTAAGTTTGGGAGGAACTGGATGAAGGCTGACAAAGCCTGAAGGAGATGTTACAGCAGCTGTTGGAAGCGCCCCTGCCACACTTAAAGTCGCAGAACAGTTTTCATCAGTGGATCAATCTCCTGCTTGCTGCTACCTTCAGGGAAGGAGAAGAGATTGATTTATTTTGTTTTAGATCAGTTTCTGGTTCAACATTTTCCTGGGTTTTGCGCAAACACCCAAGGAGCTGCTCGTTCAGGTGTTTTGTTGTTTTGTGGGGGTTTTTTAAATAACGAGGGAGGAGGGAAAAAAAAATCCGGAATGGAAAAACAAAGTTCCACATGGCACCTTCAAGAAAAGGCTCTGACTAAAAGAAGTGACGTGGAAAGCAGCAGTTCTTAGCACGAAGAGAGGCTTTGACGTCCGAGGGAACGGGTTAAACAAAACGGTCGCTGAAATCTCGTACTCCTGGGAGGCGGCTGGGCTGTGCAGGAGGCACCCGAGAGGGGAAGGTGAGCCCTGGGCGCAAACATGGGACTAGGTGCTTAACTGCGACACCCTGCTATTTGCTCAAGGACGGACAAACATTTTCAGAGGCCACGCTGGAGACATATTTTCAGCAGAAAACAACTTCTTTCCAGTTCAGTTCTGCCCTGCTTTTGGCCACAGCGCCCTTGGAAACCTTTGCCACGTGCTTCGAGCTGCACCCGCGCTGTCAGCTCAGCGACCGCCTCTCCTCAACTCCCCGCCCCTTCTTTTAAAACAACCACAAAATATTCATTTAAACTTTCGCAGCACCAGCTGTCTCATTGCACTGTGTGTGTAAGTAGTGAAGAAGGTTGTACCTGCTCAGAGATGCCGTCCCAGAGCTGGAAACTCCGAGGGCAGAGGCAGAGGTGAAGGGCAAAACTTTCCCCTTCATTTCCTCTACGAAAAGTTGGGGGTGAACAGAGGGAAACAAGAGCGGAGGCACCAAACGTGCGCCTATCGACTACGCTGGTGCAGGAAAGGGCTTTCCCTTCCTGATTTTTTCTTGAACGAATACTGTGCAAGCTGTTAAGGTTAAAAAGGGGATGCCGAGAAGCTGCTCTATCAACTGTTTGTATGCAGGGGTTTTTTTTTCCCCTCCCCTGACAAATTTGGAACAGCACTGTCAGTTTTGCCCAGGCTCCTTCATTTCCCTTGGGATCAAAAGTTTGACTAGAAACATGAACAGCAAGGGAAGCATCGGGTTGTGAAATTATCCTTCCTGCGATCTAAACAGGGTCATATCGCTGCAGGGCTCGGGGCGGCAGCGGCGGCCCCCAGGGAAAAGCGAGGCACTGGAGGCGGCTGTCCTGGTTCAGAAACCAGCACGGCAGCCAGCGCCGAGCCGAGACCCCGGCACTCCTGCGGAAGAGCACCGAGACACCCAAGGGGATGGCTTTTAAAGGAAAACCTCAAGGCACAGAGCACTCGCGGGCGTGCTTGCAAGTTTCTGGCAGTCCTCCGCTCTCAGACCTCTCACCTGAGAGATCACATCGTGTTGCCTCCCGTGCGTCTCCTGGTGGGCAGCACCGAGCCCTGGCCCAGGCTGCCCAGGGAGGCTGTGGGGTCTCCTTCTGCGGAGAGATTCAACCCCGCCTGGACGCGTCCCTGTGCCCCCTGCGCTGGGGGCACCTGCTTTGGTGGGGGTTGGACTGGGGGATCCCCAGAGGGCCCTGCCAGCCCCCGCCATGGTGTGACGCTGGGATTCAGGCAGCGCTGGGGGTGGTGGAGGACAGCAAAGGCGTTCAGCTAGTTTTGCCAGCCCTCCTGGATGGGGTCAGAGAAGATCCAACCCAGGTGGGCTGGCAAAGCACAGGGCAGCTGAGATGGGACCTGAGACGAAGCGCAAAGGGCACCACAGCGGACCGATCGCCCTGCGCAAGCTGCTTCCTTCTGGGCTCCCCAGCTCTCGCTGCGCTGACGTTGGTCAGCCCCGAGGAAAGGGCACAGGCAGGTACGGCCGCGGCTTTACTCGCCCGGCCTGCCGGCATGCTGCGCAGCGCCAGGAATGCCGTACGGTTTTGATTTTAGAAACGTGTTCGGACTGTGGAGGGCAGGAGCCTCCTCTTAAAAACTCAGAAACTTTTACAGCTGTTAGGAGTTCAGCAAAGTCTAATTAAAACCAAATTTCTCGTGGAAGGTTTAGATAAATCGCAGCCCTGAAATGCAGTGCCAAGAGGGGGATCGGCCACTGCTCTTGCCAAGTCAGAAATTGGTCTAATTACTTCCAATTGTGTTCTTCTGCGGCTGGGATCTGACCCAGCAAAGGCAGAAAAAGGCTACTATTTACATTTTTTCAAAAAAAAAAAAAAGAAAAAAAAACATGCTTTGGGAACATTTCGTGCTTCTTTATCTCCAAGTGGCCAACCTCAGGAAATTGTGCACTATTTTCAGATAGTTCTCAAGGAATTTATTTTGGTGTGTTCTGTCTCAGAGATCCCGACCAACGCTTACCATTAACCAACCACCACTTAACAAGATCCCGGAGCACAGCTCCAGCCCTGCTGCCCTCCCTTTTCTTAATCAAGAGGGGAAGTTTTAGGAACCTCTCAAATTTTATTCTCGTGCTGGCAAATATCCTTCTGCTGAGCCCTGTTTGTTTTAGAAATTAAATGTAAAATGAAGCCAGCTGCTTTGGGGGCCAGTTCTTTCCCTCCTATACACAAAAGCCACCACGTTCCTGCAGTTACGTGGCTCTGCTGCTCCTACACCTCCACAGCTTTACGCGCTTGGCTAGGCTGATGCACGGCAGCCGTACGAAGGACAGCCTCTGCGGTGCGTCGCGTTGCTGCAGGCAGAAGCCTTCCCAGAGCCGGAGGGAGGAAAAGCGATGAGGAAGGCCGCCTGGTACACGTCCGATTCACAGACCCATCCCCATCGGGTACAACTCACATCGGCGCTCCCCTCACGCCACATGGGTCTTTCAAGTCAGGTATGGTCGGGGTCAAGTTTGGTTTTCTGGCGGGCGCAGAATAATTACGTGAGGTTGAACTCTGCTTTTGGTACAGTTTCTCGAGGTCACTGCCTGCCTCGGAAAGCTGCTCCGCTGACCTCAGAGCTGTGGTTTGCTACGGCGCCCCGTTAGCTACAGCTGACGTGATGAATCGTGCCGCCTTCCAACTCGAGTCTGCATTTGTGCAAATGCAAGGATTACAAAATCCCATTGATATGATTAATAATCCAGTGCAGCCAAACCACCTCCACATAACCTCCAACTCCCAAAAGCCTGATGCAAAATATGTTTTCGCAAACTATAAATCAATAAGCTTTGCTTAATAAAAACTGCCGTTGCTGAAGCATAATATTACAAGGTTCTCCAAGATGGAATAATGGCTTTGGCAGCCAGCTGCAACAGATCCCACCATTTTCAGGATGGCTAGCACGTATTTAATCAGAAACAAACACATGCGGCTGTAATGGGCTGACGTCCGCACCTCCTGCCACCCCAAACGCACCTAAACGTTCTGCAGCTGTACGCCGGGCTGTGCGACTGCCAGCCTGTGCCTCAGTTCCCCACCGCTCCCACGCGGCCCCTTGGCTTCGCAGCAGCTGCAGTTTATTACCGCCGCCTCCTGGGGATAAAACTCGCCATGTAAAACGTCAGGCTGGATTGTATTTTAATTTTGCGAAGGCCACAATTCAGAAACCTGCGTTTGTTGCTCTTATATTTTTTTTCCTTCTTTTCTAAGGGATCAAATTTTATTGGTGAAAAATCTAATTTCACAAAGCAATGTGATCTTAGACAAAACTCTCCAGACACAAGGAAATAAAAGCCAAATGGCCAAGTGACACAAGGATCGAACATTTCTGCTCCTAAATTTCTTCAAGATGCGAACGCCGCAAGTCTGCAGGCAACGACCTCTTCCTTGCCCCCGCAAACGCTCTAGTGGGATGTTTTCAGGTGCTGTCATGGGGTATTTAAATACCTGCTTGGTCACCAGCCAGCGTTCAAGCTGCCTAAAGCCACCGTGCCAACTTTTCGGCCTGAAGCGTGCTCCAACACCTGGCGAACACTTCCTCCAAGCACACAGCACCCCCACGCCACGCAGCGCTTGCACGCAAGAGTGACTGGGGCTCGGTTAGGCACGCTGTCCCCTCTGTATCATGCAAAGCGTCTTGTGCTGTTAGAATTAAGACAGTTTATACTGCCTCCTTCCCCTCCCGCCTCATTTGTTTCAGTCTGAAATAGCTCCAGACCAGCTGCCAGTCAGTGAGTTGGACCCGGAGCTACTCATCTACTCGAGGACCTCGGCTCCAAAGATCTTACTTTTACTGAACTGCAGTAGTAACCTCAGCAACTAGAGGTCATTAAAAAAGAATTTACAATTCATTCTAAAAAAACCACAAACATCAAACCCAGCCCCACACCACCACCAACCTAACAATTCCCCAAGGACCGTATGTTTTCCCTTGACCACCAGGTGCAGCTCCGGTGCGTGAGGCACCATCTCCACTGGTGGGAGTCTGCAAGCACAAGACGCGTCTGTTGGGAACGGCGTAGGTATAGGCGCCGGTGCTGCGGCGAGATGGATGGGCCGAGCTCTGTGTCTCGCCTAGCCCTGTTTTCAACGGGTTTGCATTTGTTTTGTGAAAAACAAAACTATAACGGGCTCCTGCAACAGAAATAAACATTCGTTTCCAGCTCAGCAGTTTGAAGTGGTTCGCTGCCTGCAGAGTTTCCACCCGCTCTCCCCATCACTTCCCGTGGCCGCTCGTTCCCACCCCGCAGCACCTCCCCGTCCCAGTTGTGCCAACGTGCTTGGTTTTGTGGCCGTACCACGAGCTGACCCAAATTAAAGATATCCTCTTCCTCCTTCTCCCTTCACCCCTTTTACGGTCCAGACTGACTCCCTGGTCCGGTACAACCTCAAGCTGTCCTCCGACCTTCCGGCCCCACCGCCCTGGGACAGGCAACGGTTTCAAAAGCTGAGCCATCACAAGTGATTGTTCTCTGGCTGCTTGAGCAGCTTCTTCAAAGGCATCCGTCACTGACCAGCTGGGAGAGGGCCACGATGGGAGTTTTAAATGCAGCTGCAGCTTCTTTCCGAAGCGTCCATGACCATCCAGGTCCTTTAATAGTTAACAGACTCCCCGCTATGGCTTTGGCTTGGATCAGTTTGCTCTGTTCCTCAGAAGGGAGGAGAGCTGAAGAAGAAAGCTTGGCCGCGGGGACACAAGCCACTCACCCCATGGGTCACAGCGTGCGCCCTGACCCGTTTTATTTACACGGGCAGACGCAGGCAGAGACAGGAGCATCGCCTGGCTACTGAGCCACAGCAGGGGACACCTAACGAGTGGTGCCCCAAGGATGACTGGAAGCCCCGATACGCTTGCAGACATGGACGTTTACAGAGGAAAACTCAAACAAACCCCAGAGAACAAACAGAACCCAGAAGGGTTTCAAACCGATACCCATCTAAAGAACGTGATGCTTGAGAAACAACCCATGATAAACAAATCACGGTGCTGAAGAACACAGACTAAGGTTAATTGCTTTAAAGTTCAAGTTTCAGTATCCCACATTTTTTGTTGGCTAACAGGAGAGGAGGTAATAATTTCGGCAAATACTACGTAACTATCCAGAAATTAGATAGGAAATGTCATGAGACAACTTATTTGACCCCATTTCAATCTACGCAGCATCATTTTTATCTCAACTAGAACGAGTCCAAGGCACTAAACGTAAACCCAGGAAGACAAAGTTTCCTGGAGAAATGTTTTCATAACACTCTTTAATCTCTACCTCGTTTGCAGCGGCAGCACAGCAAGCCAAATGATTCACACAGGTCCACCTAACGTGAGAGTAAACCTGTTACCGCGAATATCTGAAACAGGACTAAACCTGTTGCAAAAGCAGTCATGGAGTGAAAACTGGCAGACACATTTCTATGCAAAACTCTGCAAAGGCTGTCATCCGATCAGGCATTTCCACCAACCTCTCAGCACTCCTGGACACCTCGCACTGATCAGAAGTAGTCTGGTTTGGTCACATTACCAGATCTCTAAGATTTTATACCATTATTTACGCATTAATATCCCAGCCATGCTGGTTTTATTTGCATGCCAAGCACCCGCAGCTCAGATGGCTAATGTTTTCGTGTGTTAGCTTTTTTTTAATTTTTGTTTAAGATTTGGTTTGGATTCTAGACGTACGCGCCCGCATCAAAAATCGCACCCAGATAAGACGTGTTTGCTGCCATGGTAATCACTGCTTAGAGCAACCGCGGGCTTGCTGTGGAGGCTCGCTAACAGAGATGGCAAATTGGAAACGGTTGCTTTTTACGCTCGAGTATTACTATCAAGTGACTCGGTGAAAACATATGNCCAGATAAGATGTGTTTGCTGCCATGGTAATCACTGCTTAGAGCAACCGCGGGCTTGCTGTGGAGGCTCGCTAACAGAGATGGCAAATTGGAAACGGTTGCTTTTTACGCTCGAGTATTACTATCAAGTGACTCGGTGAAAACATATGGCCCATAAAAGGGGATGCTGCTGCAGCCAGTATTCCACTTCGCACAGCTCCTTCAGACGCTCCAATGAAAGGCAGAGGGAAACCGCTCAGTACAGACCACTGAGCATACTTCAAGCTTTATCGCTGAGCCCTTAGTGACAAAAATTCAGCTGGAAAGCTCAAGCGATAAGTGCTGAAGGCAGCTTAATGAGGGAGCGATCTAACATCAGAGGGGAAAAGTCTTGTAGTGGAACCGTGAATACGGCCAGAACAACAAGAATTATGTAGGGTCTCTTGAGGAGCGAGTAACAACCACCGAGGGATGGCGGCCAGAGGGATGCGCACGTGCACGCTACGAGGGGTTAAAGTTCTGACGGTCTTTTGTACAGCAAAATACATCGGCTGACGAGACAAGAAGGAGCAGTCTGTAAAAGAAAGGAAGGCTGCTTGACGAAGAGGTGGGAAACAACCGGAAAGCTGCAATTACAATCTGTGCGGTGAGCAGGGACCGTGTGTTCTCCTTAGCTTTCATTTTCCTACCCAACCGAAACCCCACGGAGAAACGCAGGGGTTATGAAGTACCACAACGAACAGATGGATGAGCCTAAACACAAACTACAGGGTATTTCCTACGAATAAACAACTGGCACAGCATAAACAGGATTGAAAAAAAGGAAAAAAAAGAGAGAAACTTCAGCCCTTGCTTCTGTCACCCTCATCCTTCCCATCCTGCCATTTATTTATTTGCTTACACGAGTTGCCTATTACACCCCTGGTACTGACTATGCGGATAATATTTTTTTTGAGGAAGAGAAACCTTGAGTTAAAGCAGCACGGTGCAAAACTATGTGACAAAAAGGTACCCACCGCCACAAAAACGGAAGCTTTTGCCAAATAATGGGACAATCTGAATTGATTTCAAAGGGAATTTTGGTTTCCACCTTCTAGCAACAGCCTCATTAACGCAACTGAGAAGGTGGAGCTAGCAACGCATGCCCTGGGTACTTCAATGGGATTTCCTTGGCTATTTCTGTATCGGTGACTGTAATTCTGTAATTCCACAAGACATGAAGGATCTTGGCTTGCAGAGCTTCAGGGGCAACAGGACAGCGCTGGCCTTGCACATAGAGGTGGTCACACACCAGCACCCCGCTCTCCCCAGGATCTCCTCTGCCGGCCTCTTGCTCCCACGCCCTCTTCAAGGATATTGCCTTTCTTAGGACTTGAATGAGTTCACTGCAAGGTGTTCACCTTCTTCAGCCGTGCACTTGGGGAGATCCCAATCCCGTCAATTAAAGGCGGAAAACCCCACCGGCAATGTTATCAAACCCCTAAGGCGGAGTGTTACAAGCAGCAGGGCAAGTGCAGCAGGGAATGCCATAGGAAACCGCTTTGCGAACGACAGCTGAACGCAGCTGTTTGGCACTGATGCTCCAATAAGTAAAACCTTCTTTGCTTTGTCTGGTTCTGCAAGAGGTTTTTTCCATGCCTGTATCATGTGTGAGGCTCCCTGCCTGCTCCGCTGGGAACGTTTAGAGCCCACAGGTCTGCTGGTATCAATCCTGACCAGATGGAGAGACAGAAGACTCGAAGCCAGCACATCCCTACCTGCTTTACTAAGGCTGGTGGCACCTGCGGCAAGGGCTGCCGGCACTGTGGGCACGGGGCAGCGGGTGTGTGGGGAGTACCGTGGGGCAAATCCACAGGAAATCGCACTCCGTTATTCCTCTTGCTTATGGCAGAATGACCTTGTCTTGGAGAAAGAGTTAACTCAGATGTTCATTTTAGCCTGAAGTAAAACCTTCTCTAATCAGCCTTTTAAGGCACGGGCTATTTCCGTAAGCCAGACAGCACCAGGGCTGTTTCCTACACTGACTCCACAGCTGATGCTGCTGCACTCCCAGCCTGGCTTCTCCCACACCGATGCTCTGGAGCCACGGCCAGCATCACCACTTACTACTGCAAGAACCACCACAATTTCCGCACTCACACGGTNTCTCCCACACCGATGCTCCGGAGCCACGGCCAGCATCACCACTTACTACTGCAAGAACCACCACAATTTCCGCACTCACACGGTGGCTTTCACCTAAATCCCGCTTCCACGAGAAGCTGAGGGAAGCTCTTCTCCAGGCCCTCCCGCTCCCACCCAGCACCCTTCTGTACCCACCTGAAGCTCCCACCACCTCCTCCAACACCCACGGGACCCCCAAGAGGCTGCGATCCCATCACGGCTATTGACAGAGCAAACCGGTGCCGCCGAGGAGTTTGCATCAAAGCAGCCAGGCATGCCGCGTGGATGCAGCAGGCACGGCTCTTGTGAGGTGTCTGTCACTTGTTCATACGCCCAGATGCATAAGGAGGGGAAAATGAGTCAGTCTGTGCACGCCGAACGTGACTGATTCTAAAACACTTGGGTTTCGAAAGAACTTAGAACATTTTCAGCTTTATGACTAAGAGCACANGGAGTTTGCATCAAAGCAGCCAGGCATGCCGCGTGGATGCAGCAGGCACGGCTCTTGTGAGGTGTCTGTCACTTGTTCATACGCCCAGATGCATAAGGAGGGGAAAATGAGTCAGTCTGTGCACGCCGAACGTGACTGATTCTAAAACACTTGGGTTTCGAAAGAACTTAGAACATTTTCAGCTTTATGACTAAGAGCACATGTGAAAGGTTCCCCATCT
>VZSC01018534.1:7479-17665 GCA_013398225.1 Steatornis caripensis
GGGGGGGGGGGGGGGGGGGGGGGGGGGGGGGGGGGGGGGGGGAGGGGGGGGGGGGGGGGGGGGGGGGGGGGGGGGGGGGGGGGGGGGGGGGGGGGGGAGCCGGTGCCCGGCCACCCCCCGGGAGGCGGGCAGCACGGGCCGCCCGTGCTCGGGCCTGCTCTGTGCTCCACCACCAGAGACGTTTTTACGTTTTTTTTTTTTTTCCCCTTTTTTTGGCTCATCTTGTGCTGCCAGGCCGAGGCGGGAGTGCGGGGGTGCCAGGGCTCCTGTCGGCAGCTTCTGTTTTATGCATAAGGTGCTGTGGGCCTGGCAGGGCAGGGCAGGACCCCCCCCGGCCCCACAGAAACCTCCTGTTTTTCAGTGCGTTTGTTAGCTTGGCCCTCCCCAACGAGCGCCCGAGAGTGCAAACACCAACCCCTGACTTTGATGAAATAAAGCTGGAAGCCCCAGGAGCATCGTAGACAATGCTAAGTGAGATCAGGTTTGTAATCCCCGTCCAGATCGCATGAGTGAATGGAAGTAAAACCACAGAAACTGGAACTGTTAAAGCATTTTCACCTCTCGCTATGCTGCCTAGCCACATCCGCGGACTGGAGGGAGCAGGAGTTGCTCGCAAGGAACTGCGCCGGAGCAGAAGTAGCCAGGAAGTTGTTTTTGGAGGCTGGGAGCTGCCAGGGCATCGTGTGGCTGCAGCCCTGCATCCCAGGGCTTCAGTCCAAGTGATCTTTGCGCCATTTTCAGAAGGCGCTAGGATAACATCGTGCTTTGCTTTGGGGCTCCTCAGACTTGACTGAGGGTGAACCATCTCGGTTCCCAAACCCACAGGATCTCTACTGCAACAAGAAGGAAAACCCCAAAGCAGGGGTTTGTGAAGATGTGCATTACTTGAAGCAATCCTGCATCCCAATTTCATTTGGAGCTGTCTGGTTTTGACCTCTTCCAAAAACTTTTTCTGCTCTTACCCCAGTACTTTTAGCGAAGTACATCTGTCTGAGGAAACAACAAACCCTCACCTGCCAGACAGATGAATAAGCACACAGCTCTTTCATTTATTAATTTGCGACACTCTAATACAGAACCCCTCCTCCACGCAGATAGAGAGTCTGTTGACACCATGTTTTCTGCAGACCTTGCTCTAGAATTTCCAAGGACATTAAAACAAGACGCCAGTTCTGCACAGCTCCTGCGGTTAGCACAGGCTCCGACAACAGGCAGTTGAAGCCCTCCTTTTAGCACCACTGCAGATGTTACCCACGCCTACTTCTGCCGCTTTCTAAGCCCTAGCACATCAGAAATGAACATGTTGTGGCAACGAGCTCCACAGGTTACACATTGTGTACAAGTTTTAATTAAAAGTTAAATTATTTAAGACATTTGTTTACAGGCAACAGTAGCGGTTGCTCACTCTGTACATTGCATTTATTAGACATCAACAAGGAAAAACAGAACATTTGGCACAAGAATGCCAATATTTCTTTTTATTATTTTTGGACACATGAACACAAAATATCCCTGCAGGCTAAAAAAAAAAAAATAAAATACATTGCAAGTTGTACACGACCAGCATCTTATCGCAACATGGGGCTGCTAACCCACCCATAACAGTTTAGAAAGAGTACCTCGTATTGCTATAGACATACATCCAGCCCAAATTTAATAAAATACAATTTTAAACATTACAAGTCTAACAATATAGAAACAAAAATTACATCATAAGTCAAAATGAACAAATGCAAACATTTTACATTGAAGTTTCAGCCTCTAGACATAGAAGTATGAAAATGTCAATAGCAAGGTATAAGAAAATCTGTAAGTGGTATTACAAGATCTTTCCTCCACTGCACAAGGAAAAAAACCTTGTAGTTGAAACAGTATTGATACAATGCCCTCCAAACCCTGCTTTCTTAAAATGAAAGCAGAGTTACTCCCTTGCTATTGAGCAAGAAAAATCCTACAGCACATCCACAAAGGTTGTTTGGGGGGTGGGTTTTGTCAAACGCTGGATCTGAACACAGGTGCCCTTCCCCATCTGAAGGGCAAAGCTGTTGATAGAGGTTAAGTAACTCTGGCGCTTGCGCCCAGGACACTGCACGAAGCACGTCTGCCTGTACATCGCCACCGCTCGCGCCCTTTGGGCGCAGCTACGGGCACTACGCTAAGCTGTGGTACTCACGACAAGAATAAGTAAGCCAGGCTGTTCAAATGTTGGAGATGGGCTAACTAGCGATGGCCAGAGCTTGTTCAGAATTCGGCTGTTCACAAAGCAAGCAGAACTGGTTTGAAAATGGGATTTTACTCCCATTTTTTTTTATAAATGTCAACCACCCCCTTTTCCAACTCTTTAAACTTTGCTACATTTAAAATCTTTCACACCACATAGCTAAACAGTGGCCAGCAGGCTTTATTTATATATTAAAAAAAAAACCAAAACCAAACAAAACACCCTAAGAACTACATCTACAGAATGCACATCTTCCCATTGATTGACACATGCATAACGATTCAGTCAGTCCCAAGGGGTTAATCCAGATCGTCAAGCCCAACCTCCAGACCTGGACTCAGACCTGCGGAGGAACTTTGATCTTACCGTTACCGCCACGCAAGGGTCCCGAACGTCAGTGCTCTTCTCCTAGCGCAACAGCACTGTGCCCTTAGCGGTGTTTTAACGGGAAATCGAGTTCAGGTTCTTGCCCTGCATCCAGGGCCAGCCGAGGGCCAACAATCCGCGGCGTCCAAGGTTAAATATTCAGTCCAGTCACAGGCAAACAAAGGAGAGGCTGTCACGTCACTCAATCTGAACTTGGAGTGCTTGGCACTGGACAACTAACTAACTGGTGATAAAATTAAGTATTATGCACCCTTGATTAAACCAGTCACATTCTTGCCTAGTGCACAAACTCAAAATAGCGATCTTTGATCCTATAACCTAAAAAGGGTGCTTAGTTTCTTTTCAAGGTGCCAAAATTCTCCACGTGTGTTGGGTCAGTCAGAGTTCACTCTAAAAAGTTTTTTTTTTTGTATTCTCCCTGAACAAGTACTAGGAAAAGCAGCCATCTAGCTGAAGCAGCGGTCAGTCTCCCACCCACATGTCCTGATTTTATCACACAAGTGAGGTATTCTTTAAAAAAAACTAAAAAAACTAAAAAGAATCTTTTTTTTTTCAATCTAAACCTGTCCACAGTATGTGCCAAGAGCAGAGTTCGCTTCAGTCCCATTTTGAACAGAAAAGAAAAAAAGTTTAAACTTAACTTAATGAGACATACTACTTGAAAGAAGGTTATAAAACTGTTTGAAGACTAAGTCCAGTGTACTCTGGTACAACTGAAAAAACCAGCATTTAGAAATGTAAACTTTAATTTATTTACAAGCTTAAAGACTGAAGGAAACAGCATTTCATATTGCTGAAATTCTGCGGGGGCTGGTTTCTAAGCTTTGGAACAGCAGACAACTTAGCAGCAAACCCCACACGAGTATCGGAGCCCACAGTGCAATCGTCGGGACTTTTCCAACTTCTCTTATCAAAGTGGTGGTGTTGGCTCTACTCAGTTTAGGAACAAGCTTTTAATCTGTGCTAACTCAGGTTAACACTAAGAGGAATCTAGTCTTAACGTACTATGTTTGTGGATTCCGAGAGTATTCAGCGAAACCAAGCCCCTCTTCTTTATTACGTTGCAGTTGAAAAAACCCAAGCGGATTTAAAAGAAACCCTAATTTCTAGGCTGGGACAGAATCAGAGTATGAGACTTCCATTGGTTAAACATGCTGTTGAATGCAGTTGTGCGTGCAACCTAGATTCCCAGGGAAAAGAAGTTTTAAAATGCTGGTACAAGTCCTTAGGTTGCCTGTCACACAATACATTTAGACTGTACAGACTGGCAAGCCTTTCCTACACGTAACACCCAGTTTCCAAGCTTATAAAAAATGTTGTAGACAGGACACCAACAGTGAATATAAAACAGTTAAAAATAATTCTTAAAAAAAGCATGGAAGTGCGTCTTTTCTAATTAGTTTCAGAAACTGCCAAATTGTGTGTTCAGAAAACGACACGAGAATGTTGGTTAAACTCATGCACAACCCTCAGCTAGAAAATTACACTGTTGGGGGGCTTAAAAAACAAATATTTATTGCCAAAGTTAAACCTTCTATGAGAAAAAAGTTTTAAAATCACTTAGATTTATCAAACCACACAGCAGCATAAAGTGGGCACTTTTGTAAAAGTCTGCAAAATACCTAAAAGCTAATTTTTTTTTTTGTGTTTTTATCATTTTTAGAGGGGGAAACGATGGTTCAGTACTTGTTACGATACCATGGCAGTATTATTTGTAACCATTACAATTAAAATCTACTGACAGGCATCACTATCTGGTTATATTACACATTCACAGAACAAGAACCACCTATTTGAACTCGCAGTATAGTGCAATTGCTTTGCAGCCGAAGTCTGCAGAGATTAAAAAGATAACTAGTAAAACTGACAAAAAACTGCAATACCTGTGAAAGTTATGTTTGTTAAAAGGCATTTACAGTAGTGAAGTCTAAAATCTCCATTAAAAAATCCATGGCCCCACACAATAGAACAATTACATTTAACCGGAGTAAAACATTTTGCCATAATATGCATACTCACTAAGCAGCGCACGAAGACGGGGAATCGGTCATCATGATAAACTAATGGGATGAGAAGATAACTTAAAAATGACAGCTAGCAAAATACTCAATAGAAACCTTTCGTGCCAAGTCCTTTAAAAATTTCAGGATGATCGGCCTTTTGCGCTTTGAGGTAAAAATTCAGTCCAATGCATCAGAAAAGACAGTCTATGAATTCCTATTACATAAAAGAATGAAACAAATGGCTCAATTGTGTTGGTGCATCAGACATTGCTGTGAAGTACAGATTCAGTGCGACTGTTCAGAGCTGCTGGTAGTGGGCAGTCTGAAATAAACCGGGCCCTAGCTATGGCAGCAGGCATACAAAACATTTCAGGACTGCATGGGTCGTTGGTTTTGCCTCATCTTCCCAGATGCTCTCAGGCAAAATACATCGTATGCTGAGTATCGTGGTGGATCTGCACTGCCTTTGCCAGAGCCTGAGGATCGCGGCCATTGCTCTGTCCTGACACATGGCTGCCTTCAGCACTGTGAAAACGCAGACAGATACAGAGAACCATGAACAACCAGGCCAAGCGGCACATAATTCGAGTCCATTATCCAACTACCAAGACAACGAGGCACAGTTCCTTACCTGTCATGATCCTTGTCCACAAGATGGTACCTGGCCCTGAACGCTACCAGCCTGGCATAGTATGCAGGAGCTGGAATAGAGACCGATCGCGTACACCGGACATACGTGTGACACAGCTGATACGTCAACAGCTGTAGCTCGTCTGCGGTAAAACAGTTGTCGTCCCACAAGACCTGGTAGTGGGAAGGCCGGCTGGTTCCCTGTGGAGAACACATGCGCAGTCAGCTGGAGAGCATCAACAAAAACAGAGCGGTACCTGAAGGCTGTACCTTCTATCAGTGCACTGAAGAGTAAATGCCAACGGGCACTGAACTGATGCGGCCGTAAGTCTGCCAAGCTATAAATAGAAGCAACATTACTCATCGGGACAACTATAAGGATTTAGTCCCAAAGCCTGAGCACAGCAGAGCTGGAACGTTACCTGAATTCCTGCATGGCTACAGAGGTAAAAGTCAAATTCAGAAGGATGTGTGATCGTGCTGTCCACAGTAGTGCCTGCTGGTACGTTGCCGCTCTTACCCACCTATTGAGGAAAGTTTATTATTAGCCCATGGTTTTTTTTTTTGGAAGTGACCCAAAAATACCTCCTAAGGTAGGCTGTACTTAAAGCTGTTTGAGAATTTACTGCTCAAGAAGGTGGAAAAATATTAAGGTCATTCACACAGGAGGAATGAAAATGTTCTCCCTGTGAGTTCATTTTTAGAAACTTCACCAAATCCAATTGGTGTGTCATCAGAGAGAAACAGAATACTTGCCAGCACCATTAAAATTGCAGAGTGGGATAAAGCCTACACAAGTAATTCAGGATCTGAAAATGCCAGCTTTCTGAAATAAATTTATTTGCACTCACACCCCAGAGATCTGCATTTTTCAAGCAAACCTGAGATCAAGAACGTTCCTAAAAAAAGGCTCCTTAGTTGGCGTGTGTATTTGTGGCATAGGCAAATCTTACAGATGCATCTAGAGACAGAACAGGCAACAAACTGAACAGCTAGTTCAGTTTACAGTCAGGAATCCCAGACTACAGCTCCAGATACAAATACAGGGATACAGAGTACGCCTACTCCAACAGGGGCTGGGAACACGCTGTTCCCTCTGACCGCTTGATCTAGAGCAATAAAAAAGGGGAGGAACTGGTTATTTTGGTAGAGAAAGCGTGTTACTGCACAGAACTGCCACTGCTTGTACAGTTTAATTCAGTTTTAGTGGGCAAGACGGATACCACCCCACTCAACCAAACAATCTTACTTTCCTGTTGCCATCACCTCCTTCTTTATGTAGTCAACATTACTTGCCCTTTCAGTTTTGTCAGCACAGAATAGTCTGGTGTGATGCCTTTTCTGCACAACAATGTAGGTTATTCCTGGTCTATAATCTTCTTCCAAACTAATACAGGCCTTCCGGATTGCTATCAGTTCTGGCCAAGCTACCTAGAAGTAGAAGATTTCACTATTAGGTGCTGAATTCAGTACATATATTATTATTTTCATTTTTACCATGTACGAATGCCACTTCCTAAGGAATACGGTCAGGCAGGAAAACTGTACATTGTGCTTGCCCAGGAAAACTCAATGAAGCTGTTAATTCTCCCCTTAACAAATGCAATCCACATAACTATGTATTTTTTTTTCAAGGGCTGATCCCTTTTCACAGGCAACAAAAAATCATTAGCCAATACCTGCTTCATCTGTCCTTCTGATACTCCCCCTCTGTAGTAAATGATCCTTGTGGGCTTGAAACGAGTGGATTTGTAAAACTGGATCAATAGTTCTCGCACCATATTAGTCAGGTCCTGTATCACCTCCTGACTGTACAGCAGCTCCTGGGAGGTCTCCTGGCGGGAGGTCTGCACGCGCACCGTAGCACAGTAGCGGCTCGGATGGCCATCCATGCTGCCCACCACAGCAGCTATGGACGGCTTCTTTCCATCCCCAGCAGGAGGGTGAGTGACATCTGCTCCCAAAAAGATCACTGGCTGCTGGAACACCGAGGGCCTGTTTAATAGGATTAAGGTTTACTAAATAATATATAACAACAATAATAATAATACAAAGAAGGGAGGTGAGGAAGGAAAAACCCAATTACAACTGAGGAAGGTATATCCAAACCATTCAACAAAACTGAAAGTCTGTCACAATCTCTAAGGATGAAGTTCTCCACCTCAAGCCCTTACAGTCCAGAGAACAGAAAGGGAAAAGGAAAGGACCAAAGGCAGACAAAGTTACAAGCGTTTATCACAAGTCACTCTTCCTCGTTCCTTTTCTTTCAATTTGGAAGGAAGTACAGTATGCTTAAGGAGGCAGCAAGAGGAAAAGGCAGACTGAGTGAACCCAAAAGCAGGAAAAAGAGACACGGGTGAAAAAACACCCCATTGTGAACTTGTTTTCACACACACCGCTGGGCTGCTCTTAACACTAGGATGATCCTCAGCAAAGCGCTTGCTAGGCAGGTTCTGAATGCAGAAGCATCCTTCTCTGTCCACTTCAGACTGTGGGTATTTCTAAAGCACATCATATTTTGAAAGGTATGGTTTTAGCAAACAAACCAAAACGACACCGTTTTGCTTGACAATCCAGACTTCAAGGAGAGCTTTAGATTTAATCTCACCTTTGATGAGGTACAAGCACGTTGTTGATTCCTCCAAGCTTTGCATTTATCTTCAGACACAGGTTGGACAGCGTTTGCGGTGAGGTTTTTACCACATTCTTTACCTGAACACACTGAGTGGCCATTCCTAGAAGAGTGTCACCAACCCGCTTTACTTCAGCTGTGACAGAAAAACAAGTTAGTGGTTCCAATCACCTGAACAGTCAGTAGTTTCATCTGCTTTCTCTCTCTTCCGCCCCTGCCCCGCAATGTTATCATAATTCAGATCCTTAAAAGTTTACCAACAAAGGTTCAGTTTGCTCTTTGGTAATATACGAGTGCTCCAATCAGGCGTGACAAACCCATCCCCAAAACCACCTTTTAAACGGTACATATCGCCTGCTCTGTCTCCTTCCTACTGCTGAAGCGCACAGTAAGATGCCCACTTGCTGTACAACTAATTAAAGCTTTACAGCCTCTTCTCCGTACCGTACACGGGCGTTTTTCCGGGCAGAATCACCACGATCAGCTGCAGACCGACATAAGTCAGTTTTAAGTGTTTAAACATGGGCTCCACACTGTCTGCACCCTGGGCGTATTTGCAGAAACAGGGTTGGCCTTGGATCGGCATCCCTGCGTCCTTCGAGATCTTGCGCAGCTGGTCAGTAAAACTCCTGTAAATGAAATATAAATGGATTCGGCCTGGCTTTTTCACTGTTTCACTTTGTCATTCATTTTATCAACAAGATCTAAACTATTTCAGCTATTTCACAGCACTTCCAATTTGAAGCTACAGAAATTACTTTTTTAGCAGCTCTATTGCTGTAAGAAACTCACTCATAGGATTCTAATCGTGTTTGAGGACATTTCATAAGCCTCTGTTTCTGTAATTTTAGAAGTCTTGGAGAAACAAATGCATATTCGAGTTGAACATCCTGAGGCAGATTCCCAAACTAACACTGATGCTCTGGTTGATTCATACTCATCCACCAAACTTATCTGAGTGTTACTACAGCCACGATTTTTGCCAAACATTTCAGTGGTTCGCACAACCTCTATCTTTAGGATTCTGCAATGTAATTTGAAGGACAGGGGAAAAAATGCGGCGTACGTTGCCTGGGAGGCAGTAAAGGTTAAGAAAAAAAAATAGTTTAGGTTTTAGAATGAACAACCATCACCAGTGATTCGTAAAAACAGAATACAAGCGGAACGCAGACTCCAGAGCAGGAAACACAGCCTCAGTGGTAAGAGAATTAACCTAACTGACCAGCTAGGAAAAGCATTACAAGCTTTGTCACAGTCTCCTCCCAAATTGTAAATATTTAAGACACTGCAGAACTGTCATATCCTCTTTTTACTATTAGATGCATGAAAACCAACTTACATTGCACATAACCTTTCAGAAATATGAGGAAAATAAACCTTGAAACAACTATCCTGAATGAATAGGAAAATACTTACTTTAGTAAGTCTTCCCTGCATTGTTTTTGAGGAGCAAAACAGGCAACAGCCCAAACTTTAATCTCAATGCCAGCGTAGAACTGCTTCCCTCTCATGTCCCACACACCTTGGTTTGGTGTGGCCACAGTCTTGTTCTAGGTAAAAACCAAAGGCAAATTAAAAATAAAATGCTGCTTTCTTTTGACTATAGCCAAACAGCGCTCATACAAAGGAAGCCTCATGAGAGATGGAGGGAATGCTCAATGAATTTAAATAACCTCAGGACGAGGTATTTTACAAGACGCGGAGAACTCACCCTGCCTCCATATTGCAGCATTGGTGCTGGCAAAACTCTGCCTGTCAACTCCGTCATTTCGTTATGGACAACAATACCGAACTCCTTCAGATAGGGATCAGGTCCCCCAACCATACTGTTACTTTTCACCTGGTGACAAGGAAAGTATTTATGTAAGTACACCTAACGCTCCAGTTGGCTCTGTCCTCTTTGCAATGAGTAGACTTTCTAGCTAAAAGGATTTGTTTTAAAGAAGTCAAATTTTTTAACTTCTGCAGTTCTTGGTCATTCTGCTTATCATTACATACGCAACAATGCTTCTGGGAGAGCCATAAGAAGTGACAACCATGGACTGTTTAGCTGGAAAAAACACTTACCAGCCTGCTGATTTCTTCCTGTCGGTCTGGTGCAGATCTTGCGGTTGCTTTTATCATAGTCGACGTCTGATTGTCCGTTAGCTTCTTGATACATCTCTGGCCTGCCACTATGTTACACACCTGCACAGTAACAGCGAGAGGTGGCGTGACACTGTTTAACAGAGGATATAATGCAGTGCAAGAGAACTTGGATCCTTACCTCAAGCGGNAACAATGCTTCTGGGAGAGCCATAAGAAGTGACAACC
>VZSC01018581.1:11495-40567 GCA_013398225.1 Steatornis caripensis
TGCCCCCTGCGCTGGGGGCACCTGCTTTAGCAGGGAGGTTGGAAGGGATGATCTCCAGAGAGCCCTTCCCACTCCTACCATTCTGGGATTCTGTGATTTGGGGGTGGTTCCGGTTTAGCAGCTTCTCCAGGGGCATTACAGAAGCTCCCAAGGCAACAGTCGCCCTTTGTTGTATCTCGCCCGTTTTTCCCACTGTAGAAAATGATGTTGTCCCTGGGACTGACCAGCCGAAATGGCTGGGAGGGAGTATCGGTTTAGATAAGCCTCTCACATCTGCAGGCGGCTGCCTCTACTACGTGGGACCCAAGAAGGAGGAAAAGCGCGAGGTGATTGTGGATCCTGAACGGAGGCGGCAAGTCTTTCTGGAAAGCCATTTCACCGAAATCGGGAACCATCTGGGCCAGAAAAAGACCGTGCACCGGATTCAGAGCCGGTACTACTGGCTGGGGATTGTGAAGGATGTTGTGGACTGGGTAAGTTGAGAGCGTTGACCGTGTCCGTGACACGAGTATTTCCCAGGACGTTCAGGCAGC
Source organism: Steatornis caripensis (assembly GCA_013398225.1). Lineage (NCBI taxonomy): Eukaryota > Metazoa > Chordata > Aves > Caprimulgiformes > Steatornithidae > Steatornis > Steatornis caripensis. The sequence continues at coordinate 12,029 of VZSC01018581.1, forward strand.
AGGCCCAAGTGAGCCTCGATGCAGGGATGATGTCATTTCTGGTGCCTGTTGCTTTGAAGCCACGCACTAAGTAACTCTGCAGGTGAAACTGTTGGAACGTCCCGAGGCAGCTGGGTAGATTGGATGTCTTTGCCCCGAGCGTCAGCAGACCTGCTCAGGTAGGCCCCCTCGTGCAGGGCGGTTTTGGCCAGCGTGGGAAGGTGGGGTTGTTTCAGACGAATGTTGCTGGGAGTAGCTTTGAGCAGGCTGGGTTCCTGCCAGAGCTACCCCGTTCCCTAAAGTGTAGTGACAGCAGGAGCTCAGTGTTTNTGCCAGAGCTACTCCGTTCCCTAAACTGTAGTGACAGCAGGAGCTCAGTGTTTACCACTGGCTCTCCTCGGGTGCTTTGCCTCGCCTGTTNATTGGATGTCTTTGCCCCGAGCGTCAGCAGACCTGCTCAGGTAGGCCCCCTCGTGCAGGGCGGTTTTGGCCAGCGTGGGAAGGTGGGGTTGTTTCAGACGAATGTTGCTGGGAGTAGCTTTGAGCAGGCTGGGTTCCTGCCAGAGCTACCCCGTTCCCTAAAGTGTAGTGACAGCAGGAGCTCAGTGTTTTCCACTGGCTCTCCTCGGGTGCTTTGCCTCGCCTGTTTAATTGCCAAAAGTTCGTGCAGCAGAGCTCCGCAACACGTTTGAAGACGTGTGGTTGCATTGCATGGTCCGAGCAGCCTGTGCTCCTCCAGCATCCTGGGGCTGATAATTTTTCTGGCCAGCAGTAGAAGTTTGAAATAGAATAAATATTTGCCTAAAAACAGGGTGAGAAATGTCTTAGCTGGAGGCCGTGTTGAGAAAATCGGTTATTGTGTCAGAGAAGGCTGCCAGGTAGGTTTTGTGAAAGGTGAGCTGTGTCGGCCTGTTGTGTTTTGTCCTCTTTTTTCTTGCATCCTGCTGTTTTTGTTGGGTGGAAGGAAGCTGCTCAGAGGTGCTGTCCCTCTCATCCCTTCGTAACCTGTCCAGTCTGAATCTGACTGTATTTGTCAGCGTATTTTAAAGTCCTTCGATATGTGTTCTCCCGTTCCCTAAAGTGTAGTGACAGCAGGAGCTCAGTGTTTTCCACTGGCTCTCCTCGGGTGCTTTGCCTCGCCTGTTTAATTGCCAAAAGTTCGTGCAGCAGAGCTCCGCAACACGTTTGAAGACGTGTGGTTGCATTGCATGGTCCGAGCAGCCTGTGCTCCTCCAGCATCCTGGGGCTGATAATTTTTCTGGCCAGCAGTAGAAGTTTGAAATAGAATAAATATTTGCCTAAAAACAGGGTGAGAAATGTCTTAGCTGGAGGCCGTGTTGAGAAAATCGGTTATTGTGTCAGAGAAGGCTGCCAGGTAGGTTTTGTGAAAGGTGAGCTGTGTCGGCCTGTTGTGTTTTGTCCTCTTTTTTCTTGCATCCTGCTGTTTTTGTTGGGTGGAAGGAAGCTGCTCAGAGGTGCTGTCCCTCTCATCCCTTCGTAACCTGTCCAGTCTGAATCTGACTGTATTTGTCAGCGTATTTTAAAGTCCTTCGATATGTGTTCTCCCTTCCCAGATCAAAATGTGTGAAACGTGCCAGAACGCGGACCACAACAAGAACGTATCACGGAAAGCAAGGCCTGTCAAAGTGGAATCACCCTGGGAGGTGCTGGCATTAGACATTCACGGTGAGTGTCTGCGGCTGACAGACAGGCTTTTCAAGGCTGCCGCAACACCCGTCAGGAAGCGTGGCAGACTTACGCCCGCACATGAGTCAAAGCTGTCTGCGTCTGCGGTGAGGAGGTGCCAGGGAGGCCGCGGCAGCTTACCAAGGTGCAACCTGATCGGTGTGGCTGGCTCGGCTCCCTCTCCCACACAGCGGGCGTGCGTTACTTCCCAGAACTGAGGCTGTGATGGGTGTATTTTTGCTGACAAAGGTCACGGAAATGTACTGGCCAAATGGCATTGCAGAAGAGAGTCGTGGTCATTTTTGCAGTCATTGTTTTGCTGGGCTGGGTTTTTAACTTTCCTCATTTGGGTGATATTACGGCATCACATTGATTTTTCTTGATGCTTGTTTGTGCAGGACCTTTTCCTGAGACGAGTCAGAGCAATACACACGTCCTCCTTGTGACCGACTACTTCACTAAGTGGGTTGAGGCAGCTCCTCTGCAGAAGAATGATCCCTTACCGGTGGCTAAAGCCCTAGCTACAATTTTTTACAGGTGCGCTTCTCTGTTGTTCGTTACATTGCACCTCTGCAGTGAGACAGGGCGCGCTGGGCTGCGCATTGCAAAAATACTCTACGTGCACGAGATGGTTCCCCATGAGAACAGGGACTCTCCCTTCTACAGGAGAGGCCAGGCAGTGCCTCTCAAGTCGCACTTTACAAAGTACTTGGGAAGAGCCTTTTATCCTCTTGTTAGCAGGGGAGGGGAGAAAGAGGCAGAAGTGGTTCGCCGAGTAGCCCCAAGGCCAAGAGAGCTGGTGCCCCGGTTCTCCGCAGAAGCTTTTGAAACCATTCCCTGATCCCTCCTAGAAAGTGTTTGTTTTGCGTTCGCGTGGTGCGTGTCACCACTTGACGTTGTCCTTGTGGAAAGTGCATGTGGCCAGCCGAGATTTGCATTCAGAGCAAGAAACTGCTTGTTTCTCCTGTCGCCTTATCCTTCAAAAGCAAACAGGCTTGGCTGTTTTGGAACACATGGAGCCAGCAGACCTCTCTCTGCTCTTGGGCAGGTACGGTCATGCCAGTCTCTAGCACCAGCTCCATGGAGGTTCTTTGTCCCTTTTGTATCCCGTTTCCCATGAGGATTGAACTCCTCCGGCTCTGCCCTGCAGCTGATGGAGTAAAACCAGTTGTGTGTCGTCTTCTTTTTTCAGGTTTGGAGCATCCAAGAACATTTACGCCAGTCAGTCCTGGGCCTTCTGTGAGGAGGTAGGTCAGGTGTTAGATGGTTCAGGGAAAAGCAACGTGATCTTGAGCAGGTTTTTTTGGGCAGGTCCCCAAGGTGCAATGTAGGGGGCAGGAGGGGCAAGGAGCTGATGCTGCCTGCTCCCTGCCCCAGCGCTGTTGCCAGCAGTAGATGATTTACCAGTGCTTTCACTCTGTTAGAGACTTAAGGTTCTGGTTCTGTGGTGCAAGTTTTCCAGCCGCACTGCAGCCTTTCTGCTCAGAAGGAAAGGTCCTGTGAGATGATGTCCATGAGATTCCTGCCCTACCCTGGGATTAACCCAGCTTCCCAGTGCTGTGGCACAGGAACAGTGGTTGCAAAACATTTTGTCAGGCTCTAACTTTTCTGCGGAGCTTTTTCTGCTGGGCAGCATCTCCTGGCACAGGAACAGTGCTGTCTCGCGCTGTGGAGGCTGCTAGCTGCTGTGGTGCCAGCCTGCCTTGTTCTCCTGTGGGCATGACCCCCTGCCTTTGCAGGTCAGCCGGCATTTATGTGAGCGCTGGAACATCTCACAGATCCTCACCCCTGCAGACCTCGCAGACTGCACGGGCCTGGACGACTGCAGCGCCGAGGTGCTCAAATCCTCCATCTGCAATGTGGTGAACGAGAAGCCCAGTGAATGGGACGCCCACCTCGACCCCGTGCTCTTCAATTTCCGCACCTCAGTCAACTCCGTCACGAAGTACACGCCCTTTTTCCTCATGTTCAACAGATACGTATGCCTGTCATCCGAGGTAACTTCTCAACAAAACGGAGTCCTGTAGGAGGTTTGCTGCTGGCACGGTTACAGCGTAACACCCAGGTATCTGTACCTTGCAGATGGATTTTGTCAAGGACTCTAAAGAGCAGGGGGCTACCTCCAGGAAGGCAGACAGCCTCCTGCCATTCACAGCCACAGTTCAGGAGCAGCAGAATGCGGTGAAAGAAATTGTAAGTCTTGCAGTGCCTTGAAATTGTTCTGCAGCTAAGCCCCCACAAGGTCCCTTGCACCAGGCTGTGCAAGAGCTGCACAGGAGGGAATTTGCCTGTACAGGGATCACGCCACAGCGCGCACCTGCTCAGGCACTCAGAGAGAGCCCCTGGCCCCGTCTGTCCAGAAACGCCATCTCACAGGAGTCCTTTGCCTGCGGGCTCTCTCCTGTCACCGAGCCCAGCAGGTAGCTGATGATGGGGTCGAGGCCGCGTGTCCAGCTGGGAAGGAGCGAGGCAGAAGCTGGTTAAGCGCTGCCTGAGACTCCACAGGCCTGGCCTGAGAGGAGAGGTGGCCGGTGGCACCTCGGTGCGTGCCAAGGGCAGCAGGAGCAGAGCCGGACCCTCTGAGCCAGCGCGACAGCAAGCTGGTGGTGTTGCTGCTCAGAGCTGGGTAATGAAGTACGAGGGACTGGTTTACCCCGTCAGGGCTAATGAGAGCTGTCTCCCAGCCGGCCCAGCACTCTGCCTTGTAATCTGCATCTCAAATCAGCCAAGGGGATCCATCCTCAGGCAGGGACAGAAAGCCTTTAGGGACATGCTGTGTAAGTAAGAATGTTAAAAGTAACCCTGCCCCAAAGTGGGAGGAGAGAAACTGGGGAGGTCAGGGCTACCATGAAGAGTAGTGGCCCAGGGGGCAGAGAGCTGGGTTTGGGGAGCAAGGCCAGCGTTTGGTTCCTGACTGTCCCCAGCCTGCTGGGTGACCTTGGGCTAGACTCTGTTTCTTGGTTTCCTGACTTGAAAAATGACCTCAGTGTCCTCTGTAAAGTGCTTGGCGATCTGTGTGCCAAAAAATAATAGACAAGGCTGCAGTGCTTTGTTTGCGCAGTCATCTCTTAGGCTCTCACAGGGTTACGTGGTCCTCTCTGATCCCACCTGGGCTGTGATTCTTCTGGCCAGGGAATAGCAGCGGTAAAACGGGATGGGAGGGAGGACCTGGGAGCTGAACGTGTGGCATCTATTCCCAGCTGATCCCTTCGCCTGCTCCATCCTTCAGGGCACTTCTGGTGTCCAGGTCGCTGACACTGGGCCAGGATTGGGGCTGTAATTAACGGGAGGTGATAGAAGCTTCCTTTGGCTCTGTGTTACTCCAGCCTAGATCCCCTTCTGCCCTCTACTGATGGAGAACTAACAGCTCCTGTGAGCACGGCCGGGAAATCACAATTTCTTAACGTAAGGTCCCCTGCTAGTTTGGGGTTGGTGAGAATAAGGCTGGAAAGACCTCGCTTCGTCCCTCCCTTGTCCCAGGGCGTAACCAGCTGTACCGGCACTTGCTGGCACAGCCTCGGTTCGCCAAGCTGAGCTCGGCACGCTTCAGCGCCGACTCTCACTCACTGAGCGAGACGAATGCGAGTTGATTTTTAAGCGGCGTCTCAAGGCCCAGCCCAAGCAATCTTCTTTACAGGTGGTCGCCAACATGACCACAGCCTACAAGCGGGAGCGGAAGAGCATGAAAAGGAAAAGTCGGGGCCTGCCCTCTCTTGCCTTCAAAGTGGAAGACAACGTGTTCGGGAGCAACGCTGCCAGCTCGCTGAAGAAGCTGAAGAAGGGCCAGTTCATGTCGTTTCAGATCGAGACGGTCCTGCCGCCTGAGCAGAGCGTGTCCATCGTGAAGAAAACCAGTTAGCCTCTGGGGCTTTTTCGGGGGTCCCGTGGCGCCGGGGACAGGAGCACGAACTGTCCCCGAGGTTTGTGGCCCAGCTGCGTGGGCGTGCAGGGTGCAGACATGCCTGCTCTGTCCTGGGGAGAAAGGAAGGGGAAGGTTCAGACGAGGGTAGTCTGTTCAGTCCCTTCCCGGTCCAGATTTGCCCTTGGACCATCCCTCCGACTGAGGGAAGTGGCACCATCCCCACTGACGCTTTGGCAGCGAGAGTGCCAAATCACGGGGGAGTGATCTGGGTGCAAATGACAAGAGAACCAGAAACTAGACCTGGCTTAGCCACGTTGCAGTTTGTTTTCTACAGCTTGAAAGTGTCCTCCCCACCGTCTGCCTGAACCGAGAAGGGTCCTGCCAGGTCTGACTGCATTCCCGGTGGACGTGGGCTTGGCTTGATGCGAGCTTTAGTTTTAAGCGCTGATTAGCAGAAATAAAATTGACAGTAGAATGTATTTTTATTTTTGGTCATCCAGGCAGAAAAAATGAATTTTTCCTTTGTAACGTCGCCATTCTGTTCTCTCCGGTAATGGAGTGAGCTCCAGGAATCCTGTTCCTGCGCTGGCAAGGGTTATGGGGGGAGTTTTTAAGTCCAGCACTCTAAAAATACCGGGAAACTTTGCCGCGGTGCCACTGACCAGCCCAGCTGGATGCACAGATGCCAGCCAGGGAAGAGCCTGAGCGCTGCCGTCCCTCCGGAGCTGCCACGAAGCCTCGGAGGGGAAAAATAATTTAAACGCTGGGTTTCTTGAAACGGAGTCGCCGTCTGCGTTGGGGGTTCATTTAAAGCCCCGCTGAGCCGCCGTGTAAGGGTCGATTCGAGGAACTGGCGTTGAGCCCTTGTGCTGGGTGTTGTGAGAGCCGCGGGGCGTGTTGCGTTTCACCCGCTTTGCTGCAGAAGTGAAATAAAAGCGGTCGACTGAGAGAAAAATTTGAAGATATAGAGAAATTGAGGCGGGGGGGGAAGCCAGCCTGGGGGCTGCGCTTGCTGTGGTGGGGCAGGGTTTAGCCAGGGCGGTAGCGGGGGGCCGGCTGAGACCGGGCTGATCCCCGCCGCCGGTAAGACCTCGCCCGGACGGGGGGTCGGGATGGCGTTGTCCTTGCTCCGCGAAGGGAGGAAAGCGTGCGTTGGTCCCTCGGTACGGCGGGCCTTGCCGGGGGGCTCTCCCGGGAGGAGCAGCTCGTACCGGGGCGGGGGGCGGGGGGCAGGGATGAGGCTGGGGAGCACATCCTGCTTCGTGCATGGGGACAGCTTTGCGGGTGGCGGGGTGCTGCGGTGGCCGACCCCTCCTCCTCTTCCTCCTCCTCCTCCTCCTCCTCCTCCTCCTTCTCCTCCAGGCCGGATCCGCGCAGCTTTGCAGCGGATGGCAGCAGCGAGCGCGCTGGGAACCGTGTCCAGCTCCTCCCTGACACCAGTTTGCCTCCATCCCTCCATCCCTCCATCCCTCCGTCCCTCCTCACCCACCCGCCCCACAAGCTGCCCCACGTTGCAGAGCCTCCGTCCTCCTCCACGCTTTAGCTTTTCAGCCCACCTGCCCCACCACCGAGCCGCTCTCGGCCAAGGCCGCTGCTCGCCTGGGGCCCAGCGCTGCCTTTTTCCCCCGTGGTTCGCTTTTGGGCGGCTACAGAGGCGGCTGCGGTCACGCAGGCCGGAGCGTGGCCGAGGCACGGTGTCCTTTACGCCGTGTCTTCTGCACCATGCACCGTCACGAGCTGCTTGGCCAGCACAAATCTGAGGATCGGGTACCTCCCTCTGGGCACGGCACAGGAGCAGGTGAGCAGCTCGCTGGGTTTAAAAGAAGTCGAGCTTTTTGCCTTTTTCTGCGCCAATTCAGATCCAGCCCCACCGTCGCTGCCACCAGTTAGACCCACGGGCATCAGCGAAGGCAGCATCCAGCCCCGGAGCCTCCCTCTCCCATGGGACGCAGCTGGAGATTTGCAACCCTCTTTTAATTTCCTCTTGGGATTTTTGTTTTGTCACTGAATGGCACACATGGCAGCACAGCGGGTTTAGTGGGTTACCCCAAGTAAATATTCAAGAAGGCTGGAGACGGCAAGGTGTGACAGGCTGCCGTGCCTATGATTTGTTCTTTTCTTGATGAGAGGGATCTGTTTCAAAGCCGAGCTGCTCTCCTTTCTGCTTTTGTACAGTTTTGATTGAGTGCTCGGTTTCAGCTTTGTCCTGAGAAAGGGGATGAGGGACTCCCGGATCATGAATGTCCGAGTTTAACACCTACGCAGCTCTGTAGCGCAGGACGCGTGGGCTGCACAGATGCCCCAGCATCGCCCAGCTGCCGGGCACCTCGTGGCCCCACAGCCGCCACAGCAAGCGGGCACGAAGTTTCCCACTGAGACGTGCAGATTTCTGCTGCGGGGTTCAGGACGGGCATAGGTTTCTGGGAGAGAAGTTTGTCTTCATTTGTGCTTCTCATTTTAGGAAATATCTTGGAGCGTATGCAGCAGGTGAGAGGAGGAAGGGTAGATAGTGGTGTCTAGGGTCGGGACAGGCTGCTGGGGAGCTGGCACGGTTGTCCCCCTGTCCTGAATCACTTTCTCCTCCACCTCCCTGGGACAAATAACAACCCCATCCTTTCTTCTCGCCCTGCAGCAGAGGCTGGCATGACCACGTCCTCCCTGTGCTAGGGCTGTCCCCCACCGCCTCGGAGACCCCCCCAGCCCAGCGGCGAGGATGCGTGCCTGGAAGGCTGTGGCCAGCACGCTGGCACTCAGCGGGGCCGATGTGGTGGTCACCACGCTGCTCTACACCCACGGCCGGGGCGGCCGGGATGTCCTGCAGGACCTGCGGCACTTTAACATCTTCAACTCGCTACTGGACATCTGGGGGGGCTGCCTCTACCGCAGCTGCGTGCTGCTGGGAGCCGCCATCGGGGTGGCCACCAACACGGCCTACGGCCCCCGGCGCCTCAGGGCATCGCGGACCGTCATCGCTGTCGTCTGCCTCCTCATGGGCATCTACATGATGGTGAAGCTGCTCCTCTACTCGGAGGTGCGGAGGACCATCAGGGACCCCTGGTTCTGGGGGCTCTTTGCTTGGACCTACGTGNCGGTGCCCCACAGGACAAGCAGGAGGAGGCGGCGGGTCCCACCATCCATAAGCTGCTGTCCTACACCAAACCAGATGCCTTCTTCCTGGGCATTGCCTCCTTCTTCCTCCTTGTGGCCGCGCTGGGTGAGCGAAGGGACCGGGGGGGCCTGTGGTGTGCTCCCGTCCTCACCGGGAGGGAAGGAGCCATGGTGGGGGNCTGGTTCTGGGGGCTCTTTGCTTGGACCTACGTGGCGCTGGCGGCCACCTTCGGGCTGTGGCAGCTGCTGGCCTGCGTCACCTCCTCCCGCGAGGCACTGGGGCCCGTCTCCGAGTCCCGCACCGAGGCAGAGGAGAGCTGCGACGGCGGTGCCCCACAGGACAAGCAGGAGGAGGCGGCGGGTCCCACCATCCATAAGCTGCTGTCCTACACCAAACCAGATGCCTTCTTCCTGGGCATTGCCTCCTTCTTCCTCCTTGTGGCCGCGCTGGGTGAGCGAAGGGACCGGGGGGGCCTGTGGTGTGCTCCCGTCCTCACCGGGAGGGAAGGAGCCATGGTGGGGGGGGACTTGGCAGCACCTCAGGCTTACTTTTTTGGGGGTGCTGGGCAGCATGTCCTGCACGGGCTGGGTGAAAAATGCCATGGGGCAAAAAAAATGCGATAGAGGATTAAATACACCATTAAAATTAAACATGCCCGTGTGCCACTAAGGGCTGCACCTCCTGAGATATCTCATGCGATGCCCGGGTATCTCCATGGTGGGGCTGGGGTTCTCCACGGGCCGTTGCAGTTGGAAATACAGGTCATGCGCCGATCCCGCACGGTGGGGCTGAAACCACTTGTCCTGTGCTTGTCTGGCAGGAGAGACCTTCCTGCCCTACTACACGGGGCTGGCCATCGACGGCATCGTGGTGCAGAAGAGCATGGACCGCTTCTCCACGGCGGTGCTGGTCATGTCACTGCTCGCCATAGGAAGGTAATCACAGGGGCTGGTTTTGGTCCTGACGAGGAGCTGTCTGGGGTTTTCCCGCAGGAGCTCGCAGTGGTGGTGGGCACGGGCTGTCTCACCTGCAGCTGCCAGGCCCCGGGGACGCTCTCTGATTTCTCTGCACCATCACGGGGTGGCCACCAACACGGCCTATGGCCCCCGGTGCCTCAGGGCATCGCGGACCTTCATCGTCGTCGTCTGCGTCCTCATGGGCGTCTACATGATGGTGAAGCTGCTCCTCTACTCGGAGGTGCGGAGGACCATCAGGGACCCGTGGTTCTGGGGGCTCATTGCTTGGACCTGCGTGGCGCTGGCGGCCGCCTTCGGGCTGTGGCAGCTGCTGGCCTGTGTCACCTCCTCCTGCGAGGCACTGGGGCCCGTCTCCGAGTCCCGCGCCACGGCAGAGGAGAGCACCATCATGGTGCAGAGAGGCCATGGTGGCCCTCGTGAGGCCGTTGCATAGCCCTCCACATCCGTCTGCCGGTGGTGGGGAAGCAGGAGTGGACACAGGGAACGGGCTCCCCAGGGAACGTTGTCCTGGCAGCGCTGCATCCCCTCCCGAAGTTGTCACTACCGGGGTTAGGACCAGCTGTCCCTGTGCTGGTAGCACCCAGAGCAGGTGTGGGCTGATTTTGCCATCGCTTCCCGGAGTGGAAAGTGATAGCAGCGCAGCATTGCCCAAGCCCTTGGCCCGGGCGTCGGGGTGTTTGTGTTGCTGAGGAGTGGGTTTCGTGTCCATTGGTCTATAACGTTTCTTATCTGCAATTAGCTCATTTGCCGCAGGTATCCGGGGCGGCGTTTTTACGCTCGTATTCGCGAGACTGAACATTCGCCTTCGCAACTGCCTCTTCAGGTCGCTGGTGTCTCAGGAGATGAGTTTCTTTGATGAGAATCGCACAGGTTGGTTCCTCTTTCCCCCAGATTTGCTCTAACCCCTCTATCCCATCCCAGCATTGTTTTTCCCCTTGAGTTTCCCTACCAGCACGTCGCGGACTGGGGGCAGCTAGAGATGGCACCCAAGTGCTTATGTTTAGAAACAGTGGCAGAAAGACCTTCCCTTTCGGGTGCCTCCCACCGTGGGGTTGGGACAGGATTGCCCAGCACCCCGGGGATGTCCCATTGCCACCGATCAGCCTGACATCCAGCAGGCCCGGGGCTGATGTGCTCATCTCCAGTCAGCTCCAAAACATCTAATTCCCCCTCCCGTACCTCCCGTCAATGCCTGCTGATCGGCCGCTCTCCAGCTCTGCCCTGGGCATGGGAAACCTCAGGCGTGTGTAGCTTGCGGGGCGTGCTTGTGGCTTTCCTGGCTTGCCGTTCAGCCCTGTCCCAGTCCGTGCCGCTCTGGTGTGGTCCCAGCCCGCTGTAACTTTTCCCACATTTAATTTCTTCTCGGCGTTATTTTTAGTTTTGAGGCTGTTGCCATATTTAGCAATCGCTGCACGGTGCCCTGGTAGCTAAGGACACCGGAGATGTTGTTGTAAGTGGGATACGGGTAAGCCTGGACTAACACGTGCGCAAAAGCGTGGGAGTTCAGCTGGACTCAGTCATGGGCCAAGTATTTAGGAATTCAGGGTGACGTTTGCTGGCTGTAGTGTTCAGTTCCACGAAAGGACACTGCAGGAGCTTCGCCCCTCGGTAGCTGGACTGACGTCCTCAGGGTCGCTTGGGTCGGCTCCAGGCTGTGAGGCTCACGGCTAAACCCAAACAGCTCTCTCCGAAGCCTCCTTGCGCTCCTCTGCAGGACGTGCCGTGCCCGGCCCTGGCTGGTCCTGCCAGGATGTCAGGGAAAGGTGCCAGCAGACCCTGGCGAGCTCCTGCAGGGCTCCTAGCATCAGTTAGAAATGACCTTGGGGTGGGTTGACAGCTCTGGAGGTGCATTCAGCAGCCTAGCAAACACTCCACCGACGCGCCTGCTGCCTGCCTGCGTGCCCACGGGGTGCTCTCCGATGTAGCATGGTGCCACAGTCCCCTTCGCTGTCCTGCAGCCATCCTTGGTGACCCAGGGACGTAGCTCATGCCTTCAGATGCACTTCATGTCCCTCGTGCATGCAGCAATTCAAGCTCCTCTGTCTTGCTTCGCATCCACGGTGGTGGAGAGTCTCCTCCCTTCCATGCCACCCTTCAGACCCACAGCGAGGGGTGGGGGTGAATAAGGAGCTCCGTCTGGCCCCTGGCATGGGACGTGGCGCGTGACTAGGCAGTGACCTGCTGTGGTGACGTGTCCCCACTCTCCCCTTCCCCGACACCTCGTTGCTGCAGGGGATGTCATCTCCCGCCTGACATCGGACACGACCATCGTGAGCAACCTGGTCTCCCAGAACATCAACATCTTCCTGCGCAACGTGGTGAAGGCCACGGGGGTGATCTTCTTCATGTTCAGCCTCTCCTGGAAGCTCTCGCTCGTCACCTTCATGGGCTTCCCCATCATCATGCTGGTGTCTGACGTCTATGGGAAGTACTATAAGGTAGGCAGGAGCAGCTGGCATGGCCATGGTTTGCTGCAACGCTGGGCTGTTGCCCTTGTGAAGCCCTCGTGGAGATCGTGGGTGGCCTTGGAGCTGGTGGGACTGATGCTTGAGTGCTTTGCTGCCGGCAGTGGGGGCAGGACGGCAGCGTTAAACCTGTATGGGCAGACAAGCGTAGCCTCAGCTTTTACCTTGCTTCACGCTCAGGAGCAGAAGGATCTTGGGTCTGACAGGAGAGGTAGCTTGGCCATGGGATGTCCTGTGTGCACCTGCCTGTCCTCGTATGATCTGTCCTCTCCTCTCCCTTTGGAGTGACTCGAGTGGGGTTAAACCCAGTGCTGAGCTCTCTCCCTCCACCTGAGGCTAGCGTGGGCCAAGGCCATCCCTTGTGGCTAATGCCATGTCCCATGGACCACGTGAGTCCTGCACTGCTGCTCCCTGCGTCGGTTACTGGAGCCTTCCACTGTGCTTGGGGCAAGTTGTGCACGGGTGCTGCCTCCCCCGGCCATGGCTCCTGCAGATCAGGTGCTTGTGGGAGAAGTGGAGCTGCCTTTGGTCTCCAGACCTGTCCCTGACTTGGAAAATCCTGGTAGGCCTCCTGGGCTGGCCTGTCCTGTCAGGGCACCAGGAGCAATGGCTCTGCTGCAGGCTTCCTAAGTGGCCCCGGACATGGCACTTCACCTCCTACAGCCCAGGTCCCTCCTTGGGGACAGCACAACGAATCCATTTTCCTCCTGGCACAGCATCCCAGGCTGGTCTGAGGTGTGGGATATATCCCCGTGCTCAGCCTTGTTGCCCATGGCCTTGGGAAATGTCACCGTGTGCCGCCTTCTCCCAAGCCCAGCAGAGCCTGGGGCGTGTGGGGAGATGTGCCACGGGCAGCCCAGCACCCACCGAGCCCTCTCTGCCTCCCCTCGCTCCCCGCAGAAGCTCTCCAAGGATGTGCAGAACGCCCTGGCTAAGGCCAACAACACCGCTGAGGAGACCATCTCCGCCATGAAGACCGTCCGCAGTTTTGCCAACGAGGAGGCAGAGGCGAACGTGTACTGGCAGAAACTGCAGCAGGTGTACAAACTCAACAAGCGGGAGGCCATGGCTTACACCTACTACGTGTGGTCGAGTGGGGTAGGTGGCCGGCGCCAAGGCTTCCCTGCATGGGGCTGGGGACGGGCAGGGGACGTTGCTTTGGATCCCGAAATGCATGTGGCGCGATGCACGTGCTTCTCCGCTTCCAGGGAGCTGTGTGGGGCGAGCCCAGCCGCAATGTCCACTGCCAGTAATCCTCTGTCTCTTATTATTTATTTTTTTTTTCACTCATCAAAAAATAACATTCCGTTCCCCCTTAGGGCAACGCTGCATCGTGCCACGGAACAGTCTATTTTCTCTTGCAAATAAGAATATAACTGATAACTGCTCAAGGTCATGGAAAACCCCATGCTTCTGTGTTGCTGCATTGCGTGCCTGTGCCAGCTCATCTCCGGGGCTCCGGCTGGGAAACAGCCGCGGCGTTGGTTGAGCTTCTGCTCAGAAGCAGAGATTTTCTGCATGTGGGTGGTGACGGGGGAGGCTGCCGGGGTTTGGGCTTGGATTTTTTTGGAGTTTTTTTGGCAAAACGCTTTTTCGTCATTCAAGACCAGATGGTTTGGGACTTCTCCTGCATCGACTGATAATGAAGGCTGTGCAAAGCCCTCGCGTGAGGCTGCCCTTATCTCTGCACGTTCAAGGATATAAGTAGCCTCTGGTGAAGGGTTTGCAAGTTATGGTGCCTTCGTTCAGCTGTGGGAGACTTTATGGCTTCCCAAGTCTGGAAGCAAAACTGGAGCGTTTTTACCGTTGTTCCTGGGCTCCTGGGTGAAGCCAGAGCTGAATCGCGTCAGCACAGATCCCGCCGAGTCAAAGGCAGCAAAAACCCTCAAAGTCTGCTCCTGCAGAGCTCACATAGAAAGAAGCCAATGGATTTAGCACAGCCCTGGTAGAATCTTTCTCAGAGGGAACGCAGGATCTTAAGGTCAGATCGTGGCAGAGCAATAGAAGAGGTTTTTTCCCCGGTATTTTTGTCTGTGTGAGTTTACAGCCTGTCCCGCAAATGTCGCGCAGAGCACCAGGGCATCGCCGCTTTTCTGAGCACCCGGGCAGCGTTGAACAAAACTGGCTGAATAAAGGCAGGGGCTGCTATTTGTCATATCAGAGCTGATCTGTCTGCTTTCTGGAGTAGGTGGTACCCCCCGCCCCGCTGAGTTCAGGGAAGAGTTGAGGTTATGCTTCAGGCGCTTGGAGGATTTTTTGCGTTAACTCTTGGCTTGATTTTGCGTTCCAAATTAAAATGTGTCACACTCACATAACAGCAAGTTAATTTTAGTGGTGAGGTGACTGCGTGTGTTGGATAATTTGAGCGTAGATTATTATGCTGGAGGGCATTAGTCCGAGAGAGGAGTTCATGAGACACTCCGGTATTTCAGATAAATTCTCCCTCCTTGGCTGTTGCCCCTCTGCACTTCTGTTTTGTTGAAAGATCCCAGCCCAGCGCCTTAAATCAGCCCGCGTACTCGAGTTGTTTTTCCCTTCTCATACCCATGCTGGCTGCTCGGGCTGTCAGCTGTGCGCTGTCAAGGATGTTCAGCTCGGGGCTCAAAGAATGAATGTCAGTACATCTGTTGTGGGCTGTTGTGTGAGTAATTACAAACGCACCAAAATGCGGTTGTCCTTGCTGATTTTGGGGTGTTTTCTTGCTTTCAGCTGACCCTCCTGGTGGTCCAGGTCAGCATCCTTTACTACGGTGGGCACCTTGTGATCTCGGGGCAAATGACAAGCGGAAATCTGATATCCTTCATCATTTACGAGTTCGTCTTAGGAGACTGCATGGAGGTGAGTCTGGTTATCCCTCTGGGCTAGCCCACATCAAGATGATACTTGTCTTCTAGAAGGTTCCAGGGCAGTCGCAGGGCTAGACCCAGTGTTGACTTCCCTGCAATGCGTTTTCCTGGAGCTGTGGCTTTGCCCCCCGTGGGCTGATTCTCGCCTCCTGCTGTGGCCTCTCGCTCCCTGCTCGCCTCCTGCTGTGGCCTCACAACCCGAACGCACCCGAAGCCGCTTGTCCCCCAAAAAGGCGATCAGGGCCAAAGGGGTCAGGCTGGTCCCGCTCAAGGGCAGAATCCTGGCTGCCTCCCAAGCGTGTTTCCTGGCGTGAAAGATGCAGGGATTATGAAACTGCCTGTTAAATTTCAGGCTTCATTAAAAACTTAATTATATTACTTTTTTTTTTTTCCCCCTTTCCACGGAATAGGCTGCAAGCTGCTGCGTTGGCAGCACGTTAGCAAGATGGGATTGTGGGTGGGATGGTAGAGCCCACCCAGGGCTGCCTTCCCCTTGCAAAGGCGTAAGCTTGGCTAATCGAGGCAGAAATGATCAAGTTGAGGTTTCCTCGCGGCCGTGCGTGGTTTCGGCAGCGTTTCGGCCTTTGTGCAGCGGCAGCGCGGAGCTGAGGGCAGCTCGCCCAGCCCTCACCGTGTGTTCAGATGACTGCAGGCTCTGGTGGTGTTTCCAGGCTGTGGTTTTAGTGTGGGTTTGGTTTGGGGTTTTTTTCCCTCCTGGTGGGAGAGGCAGTTGCCGTACAAGCTGTACCGCAACTCTGGGTTTAATACTGAAAGAGCTGTGATGGGAGTTTATTCCAGGGAAGGCAGTGTCAGCGTGCAGCAGTTGTAGCTGGGAAAGCGCAATGGTAAATCCAACAGGACCGTATCCCTGTAAGGAACAGCCGGATCAGCTGCCAAACCGTTGTCTAGAAGGGTCCAGCCTGGAGCTGCTCTGCACTTGGGACGCGTGTGCTAGGGCACGAGCCAGCCGCCCTCGGGGCTGGCGCAATGCATTGCCGTACGCGGACTCTGTTCAACCGCTGGCTTGAGGAGCTGCTGGCCTTGAGCAAAGAGAACAGGTGGAGGATTCTGGTGGAAGTTTGGGTCGTGTATCTCCTGGCGCACGTTTTCTCTTCCCAATCCATCCGTTTCCTTCTTGTTTCCCTCTGTGTCTACCCATGCATGAACCGCTTTAGACGCCCCTTCCCTGGATATGTCCATATATCCCCTCCATACACTGCAAGGGGGAAAAGCTTGCGTTTTGTGTGTCTGACAACTGTAGTTCATGTCAGATGATAGACTTGGGAATGCTTCAACCGTTCTCCTTACAAGTGGCACCGATTGCCTTTTCCATTGCATGGGAGGGTCTCACTGTTGCCTCTTCCCTTCCAGTCCGTCGGCTCTGTCTACAGCGGCCTGATGCAGGGAGTGGGAGCTGCCGAGAAGGTGTTTGAGTTCATCGACCGCAAGCCAACGATGGTGAACGACGGGACCCTGGCCCCAGACCACGTGGATGGGAAGGTGGAGTTCAGAAACGTGACGTTTTCCTACCGCACTCGCTCCGCAACACAGGTTCTCCAGGTGAGCCCCGGGGGCACAGAGCGCTCCCCACCACGAGGCATCACACGCTGTTTGTCCATTGCGGCAATAACCAATTCCCAACCCGCGGGAAATGTCAGCTGCCCTTTTGGGGATGCGTAAAGGCAGGCTCTACGGCACGCTGGAAAACAGATTATAAGGAACAGTGGGTGTTTAGGGCCGGACTTCCTTACAAGGAACGAGCTTTATTAATAAGACCCTTGTTCCCCGCTCAGGCATTAAGCACGACGGCATGGTACAGGGCTTCCTGCCAAGCTGCCTCGGACTGTTTCCATGGGAGAGGGGCTGGGGTCATGAGGCAGGGGGAGGCAGCAAAGAGGTTAGTTTGCTTTGCAGGTTTTAGAGACCCTGCTACATCAGCAGGCAAATTTGAAGCAATTTTGAAGGCTTCTTGCTTCCTCAGAGGCAGGAGAGATGGCTGACGTGGCATGTCACCAAGGCGGAGGGTCACCGTGGCTGGATTTCTGCTGCATTTCTTGTGTGGCGCCCAAGCTGCTGCCCCAGGACCCTGGGAAAAACCAGGATCTGAGTACGCTCTCCCATTCACGTTGCAGAATGTGTCCTTCACCCTGCACCCTGGCAAGGTGACAGCGCTGGTGGGCCCTTCAGGGAGCGGGAAGAGCTCCTGTGTCAACATCCTGGAGAACTTCTACCCTCTGCAAGACGGGCAGGTGCTGCTGGACGGGCTTCCCATTAACATGTACGATCACAAGTACCTGCACTCCGTGGTACGAGCGACCGATAACGTGTATTCTAGCTATCGCCTGCCGTGATCAGAGGGGATGGATGGTAGTGTTGCGTGTGGCTTTGGATTTGATCTGGCAACTTCTGAAATGGAGGCTGGAGGTGGTCCAGGAAATGAATTCAGATAATTTGTGGGGGTGGAAGGGAAAGGGATGGAGAGTGGTTTCATGGGGAGGGGGAAGCCTTCCAAAAACAGAACGAAAAACATGCTTTGTTTTGTATTTTTTGGCCAACACAGGAGAAATATGTTTTCCGTTGTTGGATTAATTATCATCTAAATTGGGTTTGAAAAGAGTTTTGCATTCCTCTAGCACCTTCTACCTTAAGATCTTAAAGTAATTCTCAACTAATGGGGAGTTAAACCTCTTGGGATCCTGGCAGCAGCTGGAGCACCAGAGGGGCCGGGTGGTTTGCCTAGGAGAGGGGTCCGGGCCCCTTGGCTCTCCTCTGTGTGTCAGCACAGATCAGCCTTCATCTCCCCTGCAAGTAACTGCCTCCTTTGTTTGCCCCCAGAGCAAATGGCCTCACCAGTCAGCAGGAAAACCTCAAAACAATTGATCAGAAACAGGCTGGGAAGCCAAAGTCAGTGTGACTAATTTACATTCCCTGCCCGTACTGAGCGAAAATGAAAAGACAAGCTAGTCTTTCAGTTTGGAAAGCCTGGTGTGGTGTTACGAGCATGGGGAGAAGTCAATTAAAATATGACCACGTCCCACTGGCTCTCTTCATGCCCAGCTCTGAGCGATAATTTGGAGCGTTCAATTTATGTCAATAGTGAGTGTCTGACGAAGCAGGCTGAATGCGAGAGTGAGCAACAATGGCTGTAAGGTAGGACAGGGAGGCTGTTGCTAAGCAATTAAGGAATTGCAGCAGCTATGTCCCTAACTTGCTAATTTTGGACTACAAGATGCAGGAGGGCTCATTCACGTGGCCCAAGTGTGATTACTGGCCTTGAACGGAAAATCAGCAAGACCCTGGGAGAGGGTCTGTCCAGCCTGCCTTGTCCCAGCAACTGGTTTCCCATACTGGGAAGAGCAAACAGGTCTGGAGCAAAACCACAGCAAGGTCTTGGAGGGGGAAGCCCATCCTAGGCTCCAACGTACCAGCATTGCATCAGTTTCCTTTCGCGCGACATGGTTTCCCAGCAGACGGTGCAAACTGAATTGGGGCTGCCGCTGTTGCTAGCGCCCTCGCTGGAAGCTCGCATGGAGGCACTTCTATATCTTGGTTTAATGGTGGGGGCTCTGCCCGCTTGAGTCCTTACCCAGCAGGAACAAACGCCGATGATCCAGGATGCCTGCCGGCCAGCGTGTCTCCTGCTCCCGACTGCCTGTTCTTCCCTTCCTTTCTGCAGATCTCCCTGGTGAGCCAAGAGCCGGTGCTGTTCGCCCGCTCTATTGCGGATAACATTTCTTACGGCTTAACCTCCATCTCCTTTGAGTCGGTTGTTCAGGCTGCCCAGAAGGCCAATGCGCACACCTTCATCACGGAGTTACAAGACGGCTACCGCACAGGTAATCCCTCCGTTTGCACTTGAAAGCATTGCCTAGGGAAGGCAGAGACTCTCCCCTTGCTGGGTGGCGAGGGATACGAGTCTGTGGCAGCTCGGAGGCACTGCAGACCTGGGTACGTGGAGAGGTGCGGCACCCCAGCTGCGTTTTGGGGTGACTGAGCTGTCGCAGGATTTCTGAGCCCATCCCAGGAGAACACTCTGCCGCTGCTCCATGGCAGCAGGGTGAGCATTCCCCATCCCATCTGGCCCTGGTCGGCTCCCGGTGCCTGGCCGTATTACACATGTGTGGCACTGGCAGTCTCGCCATTTTTCAGTGCAGTGATGAGGAGAAAAGGCCAGAACCCAGACAGTGACCTGTGTAGCACCCCACCTGCCCAGGCAGAAAATAACCCTGCGATAAATCCGTAGTAATAAAAGCTGGTGTGTTTGTGATGGTGGGACTTTGTGAGGAGGCAGGTCAGACTGATGATGTGTTTATGGGAGCCAGCAGAGAGGTCTCGCTTTCCCCTCACTGCTGACTCACCTGCACACCCTCCAGAGCCCGACTTGCAGGGAGAGACGGCAGCGATGGAGCTGTGTGGGCCAGGGCAGGAGGGGGCTCTGGGTCTGGATGATCCCCCAGACGTGGGGACTTCTTTGTGTTGTTTTCATGAGCATCAGTCCCTCAAACCCTGGGACAGTGGTGCAGAACTTGCTGCTGGAGGGAAGGACTGCAGCCTCGGTGATGTTTAACTCATTTAAACTTCTCTGCCAAGTGAGCAGGAGAGGCGTTTACCTGGTCTTTGCTTCAAACCATGACACCCACCATCCTGATGCTGCTGGGAGCTGAACTTGATGGCAGCTCTTCATTTTTATTTTATTTTACTTTGACCTTTCATCTTTCTCTGGATCCAACAGAGGCAGGTGAGAAAGGAACCCAGCTGTCAGGTGGCCAGAAGCAGAGAGTGGCAATTGCCAGAGCCTTGATCCGAACCGCCCCCATCCTAATCCTGGACGAAGCCACGAGCGCACTGGATGCAGAGAGTGAGCATGCGGTGAGTAGGTAACTCAGGTGTTTGGGCCAGAGGCAGCCTGGGTTTGAGGGAAAGACCGTAGCTTCAATTTCCAGCCTGTGTACAAACTTAATCTTGATGTGGTGCAGTCAGAGGTTTGGGTAAGATGCTAATTCCTGAGCAGGAATTTGCTTCCACCGCGGCTTTAGCCACCAAGAAGGGAATAATCCTGTGCTGACAGCAGCCAGCGCCTGACGAACCCAATGGGATGGGAATCTCTGCCGATTTTTTAGATGTGGAAAGTGTTAATTGGCATACAGCGACTCTGCGCAGCCTTCTGGGACAGGATACGGAGGAAGACCCTAAAAAATGGTACTGCAGCAGGGAAAGTAGGGCTGCCTGAGCTCAAATCCCAGCTGAGGCACCAGGGAAGCCAGGCTTGCAGGAAAGGCCCTGAGCTTTCTGTGAACTGAGCTGGTTTATCTGGCTGGGATGTGACAAACACAGCTCTACCAGTAGCAGTTTGGCCTCACTGGTTTAATGATATGAGGGAAAGCTAGTTCAAGGTTGAGGTGTGAGGACGTGTCTCCTGGTCCTGGAGGATGAGCGCCGCTGGCCCACAGTGTGAGCATCTGACCTTGGAGCAGCTCATGGGCTCGCAGGTCCTCAGCCACGTGCGTGGTATCTGGTGAAAGCCAGGGGCTGGTTTTGGCTAGCCAGGGGTGTGCATGCCTGGTGGCCATCTGCCTGCCTTTAGACCTTAGTGCCACGTCTGTCTCTTGGTTGGAAAACGACTCTCTCTTGCTTTGCCTTGAGCCCCGCTTTTCTGAGCAGCTGCATTTCCCAGGTACTGGCTTCCTGCAGTCCATGCCAACATCACGTGGCCTCCAAATGTGGGGCCCAGCTCTAACAAGAACCCAGCCTGCAGGACCAGACCTGTGCGCATACCGCACCTGCAGGCTGGCTGGACTGAGACGGTCTTTTGGGCTGCACAGCGAGAGCCAGGAGCTGGGATGGATGTGGTGGTGCTGGTAGTGCTGCAGGGAGTCTCGTGTCCTCTGCGTAGCCAGAGGAGAGCAAACCTCCCGTCCAGACGTTTCTCAACGCAGACCACGAAGCTGCTGTTCTCCCTTCCAAAGCGGAGCCAGGGATGCTCGGGCACTAACGTCTTTTCTTCCCGCGCAGATTCAGCAGGCGATTTACGGCGACTTGCAGAACCAAACAGTGCTTGTCATAGCTCACAGGCTGAGCACTGTCGAGAAGGCACACAACATCATTGTGCTGGACAAGGGCCGCGTGGTGCAGCAGGGCTCGCACAAGGAGCTGATGGAAGAAGGAGGCCTTTATTCCAAGCTGGTGCAAAGACAGATCCTGGGGCTGGAGGGGGGCGGCGCGGACAGCTGCCAACCAGCAGCCTGGGGGGATTCAGCGAAGGCGCCCGGCGGGCTGGAGGAAGAGTTCAGGATAGACCATTCCCTGCCGGCTGTGGCACAGGACGATTACAACAACACGGCTCACAAGTGAGAGCGGCGAGGGCCGGCGCTCAAGACACTTGCTGGGACGCCGGGATAGGAGGCAGCTTGCCGACGAGCTCGCGCACTGCAGAACGCCGCCCGTTTGCTCACCCTGCGCGCGTCACACGCCCGTGCACACACAAACACACACTATAGAGCTTCCTGCATTACGGTCCGGTGGGCAGATGCCGGCTGGTTAAACAGGCAAATGGATTTATTCGGGGGAGTTGGGTCTTTAGCAATTCCCAGCGTTTCTACTGGGTTTCTTTTCGTACTACCAGTAATTCCTCTCGACTGGGACTTTTCTCCCATTGATATGCATGTATAACTGCTATTAACTGTAATGGATGTTAAATGCATGCATGGAGGGGAAGATTGAAAACCCCTTCAGGAATTTCAGGGGGTGGCTTTTGCGGCTGGATAGAAAAACAGTGACTGTAAAACAAGGTCCTGCTCCCGCCATCAAGCTGTGAGGCCAATCCAAATCTGCTGAAGTCTGTAGGGAGCTCCCTTTGGCTTCGGTGAAAACTGGATTACTCCCATGGGGCTGAATGCCAGGGGAGTTTCGCACTGAGTGCCTGCAGGCTCAGGCTCGGAACCATTGCTGCTGAGCTTGTATCGTGTAACCACCCTTGCTGGAATGAGCCAGGGGACTGGGAGGCAGTTGTTGCTTTCAGATCTGCTCTTGGTGCTTGCTGGGTGTTTGTTTTTAAGGATGAAGAGTTTTCCCATAATTGGGTTAGGTTTCAGGGTTTGGGGTTTTGGGGTTTTTTGTTGTTGGTTGGGGGTTTTTTTTAATATATTTGTGTGCACCATGCAATGTCTGTCTGGCTCCAGGATCCACTGAAAATTGGTCTTGTTATTTCAGATTTTTTTTAACTCACAAACCTGGTGCTGGTTTGAAAAAAAAAAAAAACAACACTACTGAAGACAGGCATAAAATACTAAAAGACGGCACTTTATAAATCCCACCAAAGCCTTGTTTAGCTTCAGTCCATGCTAGCGACTTCACTGCATGGGAAACCCGTACTTTCCTTGAAGTCCGACTTCAGCTGTCTGAACTTCGAAATGTGTTTCTTTGAATATTATTTATTAACTTACTTTTAGTATGAGGGGCAGAAAGAAATATGTTGCTCCTAGCCCTTTCGGGTAATGGCTCTGGCTTGGTAGTGTTAACCTGCCATAGATTGGTGAAGAAATCTATGCAGCCAGGTAGGTGCTGTTGAAAAATAACATTTATGTGGGGAAGACTGACTTCAGACTGTGCACAGTTAAGAAATTATCTCAAGCACTTTGGCTCTCCTGTTTTCCGATATTTGAATGCTGCTGCGTTTTACTTTTCGGCAGGTTTGCATTTTTGTTCTTGGCGATGTTTTGTTTTCGGTTAGTGATGTTTTACAAACTCTTTAGTGTCCTTGAGGAGGGATGCTCAAAAAATAAAATACTACCTCTGCCACTCAACATTGAGCCAATCTAGTGGGGGTGTTTTTTGCATTCAGGGTTTTCAAGGTAATGTTCGTCCGAGGTGATGGCTGAATACAGCTGCACACTGCACGTGTTCTGGCTCCCTTGTGGGGGGGAACGACAAGAAGAACCTACAGAGAATTAGGTATGTAAAAGACTTCAGCATCTGATAATGGCTGTGAGCTATGGCAGTAGGTCTAACCTGTTTAAGAACTTGTTTTCATCCCAGATCCCATCCGGTAGTCAGTCTCGGTAGTCAGTCTGGCACGAAAGGGCGGGCAGTCTAACCCGTTCTCAAAGCACAGTGCTTCGTGACTGGAGTCTTCTCAGCTGCTTGCTTTCGTGATATGTTAAAAATCTGCGCCTCGGAAGAACGAGAGCTCTTTTTGTCTTATCTCCCTCCCCTTAGGAAACCTCTGTCGCGCCCTGAACTCCTCAGTTCACCCCTTCAGTAAATGGCCATGCATTCCTGCTTGATGAAAATTTGCACAGTGGGTATGAAGAGGTTAGGGGTTCCACCCAGCGCTGGCGGTCAAGTGATTAATTCTGCATTTTCATCAGTACCTGGGAGCAGAATGTGGCCAGCGGTTCATAGAAGTGGAATTAATTTCTGCTTAATTGAAAAAACGGGGGGGGGGAATGGGTTGCCTGGGAGCTTGGGAAGCCAACTCACCTGGTAGGACAATGCTTGAGATGCCAGAAAAGAGAATTTGATCGCATCGTGTATGTCCCTCCCAAGCAGTGCTGCAAAAAGGGGAGGACTGGGGGATACAATCAAATTGGTTTTATTGCAAAGACTACAGTGAGTTTCAGGAAGGGAGCCCTGCTTCCCAAGCCTGTTGTGATGATAATGTCAGCATTGTACTCCCAGGTCAGGTCCAACCAGCTTCAACTGAAATGGCACACTGGAAACGGCAGATTGGCTCTGCCGTGGCACCCATCCAGGCTGATAACAGGGCCCAACTTTGTTCATTGCCACAGGTGCTGAATTCTCTTTTGCATCCAGATAACTCAAGGCGGCTTTTGCACTGAGCTTTACATCTCATGGCTCGAACAAGTCCTTTTATTGTGCTGTTGGCATGGGACAAGTGGATCTGCCTGTATGCTAAAGCCATGAGGGTTTTCTTATGGCCTGGAAGCCTGGTGGGAGCTCCACACACCACCGGGGATCCAGCAGAACTAATCGAACGCAGACATTTCTGCTGGCCCAATACTAACACTGTGACTGCACAGAAAATTCCACTTTTCAAAATCATTCCAACTATGACTTCTTTTTGAAGTGAAAATCAGGGTCAGAGACACCTGTTGGCCATCCTAAGCCAGGCAGCAAAGATGAGCTTAACTCGGTGCAGCAGTGGGAACTGGTCCAGTGCTGGAACACGAGCTGCTCCCTGGAGCTGCCCCGTCCCTTGGGCCTCGCTGCCTGTGGTCAGTCTCTGTGTTTCAGGCTATTGTCCTGGAAACAAGGCCGCTGTTCCCTCTGAAACCCTGAACTGTGGTATTTTGTGGCTGCGGGTTTGCCCAGAGCTGACGTTTACATGGGAACGCGAACAAAAATTTGTTCAGGAGCTTCTCAGTTACAGCGATGTAGATAAAAAGTTTCTTCTTCTCAAAGGAAAGAGTCTTCTTCACGGGGGACTCGGAGGGGTTTATATGAAACTTCAACTTGGGGAGCACGGCTTGAAGACTGTCATGGCAGAATTGCAAGCAGTTAGACGTTTGAAAACACAACCGATTACAAAGGTTGCCTGTATATTCCAGGGCAGGTTGTTTTCCTCACTATTAATAAGCTCTAACCATTCCCTGTAATAGGTATAACCACAGCTTTATTTGATTTAAACACTGGAGAACCCTATCCAAGATGAAGTTCAAGAGTAGATCCTACAGCCCTAGTGACTGCCCAAGGACATGTATTTACCCTGTACCTTTGCACAGACATGATATGTGGCTGGCTGACCCAGTAAATGAGAACACTGCAATGGGAAAAACACAGCTGTGTTTATTCCAACAACTCGTCTCCTGGTGCACCAACCTCTGCCTCAAGAAGCAACTGTGTTTGTTTCAGTGGCTGCGCTTTCTAGGCCTTCAGCAGGTCTGGAAACACCACAAGCAAATAGACAGAGTGCTTCTAGCTCAGGTTAAGAGATGCGTCTTAGTCTGGGGAGGAAAAACAGTACCTGCCTTTTCTACTCTAGCTTCACTGTGAGCTGAAGGCAAAGGAAGTGTTTGCAGGTATATAAACTGCTCCCCTTCTCATGCCCGTGGCGCCCTGAAAGAAAGGAGATAAGAGCTAACCATTAATTCTTGTTCTCTCTCAGACAGCAGGACCACAGTTTTTCTCCCAGGATGCTGAATATGCAGGTCCTTTTCATGTGTGAAGGAATCTAGATGAGTAAATCTAAACAGACGTATGGACTGTGATTAATATACAGAAAGAAATTAAATTGCAAATAAGCCTGAGAACTTATCTGTCCATTGAGCAACCAGACTAATAAGAGTTAATAAACACCAAAGATTAGACTTACAAATTCAGTCTCTATGTAACCAGCCAGTTTTTCCAGGAAAAGAAAAGAAGTTGTTGTGAAGGTGACTTGCAAAATATGTCTAAATCTAATAAATATGCATGGGTACAGTGCTGCAGACTGTAAAAGGATATGAGGTGACAGAAGGAAATCCAGGATCAAGTTTAAAAAGACAAAAAATCTAACATCTAATTTAAACTAGGCTGGATGCCAGTTCTCCCCAAGACTGAAGCCTGACTCCCTCCTATTCACCATGACGTGGCCTCCACTGTAATCTCCTCAATTTTTTTGTTCCATTTCTCCTGTAATAAGAAATCCTGACTTCTGTACCTTGCCTGCTTACAGTTTTAATGTTTGTGAATGCTGTCACTCTTCAAAAGGATTTCAGCAAAGGCAAATAGGAAGCAGGGCCTGGTGGCTGATAAATCTCAGCCTGCAGCACTGCAATATTTGATAATCCCTGTAGCCTAAAATCCTAGTTTATCTGCAATCCTTCACTTTCTGTCCAAGTGCTGTGCTGTCACAAAACCTTTATCTTTCATGAAGATTGCCGAGTGGAAAGGCACCTTCCTACCTGTCCATGGAGAATATATAATTATACAAACACGCCTGACCCTTATCTTGTCTCCCAACCTCAACTGCTTTTCTGGCCAACTTGAGAACCCAGTCACATGCAGATGCTGATCAAAGTACTCAAAAGCAGACCGAATGTGTAATATAGACACTCCTCTCCAAAATCGCCAAGACCCAAACATATGCACATAGGGAGAAGTGGTATTTTTAATCTATGTTGTACTTGAGCATAAATGAGTTATGTTCACATGTGCATTTTGTGAGGACTTCGTTGTTCTGCATTATGCGGCTTCTAACTTTACAGATTACAGCCGACTAATTCAAATAATCCATTCCTTGATGTCTAGAGCAGTGAACTTCCATCAGCCCCATGCAACATAAACAAAAATTAGGTAGTTACAGAAAAGCTCCTTAGAAGGTCACTGTAAGCCATCTTTCCTGACAGCATATTGACAACACAATTACTACCGTATCGTAGTGCCCCTTACCAGAGATCCTCACCCAGAGCACCTCTCCAAGCAGTGTGAACTTTTCCTTTCCACCCTTACCTGGGACTGAGCAGTTATTCTTTTTCCTCTTTTTAAGCAAAAGGCACCATGGTTGAGGGAAAGGCAGTGGTACAACAAGATTTACAGCATGAAGCTGAGTCAGACTCTTCTAAACAACACTCCTGCCACACCAAATGTTTAGCTACGCTATGAAGTTAGAATCACTAACATTCTTGGGAAGAAAGGGCTTCTTTTAATCCCTCAACTAATTCCTCTATTTATGTGTATATGTGTGTGTGTGTGTGTGTGTGTTTGCATGTGCAGGTTTACAATCTGGTTTAACAGAAGGGTGTAACTCTGTCTTTTTGTTGGGCATGTACAAATAAGTGTTGGCATGGCAACTATCTACTGGTTTTAAATAACAAGGTCAGGCTGTAGTGGCCGTGCAAACCCATGTCACTGCCAAGGGGTACAGCTGCTTACTCCTCTGTGCTCCGAGCAGAGCACCCCACACAAGGAGGAGTTCAGCACACACCACAGTGACAGGCGGGCGCGTTGACATGGATGAGTGGACATATGCCCATACCAGTAATAACCTTCTCCCCACTCTAAGCAAGCCCAGCTCAGCTTCCTGCTGCACAAACATCTCGCTCTTACCTGCCACTAAACATGTCCAGTTTGCATCATGGTTGTACAGTAGCTTTGCACTGAGCAGCCAGAAGGCCAGGAAGCCTTCCTCTGGCAGTGTCATGTTGTTGGTCTTTATTACCTGCGGATAATAATGACAGAAGAGGGTCTTGGCAGGGGGGGCGGGGAGAGGAACGGAGTACTGAGCTTAGTTATAGGGCAAAAAACCAAAGATATAGCTGTCATGTCTTCATTCAGTTCTGCCAGGAAGCACTGGGTCGCTTCCTGAACGTGACATCGTTACATTTTAATCGCATTACATCAGAGATTGATTCAGCTCACTAGATTGATTATTTTTTTTCATTAGGTCATAAATGTCAAATACAAAGGACAATGACCACACGGCCATTCCCTACCCTGTGCCTTTGGCTCATGCGCTTGTTCTGGTTCTCTCTCTGGTGTTATACACACGGAAACAAGCACACCCACATGCACAATCCCTCAGCTACAAAAGCACGCCAGGAAGGTAGTGCATGCCTAGAGACGCATGCAACTTAGGCTGTGTTCACAATTATTTCCAGGCTTAATTGTCGTTATCAGCTATGCTAACATCAGTGGTAACTTGAGAGCTACTGCTCCAAAGAGTTACCACAGAGTGCCTAGGAAAGTGTTGGCGACTTAACAGATATAAATCAGAAGAACAAAATGTAGCTGTAATGTTCTAATTGAAAAAAAACTTGAGAGCTACATGACATTTCAAAAGTATTGAAATTCACTATAAAATACATGTTTGATAAATAATTTTTGACCTTCACTCTTGAAGAATGAAGTGTTGAAGAGGGACAAAAAGACTTAGCACCAAAGCTTGGCAAGATACAATTTTTAGCTATTTTTAACCTAAGTAAGTATTCAGCCTAGGCTTGAGAACAATAATGCATTCTCTCTTTTGAGATTTACTGTAGCCAAGTCCCAACCTGGTAAGGAAGTGCGAGTTAAATAATTCTATTGATTTTCCTTCTGAACATACAGCTGTGCACTGACACACAGGAGAAGAAGAGTGCCCACAGTACTTCCAGGCAGGAGCACCGTCCCTGGCTGTATGTGGTGTTAACGTGAAGGCTCAGAGCTCAGCTCTCCACGCCTTGCCGGGCAGAGGACAGTCTGGTCTGTGAAATGAAGCTGAGCCCCACGGATCCCCGCGAGGCGTCTGATCTCTCGGCGACTCCAACAGCCGCCAGGCCTCTGGGCGCCAAGGGCCTCGAGCACCAGGCGCCATCACACGAGCGAGGCAGACAAAGCACGCTCTGTGAGGGGCTCCTAAAGCGGGCCGAGGCCCGGCATCTTTAGGAAATGAGGACAGCCTTCCCCAGGCTGGGCACCCCGACCCTGGGACCCTTCTCCTGCCCCCGCGGCTCCGGCCAGGCCCAGGGGCCTGGAGGCCTCGTGCGCTTGGTGGGCCCCACGGTGGCCTTCATCCAACACCAAGACCCTCACCTGGGCTCTCCTACAGCCCCCCAGCCTCCCCCGGACGCCCTCAGACCCCCCGGGCCCCCTCAGGCCACCCCGGCCCCACCCCCCGGCAGCCGCCCGCCACCCCCCT
>VZSC01018581.1:40965-60361 GCA_013398225.1 Steatornis caripensis
TGCCGTTTGCCGTGCGGGGGGGTTAGTGACCGCCTCTCCCCGCCGCCGCCGGCGCAGGTGACTCCCTCCTCCCGGCCCTGCCCGGCGGTCGGGGCTCCGCCGTGGAGTGGCCGGTGAACGGGGAGCCCCGGTGCTGCGGGAAGCGCTGCCTCCCGCCGCCCTCCCCGGCGCCCTCGCGGCCTTTTGTTTGCTGGCCCTCGGTGAGGGGGGCTCCGTGCCCGAGCGCTTCTCCCGGGTGCTGGGAGCGGGGCTGAGGGCCCGCCGTCCCCAAAACGCTCGGTTTGTGCTAAATTGGGAGACACGGACGGGACCGGAGGTGGGATCGGGGGAGGGGGGGGGGTCCGTTGATAACAGCCCTTGGTTTGCGCCTCGGCCGCCCTGAAGGATTTTTGCCAGGGTGAAGCCGGTCCTGCGTGTGGTCTCGATCTCAGCGCAACTTCAATTCAAAATACGGAGGAGGTTTCTGCGTGCCCGGGTCGGCGAGCTGGGCGCAGCGGAGGCTGTCGGGCTCTCCAGTGCTTGGTTTGCCCCTTGGAAACGTCTCTGCCCGGCTGTCGGGCTCTAAGCCGTGCTTTCGCATCTGTGCTTGTTAAAACAAAGTAGGGGCCTGTCTTCTTCCTGCTGCCGTGGTTGTCTTTTTGCTGGTTTTCCTACATGCCGGTGGTCCTTGCGTGGTACAGTTCCGATAAGAGACTGTTCCAGGGTTATTTGGCCACAGATGCTCCTAAAAGACTCTTGACTGTGTCGCCAGCTAACAACAAATAAGATGAAACCATTTACATGAAAATTTTAAAAGAAAGAAATGTTGATGTACTTCTCTGAGTTCTTATATTCATTGTTTTGGGATTTTTTTTTTTTAATTAGAGGACAGAAGCCCCAGGGAAAAAAAAAGTGGCAACCTGTTCTTGAGAAAGAAAATTAGTTTATTAAATAAAATAATTATCCTTGCTTTCCCTCAAACTAAGATTCCTTCCCTTTTGGTACTTCTGAGGGAATTGTTCGGGATCACCTCAAACCAAATTCTCGGAGTGTTACAGATGAAGAGGCCCACTGAAGGTTGAGGCCAAGGCAATCAGGTGTCCTAGGGAATTTACTTGCTGCATTATGCAATAATTAGTATTCTGAATTTTGTGTGAGTAGATTTGCAAGAGGGGGGCAGGCATAATAGCTTTTCATACGAGCTTATGTGTTGAGAACTTAAACAGCTGAAGAAGCAGATACTGCTGTGATAAGTAAAACACGCGGAGATCTGAGAGGCAGCGTGGATTACTGCATGGCAGGAGTACGCTTCTATATCAAAACTAAATATTTAAGGAAAGTCAACAGGTTGTAGTGGGCTTAACTTTGTCAAGGTATAAATGGGTGCAGTACTGCAGGTTTCGGCGTGACCTCTGACAAGATACATCAGCAGTAGTCCTGGCTCAGCAGGCTCTTTGTAAGAATCATTTATTTGTCAATACACACTTAAGACTGTGGGTCAGAAGTGACTGAAAACCTCGTGACTATGGTAGAAAAGATCCTCTCACACTGCGATCCTCCTCTCTCGCTTCAGGACTAGACCATATTCTCAGTTTGACCCTCCAGTTTTCCTCTTTCGTTGGCAAAAGAAGGCTTTTAAATTGTAGAGTAAAGTTCTCCGGGCCCGAGGGAATATTTTGCGGTGTTTGGAAAGTGTGGCTAGGTTTGAAGGTATTCAAGCTGTGTGGAAATACGGCCATGCTACTGCCTGGTGTAATCCTCTCTTATTGTGTGCGGAGGCTTTTACTAGAGTCTGTTCAACAAGAAATGCGTTCACGCATCTTGGAAGGAATTGGCTGTGCTCGAGTACTTCTTCCTCATTCTGTTTTTGCCTTCACTGAATTGTTTACTGCTTGAGTTTGTGCTGCTGGGTCCTGATTTTTCCCTGTGAAGTATGTGGCAGGAAGAGGGAGCAAGGGAAATCCTGAACGTTAAGGAGGAACCCCGGTGACTTCACTGGTACTTGTGTAGGTGTTTGGTTGTCAGTCCATATGTATCTAGATTGCAGGGTTATTCCAAAGTCCTTAGATTCGTAATTTCATTGTGGCATGCCAATTAAGTCACGATTCCTGAGTCACTTCTCTGAGGTATTTTCAGTGGCAAGGTTGGCTACAGCTGATTATTCCATAATTGAAAAAACCCCTTTGTTCTCCTTGTTGCAAGGGAAACCTAGCTCAAAACCCAATGTTTTGTTCACAAAGAGGAGGATTTGGAAAACCACTTGGCTTTCTTGCTAATAGCTAAAAATAGGCACCTTCCAGCCTTAAAGGGGATGTGTTCCTGTGCAGTATTTGAGCAGAATTTGTATATATCATCGTGTGTGTATATATCTATGTATGCCCCTGCGTGTGTGCTCACGCACACATTCGTATTTCGCTGGGATAGTGTGCACATACAGTGTCCTTCACACCGTGTCCCCAGGTATGGGAAAATGTGCCATCAAAACGCTAAGCTGCTTTTTCTGTCTGTAAGGTTGTTTTTGAAGCCTCTGGGCTTTTAGTGCTTGAACAACGAACATCTTGTCTGATAGAAAGAGGAAGGAAGCCAATTGTCTGGTACTCTTAGTCTTTTAAAATTGAGGAGGTGTTTTTTTTCTATAATCCTTTGAGGTTAATCTCTGTAGTACATCTACAGTATTCATCTTCATGAAATAAAAGTACATTGTTTAGAAAAGTCAATCTCGGCATGATAACTCTGAACGGCATAGGTGAGAGAATTTGTGACCTGACACTGGTGGTAGCTCAATGAATTTCTCCTGTGAAAATGAGTTTTCTTTTTATCTACTGGAACATCACTTTAGTAACAGTGCAACATTGTGTTACTGACCGCTGAGGTTCTGCTGCCAAAAATTATTTACTTTTCAAGACAGTAATTATATGAAATGAAGAAGTCAGAAATTTGTTGCCTTCCTCTCATTCCAGGATTTCAGAGTACACTGGCAAGCACAGGAGAGCTTTTTGAGTGTAGTCCTTTTCTCAAAAGCCATTTGGAAAGATGGGGCCGTGCAGAAAGTCAATGTTAAAACTATGTGAATGCATGCCCAGATTTCTTGGATTCCCACTCCTGTCCTAAAACCGCGTTGTGTAAGTGGTTATGTTCTTGTTTGCCAAACCTGAAATTTAGTTACCGAGTTAGGAATTAGACTTGGTGACAACTACAGATTTTTCTCTTCCAGCTAAGCGTCAAATGAGTAACCGGCCTGTGTCTGATGAGCCCAAACTGCGGTTCTGGGTGCCCTCTTTCCTCTGGAGTAAACATTTAGGAATTGCGTCTTACCTTTTAACCTTTATTTTGTCATTTTAAAGCTACTTCTTATGTAATCAGAAGATCTAAATTTAGCAAATCTGATTACTCTGGAATATGTATTAATATATATTACCAAGCAGATGTTGTTAGAAGGTGTATTATCATTCACCAGTCATGAAAAGCACTCTGAAATCATCTTCTGTAAAAGAAGTCTCTATTCTCCTACTCTGCACCTGTCGCCTCCTGTTTCAGGGGTTAATTTGACACTCCGAATGTGCATCGTTAGACTTGCGCAGTGTGACTGCATATTTTATTCCCATTTACAAGTACGTGTAAGTGAGAACGTGGGAATGATAAAGGCTAGAGCAAGACCAGAGAAACCGAAAACGAACGTGGATGTATGCTATGTATAAAGCAATTAAAATGGTGCCACTTGAAACTACTTCTTATTTATAGCTCCTTTTCTTGAAAGTACCAAGAGACTACTTGCCGTGGTGCTTGCCAAACAAAGCAAGTTTATAATTATAGCAGCACTTGATGGACTTTGTGGGTGGGTAGTTGGGATTTCAGTCGCTCGGACTGCATCTCAAGAGGCATCTGGTCTGGAATTGTTCTTCAGGGAAGGTGCTTTTGGATGAGCAGGAGGGACACTTCTCAGAGACATTTTGCACAAATAACTCTTGCTGTGAACCGTTATTTTGGAGTAAATGATAAACAGTAAAAATGTGGCTAAGCTAGTACTAGCTTCTGTTTTAATTTTATCCAGCGTTTTTCTTCCTTTTTGAAAAGTGGGATGAAATGAAGCTGCCATTGATGACAGTAGTAGAATCTCAATTCCCAAAGCAGTTGCTGCTGCCTGTTCTTGGAAGTCCTTATTAAATAAGTCCTTGAGTAAAATTACTCAAATTATTTCTGTTAAAGAAACTCCCCTTTTTCAACATCTGAAGTTTTGAAGTGCTTCACAAACCCTGATTTTTGTCCTTAATAACCGCCGTGTGTCCATGGCTTCGTTTTCTTGCAGCGCGTGCAATTTGGTTTGAGTGGTGTACTCAGGGGCGAGCAATCCTTCTGCCACTAAAACCCTTTCATAAGCAGCTCGGTATCATTGCCCCATTTGTCCCATTCAGAATTCATAGTGAGAGCTGAGCAGTTTAAAGGAGAGGGGAAAAAAAAGCATATGTTCTCTTTAATATCGCCCTGTCTCATTATGTCTCGTGATTCTGCCTGGTATTTCTCATCTGTTTTCAGATTAATGTTTCCTGCCTGTTGAAGTGCTCATGACCTCAGCAGCCTTGTTAGCAGTTCTGCTGGAGTCGCTTGCTGTTTGCTTATTTCTCGTACTAACTTTTTTTCATTGCCCTTGCAGTAGGCAGGTGAACATCTGATGCGGTAGCAGTTCCCTGCTAATAAGACGTTTTCATCGCACGACACATCTGACAACAAAATAACTTCTGTGGGATTTATTCCCTGCTTAGCTATTGTCTTGGGCTTGTGGAAAGCTGTGAATGGATGCTGAAAGCCTGCTTTGTGCTCCATTGAAAATCTTAATAGACTGGTCGTGCTGTACTGTATCTTTGACCCTTGGATGGCTTTGCAACTGGTTTTTTAGTTTGTTTGTTTTAAATTAGTCAACATTTTATGAAAGTTTTTCGATAGGGCATTGAAGACTAAGTTCGCTGTGTTTGCTTTTCTGATTCCTTGAATTAACTTCTAAATGCAGTGGAATAGTTGCAGGGAAGTTTATTACGTGGTATTTAACATCAGTGCCAGAAATTATTCTGATTTGTAAAATCGTGACTGTGTTCAAGTTGCATTGCTTTGGGATTGTATCTGTTCTATTTGTTGTGAAACAGAATTCACTCATTCCACAGACTTCAAGCTTTTTTCAGTGACTTGAAGCATTTGAATGTCCTGAGCAGGTGGATGGGTCTTCACCAGCTCCTCCTTAAGTTTCATTGAACGTTGTTCCTAGGTTTACCTTGCAATTGAGAAGGTGGTTCTTCTCATGGTTTTGAGTGAGATTCAATTTGAGTTTCTCATCTCTTTAACTGTCCATTTTTAAAAGAAATTTGACACAGACTAATGCTAGAAGTGAAGACTTCAGGAGTGACACTGGATCATTAAATGTCAACTTCCGTAGAAAAGATGTGCCCTTCTTTGAAGTGCCATAATGTGGAAAAAGTTGAGTCATTAGACAACATGAGTCTTGTGTAATTTCAGGCACTGTAACTTAAAGTGCAATTATGAATACTTTAACTTTTTTCAGCTTTTAACCAAGTATTTTTAAGACTTTTGGTTAAGTTTAGGCTAGTCCATAATTGCTAGGTTTCAAATGCTAAGGACAGGAAAGGATGTCACTCTGCATTAGATTTAGGTAGGGCATAATACTGATTTTTTTTATTTTTACGAGTCAGGTACATCATGTCGTGCTGATATTTATTCATCTTTACACATTTGAAATGATTTAAAAATAAAGTTATTCAGAAAATCATTGTAGAAAGTTAGACATTTGGTTCCTCCTTCCCCACCCTAGTCCTGTTGAGAGACATTATGATCCTTGAGGCAGGGATGTTACTTAAAAGTACTGTTCAAACACACCACAAAAGCCTCGTCTGACTTCAGAAGCTTTTTCTGTTATTCTGTCTGTTTACCTGGAGTTCTTCTCCTCTTTATTACATGTGATTTCAGTCAAAGGTTCATTTTCCTGGGATTTGTGCTCTTGAAACGTTTCTAGGTTTGCGTCCACTGGCTTTTTTCTCTCTAGAGGAAACGTACCCGTTCTTCATCCTGAAGAAACATCAAAGTTCACTCATAAAACTGGTCTTCCCAGACTGACTGCGCAACTGCTTTGAAATGAGAATATCAACCTTACAAGCAGCGAAAATGCAATCACCAGATCAAATTGAAGTCGCTTGGAGGAAGTAGTTTGCTCATTAAAATGGTGAAAGAGGAAAGGCGTCAGAAGCCATGAATCTTTTTGCACGCAATCTTCTTTGGCGGGCAGTTCAGAAGACAGCTAGTTAAGAAAACTTGTGGTGATGGCAGGTGATTTGGTAAGAAGCTGGATGCCAGTAGTTAAGCTGTTAAATCGTGTGTATTTTAATTCCCTTCATAATTGTTAGAAAAAATGTAAAGTAAGAGGGACTTAGGCTTTCTGAAAGCGACAGTCTAACAGCGTTAGATCACAGGAGAAGAAACAAATGGAAGCAACAAGTTAAATTTAAATTATTTTGCATTGGATTCAAAAGCAAGAATAGAGGATTTTCTTTTTATTCTTGGAAAGGATTCAAGTTGAACACAAGCGCAGGGCTGGAAGCTTGTTTAGGCTTGATGTGAGAATCTGGGGAAGACGAAACAGTATCGCAAGTGCAGTTTCTCCGATTTTCAAGATTTGGAATAGAATTTTATTTTGATTGATGTAGACTTCAGGATTCAGCATTATCCCTGACTTCTTTTTTTTAAGTGGTTTAGCAAGAACGGGGCGTAAGAGAGTAAAACTTTGGTATTTGAAGAGCAATGTCTAGGGCCAGAGATATGCTTGAGTAACATTGAGCCAATTCTGAAGGTAGTAGTCTGTAAATATTTCAAAAGGAAGTAATTGCTTTTGAAGACACTGTTGCTACGCTTGGAAAATATTTTCACCTGAAGTACCTAGTCACATGCTCAGACTGCCAAGAACACCTGAATTCTGATGCTGCCCTTTTCTGGGCCTTTTCAACAGCTCGTTTGGGTTTCCTCTTTTCCTGTTTCTGAGGTGTCGCTCTCCTATTTCCACCCATGAGTGTGAAAGAAAGCAAGCGCTGTACTCTTGGTGTTTGCACTGAATTCAGTGCAACTGCCCATAAAAAAGATCAGTTATAGCTGAACTGGGATGATGTGGGCTGGAAGGGGCATGTTAATGTAGGAGATCACAAGAAGCTTACTCAACTTTTTGTTGATTTTAAGGCAGCTTGATAGAATCCGTGTGTCGTGCCATGGGAAAAACTGTTCCATTTGTTGATTCAGACTAAAAATCTGAAATCAGATCCTTTGGTTTTGGCGATTTTTTTTTTTTTTTTTTTTTAACCTTTTTGATGTCTGATTATATTTTAATGAATCTAGTGTGACAACCAGGACAGACTTCCCCAAACGCATAGGTTTCCCAAAGCTCACGAAGACTGTCTTGATAAAATCGCATGCATGTGTGTATGAGCAAACTCGGAATCTTGGTTTTCTGAGAGTTGTCATTTGTTCTTTAGGAGCAATGTCTTCGGGCTAGGATATGTTAAGCAGAGGGATTAAACTGAAAAACAAGCTTTTGGCATTAATCCAGGGTTGATTTAACATAGTTGGAGAAGAATATTCTGGAGAAGGCACCGCAGTCCTAGGTTTTTGCATTGTAATAAGATAAAGGATGACATTCCTCTGCAGTCTTGTTGCCTGTTACTGCTGAGATTCAAAGATTTTTTTTTTGAAGAGCAACTGTTGCTTTATCTGTCAGTGTTCATCATCAGGGAACGGTAAGGGTGGTGCATGAAGTGGGAATGAAGGAAGTATCTACGTTAAATAATGAGTAAAAGTTCATACAGAACACTTTCAGGTAGCAGGGCGTGAATGTAAACTAGGATCTCACAAAGCTGTGACAGCCAGTGGGTCAGACCTCACATAAATTTGTGACAAGAATTAGAAGAAATTGGGATGACATAAACTACACTCGTAGTAGAAATGCCTAAGTGAGCGCCCAGAGGCTGGTTTCCAGACAGTCACCGCTGCCGAACCACCAAGGTGAGACCTGTTTCTTGCAGGCAGTTTGGCGCAGCAGGAACCCAGTTCCTGTTCTGATCGGGCAAAAGCCACTCTGCCTGCAGGAACGTTCACAGGCACCTCTACACCTGCTCAAAGCAGAGGGGAGTTCTGAGGAGTCTGTGCTCGCAACACAAACTCTTCCAAGTAATTCTCATTTCCAGCTTGGAGAAGAATGCTGTTTAATGAGCTCTCTGCTGCATGTGGAAAAAAAATGTGCCGGAAGGTGACTTCAGGTCCATATGAATTCCTGTTCAGAAAGCCATTTGTTCACAGCTGCTCATCGCTGAAAGGAGGTAGTCTTATTCCCAGCGCAATTCCTCTAAAGGTCTAAAATTCCACTAAAACATCAACAGTCCATTGTCATTTTAGATGTTTTCAACATGCTGTTTGCAGCGTAGACCTTCTTATTCCTTCTAGATGATGTGCTAGTAAAATGGTATATTAGCAGAGCAGTAAAAATAGGATTTGTGAGAGGATTTTGCGTAGCAGAAAAAAGATACCATGGGAAAAGAGCAAAATAGCTGAAGCTGACCGTACCCACCAAAACAGCAGATATTCCCATAGTTCATAAAAAGTCCAAAAGTATTGTTCTTAGTTGCAGGTCCAATACCATAGTATGAGTTTTTACAGAGAGCTTACTTATGTTGCTTATTTAGAAGTTTTGAAATTCTCATGTTGTCTAAACAACCGTTAAGTCTTGCTTCGTATTTTCACTGTCATTTCATGCACTTTTTTCTTTTCCAGGCCCAAAATGTTCAACACAGCAAGGACATGACTCTCGCCAGCAACCGGAGTCTGGCAGAAGGCAATCTTTTGTACCAGCCGAAGTTGGAGTCTTTGAAATCAAATTTGACTGAAAAATATCAAGAGCTGCAAGTTCTTTTTGAAGCATACCAGATAAAGAAGACAAAACTAGGTAACATTTTCTGTTGATGATTATGATTTGCTGTTTTGTAAGTGAATGTAAATGTGTTGCGCGTGTTTTGTTTGAATTTTTTGGTGTCTCAGTTTTAGCTGTGTGAATTAGGGTACAAAATGAAATGTCATTCTCGTGTAGTTCTGAAATAGGTCGTGCTTCTCATGATTTATTAAGTATCTCTTACACCTAGTAGCAGATACTGTGGACTCTTTCTGTTACTGTGTGGTTACTAACCTGTTGTTGACCTGCTGGTCTCTAAATGATCAAATTCGTTTACCTTGCTAAAAAGCAAAACGTAATTTGAGTTTTCAGTGATTAATCGTTAATCAAACGGAATATTGCATTTTTCTCATTTCATACTGAATCATGAAGTATTATACGTCTGATACTGCACTTGAAGGGCTCTGTCTTTCAATATTATAAACACATTGTTGTAATTAAATTTAAACTTTTTGCACTCTGACAATGTTCCTAAAGTACTAAATATATTTTCTTACTGTAGATCATCCTGTGTGGAACAATGGAGTGTGCTAATTGTACATATGTGCCTTAGAAATGTTTATGCTTGCTGAGGCTGTATAGCTTCAGTTAGAAGTCACTTAGAGCCGGCTGTCATTTGGTGTTCTGTTTGTGCCATTGCAGACAGACAATCCAGTAACGCCTCACTGGAGACACTGCTAGCGCTGCTTCAGACAGAGGGGGCTAAGATTGAGGAAGACACAGAGGTAATGACAGTACACTTCAATTCTTACACCCATTACCGAAGACTTTAATGCACGTAGCTGTAGTGTGGCGTTGAACTCATAATAGACTACAAGGATATTTTTAAGAATATGGTCTGGTGTCTGCTTTGAACTTCAATGAACAGTCATTTGGTTTCAGGGAGAATTCTTTTTATCCGAGTAATTTTTTACTTTTAACATCTTTGAAGTTTAAGAGAGAAAATGCTCCGTTTCAGAAAAGAAAGCCAAACCTGCCTAGTTCCTTGGCATTGCCTTCATACTTACAGCGTATAAATGTGGAATATTGTTTTTATTGGTGTTTGCCTGGTATATGTATTAGTCCATTACAAATGTCAATTAGTAACCTAATGAAAAACTGTGCCTGTGCTGTTTTTTCTCCTGCATTTCGGGTGAAATATTCCATTAGGTTTTCAACATACCTGT
Organism: Steatornis caripensis; assembly: GCA_013398225.1. NCBI lineage: Eukaryota > Metazoa > Chordata > Aves > Caprimulgiformes > Steatornithidae > Steatornis > Steatornis caripensis. The sequence continues at coordinate 51,100 of VZSC01018581.1, forward strand.
CTAGATGCCAGGAGTCACCACTCGCTGTTATGCAAGTGCTTGAAGGGTCATCTGTTTTCAGAATAATCAAAGTGTTTGGTTTTGTTTGCTGATTTGCCCCTACGGCATTCTCTACAGCTACATAGCATGTTAGCATCAGGGGAAGAATCTGCTTATTGGCCCTGAGTTGTGATCACAAAAAGACATTCCCAGGCAAAGCTGAATTTTGTGAGGATACGTATGGTCACTCCTCTTAATTATTATTAATCGTTTACCCGAAGCCACAAGAAAGCGTGAGTATTAAACCTGGCTTAGCAATAATGTGCCTTTCTGTACTGAGGCTTGCAGAGTTCTCAGTGTTTCTCTTGGCATTGCAAGCAGTGCTGGGCTGTAATTCAGCTTAGCTGGCAATCTGGAAAGCTGTTGAACTTGATTTGTTCCCATCTCTGATGATCAGGGGAATGTTCAGAGTTGGATTCAGATGTTCTTGCTGCTGTTGCTTCAGTTTAAATTTAAGCAAAAATGATACCTAACTCCCAATGCTTCTGAGTAATAACTGATTCAAAATTCTGCTCAGAATTCTTAGTATGCTAGTCATCTTCCATATGCAAGCTGGAGAATCACAGGCAAAATTATGCTATTTTTAGGATATAAGCCATTTAGATTCTCTTGCAGTATGCTGTTTTCTAAGAGATTCTTCCGTATTTGACAGAATATGGCAGAAAAATTTCTTGATGGTGAAATACCACTGGATTCCTTCATTGATGAGTATCAGAGCAAGCGTAAACTGGCTCACCTGCGACGCGTGAAAATTGAGAAGCTCCAAGAAATGGTGCTGAAGGGACAGAGACTTCCGCAGGTTCCACCGCAGGCTCAGCCGAGAGCACCCGAGACAACACCAGCACCTCAAGATTCCTACACTTCAGATGCAAACACCCCTCCTTCAGTTGTGCCCCGACGAATACCACCCCCTCCTCCTCCTTCAGTCCCAGCAGGACGCTTTCCTACTCCGTTTACTGCAGCCATGAGTTCAGGACCAGCTCTTTCTTATCCAGGTGCTCCGTATCCTCCTCTTCCCCCTCGACCAGTTCAGTCTGCAAGTCAAATACCGCAGCCAGGATACGCATCTCAGTTTGTACCACAGTATCCTCCAGCTCTTCCCCAAAGACCACCTCGCCTTCCACCACATCCTGGCTTTATCCTCCAGTGAATATTTTGGTGCGCCTAACTTATGTATTGGTGCTTATATTTCCTTTTTCTCCCCATCAGAGACTTAATGTAGGCAACGAAAAGCCTCTGTTTTTTGCACAAAGGAGTACAAAATCCGAGCTGTGGCACAGAGGTTTGGAATTGTGTTGGGTAAATGTGATTATTCTTGTTTTCAAACATCAGTGACAACAAGGTTTTTCTAGGAAGGTGATAGGGTCTAAATTTTCTAAATGCATCGAATTGTGAAACAACGTACCAGTGGATTTCCTGACGTTACAAATCGAATCACGCTCTGAATTCTTTAGTGATGGTAAATCAGCATGCGCTTCTGTTCTGATGTATTCGCATTGCAGCTGGATGTATGTGTGGCAAACTGGGAGCTATTTGTCTCTCTAAAGAATTCTCTATCGGTGCCAGTGTTTGGATAGTAACAACCATATCTGAATGCTGGGCAAAGAGTTGCAATGGACCGCATCAGCATCCTTTGCAGTGTGCCCAGACAGCGGCAATTGTGGCCAGGCGCACAACACTTACAGAGCTCGCTGAGCTGAAACTCTTGTCAGAAACTGTTCTATGGTTTTTAGACAGTAAAAGTTATGAGAGTTTCATTTCTACATTTCAGTTGTTACCTTAGGCTTTTCATAATAAAGTACACACTCCTCCCGTTCCTGAATAGCTTGATATCCTGAAAGTCCTGGTCTCTTGAAATTAAACTAAACTGTTTGTAGAGCCAGTTTAGAGTTTTATAGAAACTTTACCAGGCATTTTTATTTCCTTGCCTATTGAGACTCTTTCTTACGTTTGTGGGGTTTTTTTTTCTTTTCCACACCTTGGATACAGAAGTGATTTTTTAACACAGGTGCTTAGCTTTTGATATCATGTGATTCCAGGAATCTAGGCAGGGTATTTTCTTAATCGAATACTGGGTTTTTACATCATGTAATTGCCCACTTGAAGCTCCTCAATTTCATTTTATCCCTCAAACTCAGTCTCTCGCTTGACAGAACTTTTCTTAACTTTCCCATTTCCTGTAGTTTTGCAGTTTTTGACATGTGTGTCTTATCTGGAATATGCAGGTAACGTTTCTCTGCAAGCGGGCAAAAGAGAAAAGGTTTTTGAACCCCGTGGTGACTGTTTGCATCTTACATAATCCGTTCTTGACTTCTTATGCCACTGGAGGGGGAGGCTTTTTAGGGGAGCTCAGATTTCATTCTCAGTGTGACTCTTGAAGCCTAAGGGGCAGGCCGTATTTTAATCTAGCATTGGAAGAGGCAAATCTTAACACTTATTGCTTGCGCAGAATGTGTCCGTAAATTCCTTATCAATTTCTCACATCCGCAAACAACTTTCAAGTAATTCATGGTAATTTAAGAAACTCACAGTCCACAATCTGTCACAGCCCCTGCGTTATTTCCAGACATTTTCATATCATTGTCCTGGAATGCATGACAGTTTTTGGAAGTCTGTACTACAAACAGCTTCAGTCAAAATAGAATATCTTTTTTTTTTCATTACGTAAGGCCCTTGACTGTCCCTTAATCATTTCCTCTGGAGTGTGGTGGTTGCTAGCAAATACTAATCTGAAATTAAGCTCATAACAGGAAGCTCTCTATTCTGAAAATATGGTTATTTGGCTTGTTTGGCCTTCTGAAGACAAAGGGCAGAAGGTTGGTCAGTGTTACTGGCATCTGAACCAATTCCCCAGTGTAAGTCTGGCAAGTTTCTATAGATGGGGGATTTTGTGAAGCAACGTGCATTGGATTTGTTTGCAAAGTGTGTTTTCTCTGTAATCTAGTGATGGTACAGGATGTGCTTTTTTTTTTTTTAAATAGTGTAATATCTTTTCTTGGTATTATTTTCTCACTGAAACATCGTATAAGCATGGTTAATTATAACTTGTTTCAAAGTAATTTTGCTGTGCTATTAGTGCTGATATTTGGATGGCAACTGTTGTATCTGAATGCTAAACATAGGTCTGCTGTAGAAATTACTTGGGTCCTAGAAAGAACTAAAGTGGGTGGGGGCTACCAGGGTGGTGACTGAGTACAGAAATTCGTACTTGGAGCCTGCTACACAAAAACTCTAAAACACTCTCAAATTAGTTTTGCTACCATTTAATTAAAACAACCAGGTATATTTTACACTTATCAAGTGCCAACTTTTTTTCTGAGGGTTGAAAATCCTCGGAAGTGATGGAGGTGATAGATAAGTGTATTGTGAATTTGCACTGCATTTTATGTATCTAACTTTATTGGTATTAGTAGTCCAAAAATATTTTTACTACTTGTTAAATTTTCTGTCTTTTGGTAACTTTTGTGATAACATGACCTTTCAGGGATACCTTATCTGAAAACAAACTGTTGTGCAAACTACATACAGACAAAGCTAATGCAATTTTTCTGTCTGAAAGCAAAACAATGCATTATTGCATATGCATGTGGCTGATGTGCCTTAGGATCACTACCTGTGATTGTAATACTAGGATATTAGCATTTTTATCATTTGAATGGCCATTGCTTAACTCTAAGGGCTCTTCAAGAGCACTTTCTTTTACAAAAAACTCACCCTCGTACTTCAGAAAAAACAAAGACTGTATCTGCTATTTGTAAGCTTATAGTTGCCTTCACTGATGGATACGTTTGAACATAGATGATGTAACTAACGTGATGTTTCAGTTATAGCAATCTCATAACTGAAATCCAGCTGCTCACGGAAAACGTTTTGCCATTAATTGTGTGTGTGTGCGCACAAACTGTAAATATATACTTGACTGCTGGTAATGTGTAAGGGTAAAGGAGAAAGATGACTCTGGAAAGCTGTTTAAATCCTTTCAGCAGCGAACGTCACAAAACACTAACGTGAATGAGTCGGACAAGAGATGTGTCGGTGCTCTCGACCCGTTGCCCTTCGACAGCTTCTCCTGTTCTGTAATAGCTAATGAATAAATTCTGCGATGGCTAGGATGTTTAGAATCATACTAACTTGCACTGTTTATAAGATAGTGAGATTAAAATGCCATAGGCAAGCTGAGACTTGAGAGGGGGTGGCTCAGTATGCTTGCCGAAATATATATATTATTATGTTGTCTTGAGGATTTTTAATGTCTGCTGCAAATAGCATATACTTCCCCAAAGCAATTGGAGTGAAGAAAAATCTTTTAAATATGATGTGTAACACGGCTTTAGAGTGTTGGTAACATTGGAAATGCTCTCTCGGGATGGCATGACTTTTGCCAGCCTTTTGTATGCAGTTTTATAAGTTATGAGTAATTCAGTTGTATGCGGTTGGATGGATGATCAGCACTGAATGGTTGGTTCTAACTCGAGGATGAGTTTCACTGCACTTCAGTGCTGTCTCCTAGAGGAAGCAGGGTCAGTTGTTCTCGCACAGCTGGCCCACACAGGTCACCTTTGTACCAGTGACCCTGGAGGGACTGTAGAGAATATACGCTCTCACGTGATGCCAGGAGGCACAGCCCTGGGCACAGTCCGGTCATGGGTAACCGTTACGTTTAGTGCCCCGACTTCCACAGCCTCAGTCTCGACCTCTTTTGGGACTTCTCTGCCCTCTCAAACTGGAATAATGACTTAGATACAGAGCTCAAATCGACAATTCCTTTAGCCTGAATATAGAGCTACTTGGCAAACATTGAGTTCAGAGGAGGCAGAGTCGTCCTGCACCTGAACGGTTCCTCTGTGTAATCCTGGACATTCTAATAAAGGGGCAATTTTATATGCCTAGCAAGTTGTGAAACGTACAGTGGATTTGTTTGCATAAGCCTTTCTGTAATCTACTGTGGTCTGATTTTAAATAAAATAGCGTATCTCTCATGGTGTCATGTTCCTGTTTTTTCATTTAATGACAGTGGAATTAATATTTTTCAATACTGATGGTGGGTTTTATGTAGCGACATAAAATCACTTGTAGGTGAACGTAGAACATAAATTTGCAAGAAAATAACTTTAATTATTCATGGTAAATCTGTTGGCTGTGTTTTTAGTAACTGAATATAGGGTGTCCGTTTTGTATGTAGCTGACGCAGGAATAGCTGTGCTCAGAGTAGATCCTGCACATCGTAATCGTAGCAACGAGGTAGGTGGGCTGACTTGCCAGGTAGAAACCCTTTGCTTTTGTTTTCATTTCCTAGCTGGAATGGTGGAAGTGTTCAGAATCTTCACCTGGAAAAGCTGAAGGAAGAGAGAAAGCCACTTTTATTTGTTGAAAGAGGAAAAACTGAGATTTCAGCCAAGACAAATTAGGAGAAATGAGTCAACCAAAGTTACGTAGGAACATGAGTCAGAGGGCAGAAAAGACCTGATGGAATTTTCTGTGATATCTGTCACTTGAATTGCAATGTGAAATAGAAGTCCTGCTGTAGCATAACATAATACATGGAAGAAAATCCCTTTTCTAATTGTTTCTTGATACACTGCGTTTGTGGTGGCTGTGGAGATTTGATAACCACCTGCTGGTGCAGAAATAGGAGACTACAGATGAGGAAAACTTGCAGTGCTGACTCAGTGCAGGTGGGCGAGGGCAGGAGATAGTGTTATGTAAAAGCTGCAGTTGTTCAACTCTGCTCTTGTAAGAATTTGCAGCAACGCCCATGTTCTGCAGTTTGAAGAAGGTGTGCACAAAACTTGGAGAAGCGCCTGCTCTGAAACTGGGTTTCGCATGGCCCTTCCCTGTGGCTCAGGTGCACCAGGAGATCCAATCCTTCTGGGTGGGATCGTTCCCCGTGCAAAGGTGAGGGAACCCGGGACGGTCAGACCTTGCGGGGTAGGGGACTCGCTTGTCTGTTGTGTAATGGGTAACAAAAGAATAACACCAAAAAGGCAAGTGGCGTGTCAGGGATGCACTGGCAGTATCTCACGTGGTCTTGGCTTGTCCCTTCTCTTTGGAAGCTGGCTTCGGAGGCCGTGCAAGCCAACACAGATCTTTCAGTAGCACTTGTTCTGATAATTTGAGTGCTCTTCTGGTTGTATGTTACTCAACTCTGATAACAAGTCTTCTACAAGTATTCTGTTCACCTCTGCGAGACTTTGTCACTACAAACAAGACGCATGTTGCTTTGAGGTCTTTTGAGATATTTTTGTCCCAACTGAACTTTCAGAGAAGCCTTACTGGGGCTCTGGAGCCCCGGGTGACGTCTTGTCCCTAAAGCAGGCTGTCGCTGGGCAGCCTGTGGTGGGCTCTCAGCATCACCTGAAGCCAGATCTCCATTTTCCTCCCTACCTGCAGGACATATCGCAGACTACGGAGGCTGGAAGACTTGTCAGTGCATACCTTGAACCCTGGATTCTGCTGTAAGCTCAAGCCTATCTCCTAGCAGTACTTATCAACTCCAACCTGTCCAAGGGTGCTTGTTCTGCACTCTCGATGAGTAGGAATTTTTTTTTTCTTCAAAGCTAAAAACATCTCATCTCACCACATCAGCTAATTCCGCACCTTGCTATGTGCTGTTAAAGTTGCACATTATTCTTGCAACCACTGCTTGGGATGAGCTAGGGTTTTTTTAATTAGTCTTGAAAGAAGCCAACCGCATCCTGTAGAGGATGGGAAGTGAGAAAGTGGCTGCAGTTCTCGGCGGTAGAATGAGATCGCCTGGTTGACGAGAAAATGCTGACTGGGGAGAAATGTGGAAATGTAATAATGTCCTTTGGGCTGGTGCGCATCTTCGTTGTCTCACACTACCAGCAGTGGTAGATGGTTAGTAAGGGGAATACATAACCATCTTTGTATTTTACTGTTTGATTTAAACTTGCATACCTATGAGGCATTTGTTAAATGATTGTGTTAGCTGTTGTTTCTGTATTTCCCAAGTCATTTTCCTGGTTGGGCTGTTCAGGAAATACTGGCACTAAAAATAGTCCTGCCCAGACTCATGTAACTTGTGCCTTAGTCCCCACTACTGGCAGGTCAGGTGCAGAAGGGAAACAAAACACCTTGCAAATTGGGTGGCTGCTGTTTGTGGCTTTAATTACACACCCTTGAAAACATACTTTTAGAGAAGGTTGTTTTTTTTTTTTAACCTGACTTCCTAAAGCATGTAACATCTGTTTGTGTGCTTGATTTCAATGGACTTACTTTTCCCAATGATCTAAGAGACGCTTGTGTTTTGTAAACTTTGCTCTCTATAGCAATGCTGTTACTGAACTTCAGCTGCTTTGTGTGTTCGTGTTCAAACTAATTTGTGGTTACTGGAGATTTGGCTGCTGAGGGAGCCAAAGGGTGGGGAAAGGAGGGCTTTGATAACAGGCTGTTTGAAAGCAGCTTCAAATAAAGTAAATAGTACTGTACTAACCTCAGTGGAAGGGAGCAGAATGTAATATTTCACAACTTTCACTGGGTTATTTTCCATTGCTTTTGTTGCAGATAGATACCGAGTAGAATTTGTTCTTGGTAGCACATCAAGTTAAGCATCTTCCCCTCTCCACAGATACAATAATGGTATTTAAAACTCATTAGTCAATTGGATCCTGTACAGCAGGATGTCTCGATGGAGTCTCAAAATAAACCTTTGCATACACAGTTTGCAGTTGTGATTTATTTTTTTTTTAATCATCTGCTACAAATAGCAAATACTTTCCAAAAAGTATAGGCATTAAGAAAAATCTTAGCCTGGACAGTAAGCTTAATTTTGGTATAAAAATCACCTTAGCACATAGGTTACACTCTAAGTGGCCTTTGGAGCTTGTTCTTATTTTTGCTGGTAGTTTTTGAGGCTTTGTATGTCCTGGCCTGGGTTGTTTTACCTGCAGCCTCTGTAAGTATCGATTTAAGTAAATCATAATGAACGGGCAGTGGTGTTGAACAAGTTTCGTTTACCCATAGCATCGTTCTTAAAGCCACGTTTTACTTCAGTTTTGAATTCTTTAAATATAGCTGTGGCTAAACTTATGGTAGTGAGATTTAAAAGTTAGCATTCCTGATTAATCACTATTTCCATTACGAAACATAATGTTGTGAGCGGTTAGGATGATGTCAGTCTCCCAGCAAATACTACCTCTTTATCGCCGGCTATAAATAGACTGCCAGCTACTGCAGAAACCACTTCCTTGTACCAAGGGAAAAGGTTTCTGAGAGAAACGAAACTCAGACGTATGGAGCTGGCCACGGTTGCTGCTGGGTCTCGATAGACATTGTCGCTCAATGTGGCAGCAGTCACTGAGGGACATGGCTGGGTAAGCCTCTCCCACCTCTCTTCCACTGCCACTGTAGATGTGAGGTTCTCCGTAGCTTCATGGAACGGCTGAGAAGGATGGAAATCTTCAAGCTGGAGAAGATCTCAAAGTAACTTGCAGGATTAGACCAGCTGCTTGCCTTGCCCAGTAACGCCAGTATTAACCCCAAAGCCTTTTCCTGTGGAACGCATTTCGTACATACAGTTGGTTGGGAAATGAGAATTGTCACTCGCTACGCTGCCCAGAGTAGTCGCTCGTGAAACTGTGAAGTCTGTTTTGTGGCGTGTAATCTTGGAAATCTAAAGTCATTATGAAACTGCTACAGAACTAAAATAAATAATAATATACCTTAGAAACGTGTTTTCTTGAGACGCAGCAACTTCTAGTTAACTGCTTTATAGCCTATTGTTAATCATAGGAACTAAGAGTTGTGGTTTTTATCGTGGCTTGTATGAAATTTGATTGATTGTCATCATTTGGGGGTGGGCCATGAGAAACTGGATGAAAATGTAGATTCTAGACTTTTTCCTCCTCTTAAATACCAGAGAGCTGTGTTCACCCTGTCATTGGCATTCTCACAGAGCTGCAAACACTTCAGTCTTACAGTTTCACTGGTGCATCCACGTTGCACCAAGANTGTATGAAATTTGATTGATTGTCATCATTTGGGGGTGGGCCATGAGAAACTGGATGAAAATGTAGATTCTAGACTTTTTCCTCCTCTTAAATACCAGAGAGCTGTGTTCACCCTGTCATTGGCATTCTCACAGAGCTGCAAACACTTCAGTCTTACAGTTTCACTGGTGCATCCACGTTGCACCAAGAGGTGCAGTGACACTCGGCCCTGCAGGTACTCCCAGTTAATCACGGAATAAACAAAAGCCATGTTC
>VZSC01018596.1:0-10072 GCA_013398225.1 Steatornis caripensis
CAACCCCTACCATTCTATGATTCTATGATTACACACCCCTTGGACTTCATTTCCTTTGGGTCTCAGAAGTGTTCCCTGAACTCAGATCCACAAGAGTTTTATTCCGAAAAGCAGTACTGCTTCCTCATGAAAACATCAGTAAAAATTTCATGCAATACTCTAGACAGACAATTTAGTAATTGAGACATACTATTCCATGTCCTAAACAGATTTCTAATTAATTAAAGTGCTAGACTTGTTGGTGTTTCATAATACTATAGAGTAGAATCTAAATGGAATCTCAATTAAACTATTTTTACACGAAATCCATCAACTTCCACAATTCAAATAAAAGGAAAAATATATAAGAAAGACAAAAAGGAGAGACTCCAAAGAATGCTAACACAGGGAATGTAACATGTGAGGCTGCAATAGCGTAAATAATTTTCTATAATCACTGCCCTGTGACAGACTCTTATTGACATCAAAAGACACCACATCTTCATTTAATAGTGCTTATATTACATTGAGGAATATTTCAGAGACATGATTTCATGGTTGCATCACGTAACAGAGAGTTGTTTATGGAGACAAATGCGAGATTAGTACCATAGTTTTCTGTGCATTTGCTTACACATTTTTTGGTCAAAAATTAGGTGCTATATCTCTCTCATTTGCTGAGCTTAAGTTCCCCTACATCTTTTATAGCCTCACTTTGTTGCAGATAGTTCATATTTAAGACAATTCATACGTACACTAGCATTTTCATTTGGATTCAAAGCATGCCTTTGAATGGTAGCTCACAATGATTTCCACTTCCTAGGCTTTGGTTCACATTGCAGGTGTTGTGAGAACATACAATCTGGATTGGTCTCAGGTAAAACATTTTTTAAATTATGCTTCAAGAGTATTGAGCTCTAATGCACACGAGCTATAACGCACAGCTCTGATGTGCAGGACTAGACTACAGCTAGTTTGAAAGAATACTTTTCCCACTCTCCAGGTACATACACATTAGAAAATGTATGGTATGGATGCTGGATCTGCAGCACCAGCTGTTCTCTACAGATCTGACTTAGGCTATGTTTACATGATGAAAGTGGTGCAGCCAAGAGAAGCAGATTTGTAGAGGAAAACAATTCAAAACAGAGCAAAGAAACTTCCAATTTATATGATATTTTGGTGGTTGATTTGACTTTTACTGAAATAATGCCAGTCTCCCCATTGGTTTGAGAGCTGATTCTCTGTGTCTAATGAGCTGCAATTAAAAATAACAAACACTCCCCTCTCTCTTCCCACAAACATGCCTGTTGTTCGTTTGAAAGCTTGCTCTTCTCAGTTTGGTAATTATCCCTACCATATTTCATGATTACTTTTTTCCTCAAAGGAGGAGTGCCAAAAATTAGGAGGCTGTATCAGTCTCAGTGGCAAGGTATTCACAGGCTGCTTAATCTGCTTTGTAATTTCAAAAGGACAGTTGTCTTCACCTGCCTGGCAGCCACACACGAGACTCATGAGGTGAGTTTAGTGTTTGAGCTCTGCCCAGAGGGACAGCAACTCAAGACCAGAGTCCTGCGATTCCACACAGTACTGTGTGAACATAAAAAGAAATCATCCAGGACCTGTGTCCTGAGCTGGTAGAAAATCAGTCAGTTTTTCTCACAGGCTGAAAGTTAAATTACTTGTAAAGAGCTCTCTACTCAGTCCGTTGAAACCATGTTCTACAATAGTTTGCTGATTAACATTGCTTTGCTAAAGGCTTGTTATTTTTATGCATCATATATACTTTTAATGTCTCCTGTGTTACAAAGAAAGAAAGAAAGAAACCAAACACACTAGGAGGACTTGCCAGTCATTTACAACAGGTTGCAACGTCCCCTGACATAATGGGTAAAGTTTAGACACAGGTTTGTGCTCCATGATTCCAGAGCTCAAGTTCAGTGGCTCCTGAGGCTGCCCATGCAGATATGACTGATGTTTTTAAGTCAGCTTTTAATGCTACAAGGAACCTGGTAGAAACAGACTGCTTGCAAGCCTCTGTGGTTTTGCCTTCTTTTTTGGTTTTGTCTGTTTGTTTTAAAGATCCACAATCAGTCTTTGTCACTTCAGGGTTTTTTTTGACTGAAAGTCATTCACCAAGGTTTCTTGAGTTTATTTCAGTTATTCCTTCAGTTAATATACCAGGTGCCTTTTTTCTTCATTTTTTACAACAAAAAAGAGTCTACTTCTTCTCAAGTGCAGCTAAGTTTCCTAATTACATTAGTGGGAGATCTGTGTGTCAAATAAGAGAAGATTAAGTTATTTTATTTGGAAAAAAAAAACCACCTGAAAGCAGGGTTTTTTCAATATAAAGCAAACATGGTGCAAAGACATTCCACCTTCTTCATCACTCAGGTAAAATTTAGTAATGGAAAGCCACCAAAGAGACTTGAAACTACAGTCTTAATTCAGAGAAAGTGCTCTTTCAATCCTATGAAAATTTTAGCTGAGGAATGATTGTAGGATCTAATGAGTAAGACACGAGGGAAAACTTAAAGCTCACCAGTTGAGAAGAATCCTACCAAGCCAAAATGATACTTTTATCAAAATATACTAGTTCAAATTCTACTGAAAAAAAAAAGCAGAGCATGATGTTCAGGAGGCAGCTTTGTGGCTTCACAATGAATGATGGAACAAGACTTTAACAAGAATCAACATGTTGCTGTGGAAATTGAAAGTAGAAAGAACACCAAAGGGAAAAAAAAAAACCCCAACAACCCAAAACTCAGCCAAGGTGAGAAGGCAAAAAGCATTTCAGCTGAGTGATGTAATGGTAACAAATGGATTACCTAAAGACAGTTGTCTCTGTGATACCAAGGGCAACCTCAGCCTAACAGGTGAGGTATACACCATGTGTGCTCATCAGGAATATTTTCAGATGTTACAACTCTGTTCCTGGACTGTATTTACATGGAAAACAAGTTGCATAGTGGGGTGATTCCTGCCTGGATCTCACTCTGACACAGAGGTAGGCTACCTATATAGTACATAGTGAGACTTACAAGCTTGGTAGTATTCCTGAGCCTTCCATATATACCATTCACACTCTTTACTTTAGAAGAAGCAAGACTGAGCTAAGTGGTTGGTCATAAATGAAAAGAGAAATTAAAATGACACCTTAGAACGGTGTGAGGTACAGTAACAAACAATTTAAAAATAATTCCTTCAAAGCAAGTAGAGGAAGACGACAGAAAAATTAGGGAAGGCAGACCCAGTAAAATTTGTATTGGGAAAGACTGAAAAAGGGAATACTTGGAATATATGAGCACTTGCAAGTTGCCTGTTTAAGATGACTGACACCCTAACAGTGCCAAAAGAGTTACACTGTGAACTTGTTGTACCACTGGTTTATTTATCTATTTTAATTCCTGATAAAGTAAGACATATAGGACTGCAAGAACAGGGAAGGGAAGGGAAGGGAAGGGAAGGGAAGGGAAGGGAAGGGAATTTCAACTTTCAAAAATGTTCCAGCCTTTGACAGTGACTGTTTTGTATCCCATGGAGAGGAGGAACAGGGCCGATAAACATCCAGATGACTAAAGAGTCCTACAAAAGAAGCACTGTGAGTTTAAAACTAGTCAAATTTACCCATGGAACATGATTGCTTTTTGTTTTAATGGAATAACTCAAGCCCTTATTTAATAAGCTAAGAAAGTCCATGAGAATGTGAAGTTTATAGTGCTAGCTGTACTACACTTGGATCCCGGTTAAATATTAGGCTATATTTGCTTCTAGTTTTTACAAATTCAGATTAGTTTGATCTGGAAGATAGCTATCACTTAATATGACAACCTGTACAACTGTATACAAAGGGTATTGATAAATAGCCTCACAGTCAAGGGAAAGAGGATCCTAGATTACCACAGGAATCTGTATTATGATAGGCCTTGTCTAACTTTATTAATTATCCCAAATAGGCAGTAAACAGAGCTACTAATTTTCATAAATGATGTTGAATTGGGAGGAGCAGCCATCACTTGTGATGAACAAAGAAGTAATAGCAGAGGAAATCTAGAAAAATTAGATTTGTGAATAGAAAGTAATCAAATCAGATTCAATTACAAAAAATAAAAGGTAACACAATTAGTATATTAATCCTAAATGCCCTAAAGCTAAGAAGAAGACCTAAACCAGTTCTTTGAATAAGTTAGTAAGTTATGATGAGAGCAAGACAGATATGAAGATGCCATTTGATAGAGTACAAAAACCGGAGCACTGCAAATGTGGCCTCTTTGTGCGTGGCTAGCGCATCAGGAAGCCAGGAGGCAATGTCCTTATAAAATAACTGATTGAAAGCCCACTGAAGCAAATGGAAGGACTCCAGACCCTGTCAATAGGCTTGGATCAGGCCCTAGGCATGTCTGTGTGAAGTCACTTGGAACATTGCATTCCCTTTTTAGGCACAACCATTACCACAAAGACACTGAGAAACTGAAGGAAGGCCAGAAAACTCTACTACCACAAACACAGGGATTGGAAAGACTGAATTCAGGGTGGATTGATTTAAATCAGCACACAGGAAGCTTGGATTTGTGCAACTAAATATCTTCTTGTTGTCCATTTGTACTTTATTTTCCTTAAAGTTTATTCTTTCCAATGAATGAACAGTAAAACATTTCGATAACTTTTTTCAGATCTCTCAAATTTAAAGTTTTTTTCTACTTAACTGACAAATATTTCTATAAATATGTTTCTAATTTAAAACAAATTTTACTGAAAACAGAAAGTAGAACTGATTCTTTCTGACCACTATGTCCAGGATTTTATAAATAGTTAATCTCTTTCTTTTCCCTGAGTTGTTATTCATAGACTAGAAGGGGAAAGAAGCTTTCCTGCTTTTTAAAACTTGCAATCAGTTTTTCAGTTTTGAAAGATGTAGCTAATGAACTGAACCTATTAGAGACAGGGAAATGAAGAAAATATTCTCTCCAGATCTATGGGCAGGGCTGCCATCAGGAGCTGTTTTACCTTTCCAACAAACTCTGGCTTTAGGTACGTGGCTACTGACTCAGCAGGTTCAAAAGGCTTTTTGTCTTTCTTTTGAACTTCCACAGCAGATATATACTGTGCTTTTAAAATTACAAATCACCTTAAAATTAGAATAAATTGAGGTTTTTAAGAAGTTCAGATATCTTATATAAATGTTCCTATGGAAAAATATCTTGTATACTTAACTTCTTGTCGTCTTTTCCAATTTTCATACACTTGATTGCTTTACTGTATCTTCCTTTGTTACTACTAAACTGTTAGCCTAACTTGAGTGAGAGCGGAGCAAGGAAGAGAACTATGGTTACCAATCTATGAGTACTCAGGGGACATAATTACTCAAGCACTAGGCAGCATGTTGCATAGCTCCCTGTAGAAATGGCTACTAATATAGGTGAGGGGGTATAGACAAAATTTCACCATAATCCATGCTTTCCACAGTGGTGGTCAGCATCTACGTACAAGAACTAAATCATACTAGCATCTGGTGCTTGATGTCCTCTTCTCAAGCCCATTCCCTCCAGGGGGAGAATGTTGTGTCCCACTCCTGAATCTTGATGTTGTGGTCATGTTTAGGTCCCTAGCAGACAGGAGAGTTGTTAAGCAGCTGTGCAGAAGCAAGGGCTGACAATATATATGGCATACCATGAAAAGCTAGGAGACCTACCAGAACAACTGTCCTTCAAAATGGGAACCGTAACGCTTTCAACCGAGCAAGCTCACAGAAAGATCTGAACAATTCAATGCATTCAGGCCAAAGAGTCTCAGAAACAGTCGTGGTTTTCAAGTACTTACGCTGCGACACTGTGCAACTGGTTTGATGTAGGGATTTTATCACAGGCGGCTCCCACTGACTTCAAATCAACTTACAAAGTTTCATAGTTTTAGGAAGCTGGTACACTTAATTTCAAATTGCGCATCATAAGTTAGTAACCACTCTTAGGACATGCTGATCAAGAGCAGCGTTTTTAAAATTTTGCTATAGTCACACTTGTATAAAATGTTGGTTTAAAACATTTGGGGTTTAGTCTGTTTTGTAAACTTGTTTAGGAGAGCAAAGGTATGGCAAAGAGGGCTAATATAAATGAGGAAATAGATGAGAAGAAAAGAGGCATCATTAACTCTGGACAGACTTTTACTGACCCTGCTTATTTCCCCAAAACAACAACAAAAAAAAAAGATGTCAGAAATATTTGAAAGTACTCAGAAAAGCACCAGAACATATTGAGTTAAAGTTGAAAATGTAGGCAACTGTTTCCTACTCTCTCTCTATAAAATTTAATTTGTCAAAATGCTCAGATCTGAGTACCTATATAGAATGCCTGTAGTTAATCATGAGAGTCTATTTACTCAAACAGACAAGGCATAAAATGAGACAGTGACTGAAAATTACAACTAGAAAACTTCAAGCTAAAAAGAAGATGCTTTTTTTTTTTTTTACAGTAAGAAACTTACTTTACATCAGGGAATGTTATATTTTTGTTAAAATCAAGATGGAATCCTTGGACTTTTTCTTATCATCTTAAGAAAAGGGCAAGCAAAGACTTTCAACTCATTTGGTTCTGTGGTCTACTGCTTTCTTAACGCAACCTTCAGCACAAAACTTTAGGGGCCTAAGACTTTGGACCATGATCTATGTCAGGTGTGATTTGATTGATTTCACCAAATGTTTATTTCTCTGCACTAGCTACAGAGGTAATCCTAATGACTAATTTAGCCTGGGAGAGCTAAAATTTGCACACCTTAGGCTGTGAGATAAATCCTACACCAGTAGTCCAGTTAGACCTCTTTAGTTTGGACTTGTAATCTGTATTTCCAGAGTACCTTCCAAGCAAGTACTGGGGAAGCTTATGAATTTAAATTTTTAGCTCCCAATATCCTCTAAAAGAAGGTGTATTGAGCCTAGATTCAAGATGAGATGTCTTTTAAAATGTATTTTCTAGCTCAATTAAAATGTATAGTCTCTCTTATTTGGGAATTAGCCCAGTTAGACAGACCAGCTCCTTCTGATTGTAGAATCTTATTATGAAAACCACTGAATGGAATACAATTTTGTTATTTAGTTCCAATCTATAAATTAAAGAAAAATGAAAATAGTGAATAGTTTACAGTGCAGAAACTGGAAAAAAAAAATGCCTTCTCAGTACACAGCGTAAATAATGAGTTAAGAAGAGAAAAATCTATGGCATCTCTTATATTTGTGCTGGAAAAAAAGGACATCATCTGAAGTAAAAAAAAAAAAATCAACCCACTCAAGTATATTGGCTGAAGTACTCCATAGCCTTTATACTTCTCTCTGTGATGAGGGAGAGGACCAAAGAATCCATCTAATAATAGATCACCTCTTACAGCTATTGCTGTTCTGCCACCTGTTCTCAAACAGACATGCCAAAAGTCCCCTCAAAGTGAGCCTCTGCAGCATGTAAAATATGCAGCTATTCCAGGAAAGCTTTCTTCAGCATGGTCTTCATATTCAAGAGCTACTTAAAAATAACAGTCTTGCTGATGTTTCATTTGACAATAAAGGCAAACTTCTGACCTAGTCACAGCGCTTTTTTCAGATGTTGTCCTGGCTCCTCAAGCACAAGACATTAAGTGTACCTTGTACCTACGTAATTAGCTTCTCATGAGGATGTGAAATTTACTGAAGAGCTGAGGACCTGAGACAGGTTCTGTGAAACAGTTTGCTGTCTGATGAACTCCAAAGAAGAGATTAAAAGCCTTGGGTTTTAATGGCTACTGTTCTACTGTAGTAGTACCAGATGAAATTATATTGCACTAAGTCTTGTGCCCCCTTTTATTGCCAGGAGAAACATCATGCAAGATGGTAGAGAATAAAGAGATGATCTTATGATTGAAAGTTTATGTTGCTCTGTTGAAAACATTACATTTGTCAGTAGTTATATAAACGGCATTTTATCTCATATTGGACTTTTAAGATAACTGGTTTCATCTTGGCCTCCAGGATGCCTTGTCAGAAGGGTATGTAGCCACATAGGCTGTGGTCTTGTCCAAAATTACTCAACATTTAGATCTTTGTGTTTCAGAGAATTAACCAGATTACAGGTCATAATCTGTAAAAGCTCCCCTGCCACTGCTCTGCTTGACTCCATTCCAGATGAAATCTCTTCAAATAAATCCTGGATCACAATGATACTGCTTTGTGTGTCTACAGCCAAAAAGAAGAGAGCAGAAAGGAGAGGAGAAAGAAAATTGTATGTATATAGAGACGTTTCCTTCAAGACCTAAATTAATGAAGTTCTTCATTTGTCACCTCTGGAATTTTAAAGTATCTGCTCTTGCAAGAGAGGCCAATTACAATATTTAGGTAAAAGTAATTCATCTAGCGATCTCTCTTCCATTTGAAACTTCTTAGTTTCTTATGCCCTTTTCTGTGGATTCACAATGTGGACATATCTAGGCATGCATCTGTTAGTTATGGCAATTTAGAGCAATTGCTTAATTAACTATGACATATGGTTTTGTTTTACATTGGGGGTATTAGACCTGTTTTCTTTTAAGAGGAGAAAAGAAAGACTAGATGCAAACAATACACATGAATGGAATCAATTTAATTTGTTGCATTGCATTAGGCCATTTACTGTTTACCATTCAAGACAGCTAGGGATCCAACTACCTGTTTCTAAATCCTTCATTAAATGAATTCTTGCTCAACTGCTTCCATTTATAGCAAAGACAATACTGAGTGCATGAGACCGGGAAGACTACACTTGCATTCAGGGACATAATTAAGGTGAAATATATTTATATAGAGTTTTCTATAGTATGACCCCCACACGATATGACTGCTACATACAGATTGATCCTTATGCAAAGGTGAAATTTAACATTAGAAATTCCATTACAAACAAAAGCAAAGAACTACAGTGGAGAGAGAGGGAGTAGACAGTTTCTCCAAGATTATCCAGGAATTCTGTGGAACACAGATGATCTGAGACCTCTTCATCTTAAGCACCAGCCCACTGCATCTAAAGTCAGGTCATTACTGTTCAAAGAAATGGAAGAAAAAAGAAAGCAGTTGGCAGTTTTATCTGGACTCATATATGTAAGAGTTTAATACTAAATCCTCTGCAGTGCTCATAAATATGTAAATAATACAAGTGTTGGTCTCGCGCTCACAAATGATGTTTCAATCCCACTGATTTTCCTTCAGTGGCTTTTAAATGCTGAAGTCACTTTGGGAAACAAGACTCAAGCCCCCAGTAACCTTCAAAAAACCTGCTCTATAGCAAGACAAAGAAGGGCCAACTTGAAACTAAATAAGCTTTTTGTTACTCATTAAAGGAAAAAGAATAGCTTTGCTTAGGTGTCATGTTCACATGAACAGAAGTCCAAAATTTGTGATCTAATCCAGCAAAGTCTCCATTATAACTGAGTTCATCTGTGGCATCTTCCACCATTTTACCTAATCACCAGTGACACCAGGAAGCACCCACATATATATATATATAATATATATATTTTTTATATATATATATATTTTATATATATATATACATACAAAGTGTTTTATAGTGTATCTTAGCAAGGTCACAAACACGGGATCTAGATTTGTATTCTTTGCTACATCCATGGTATTAGAGACCTTAGAAAGGAAATTTAAGTTTTCTTGGTTTGGGGTTTGGGGTTTTTTTTCCACATAGTTATTATTTTTTCAGGGATAAAGTCCGCTCCATAAGAGCCATCATGCAAGGCAACAAATGGCTGCTTTCAAACTAGAGCTTAGCTCTAGGTTTTCAGATTTTCCAGATATTTTACAAATTCTTTTAGTTGTCTAATGACAATGGCATCTAGAAGTTTGTTATGAAAATTATTGATTCTAGCTACTGACTAGAACATATTTACGCTGCAGTAAACCCTAGCTGTCCTATAAGTAGAATGGGTCATTTCAGCACCTCCTGGGAAACAAGTCCTGAGAGTTAAGTTAACCAGCTTCTGTAAGGCAGCAGAACTTTGAGAAAAACATTGACTGATGGGAGTGTATACCAGGAAAAGTATCACTCTGTGTGATGTCTCATAGAATCATAGAATCATAGAATCATAGAAT
>VZSC01018596.1:13341-33186 GCA_013398225.1 Steatornis caripensis
CAACAGAGATCGGGAATAAATTCCACTTGGAAAATACTTTTTAGATATCCTGAAAGTGTCTATAAATAAGGCTTATGATTGAGTGGAATATAAGAGCAGAAGACAAATATCTCTATAGGATTTAGAAATTTTCTGGGTTTCCTGATCCTTCTTATTTATTCAGCAATATGCACGGGACTTAATAGTGTGTCATAACCTATGACATCTATGATAATTTACAAAGGTTAAGGATTACATCTGCATACTCTCTGTTATATTGTGTTACACATCTTTTTCTTTTTTTATACTTTTGCTCATTATTTTTCAAGAAGCACCTACCTCACAGGCGTTTGTACTAACAGCAGATTGTTGGACCCATATGGTCAGAAAGTTCGCATTAGAATACCTGTTTCTTGCTGAGTATATTGTATCTCACTTGGAATGGTGACACGGAACAAATACAAATCAATAAACCATGGTACTCAACAGTTTGTGTTATGTTCTAGGAACAGATTGCTGTGGTGATTTTAGGCACGTGGTCAAAGGACAAGCACTGTCATTGGGTAAAGCATCTTATGATTAGACTTCACTACCCAACCCCATCCAGATTCTGTCTTGAACATTTAAAATCCAAGCTAGCCTATTAATTTGGGATAAGTTACTTGTATCACAGAATGTGAGTCTTTTTGTCTTTGTGAAATAAAGAAATAAAAGATTTAACATGAGGAAATGGTGGAAAGAAATAATTTTCCATTGAGTGAAATTCTACATTTCAGGAAGATGGTCTTCAACCACTGTGTTTGTATTACGTCTGAAATTTTGCCTGCATTTAATTCAATGTAAATGTTGTATGTGTTTATCTAAAAGGAAAAGATATTCTTCCAGAGCTACTCCAAAACCAAGGAAAGAGTACAGAGCATGTGTTGTATAAACTTTGCCCTTTTTACTTTTTAGTGAAGTGGAATGCTTTGGAAAATGTTCTGTGAAGCACATGTTCAATTATTTCAGTTTATGTGTATTTTTAATGAATGTGTCAAGTTATGCATGGGCTGAAGTTACCATGCAGAATCAGAGCCTATGAATATGTTGGAAACGGAAGGCTCCCTGAAATTCTGGAACTTACAATATAACACAGGAAAAAGAAAGGGAAAACACTGACAAATAGGTAAAAACAACTACAACAGAGGCTCTTCAGTAGGAGAAAAGTTCATGAGGAAAAGCATATCTGGAAAGTGTAAAGGGCCTGCAAAAGAAAGCACTTGGCAAAAGAAAAATGGGTTGGTGGCAGGAGAGAAATGCAGGAATTAACGGGCCAAAGCTATGCATATCATGGGAGAGACTTAAAGGAGAAGCTGTGAAACTGTACTTTCTCCCTCCCTTCCTCCCTCCTGTCCTCCCCTGTCCTTTCTTCCTCCCCTCTTCCCCATCCAGTGTTTATGCGTATGTCTCTCAAAATGAATCTTGGTTCATTTAAGCAAAATGGAACTATGCCACCAATTTCAACTGAAGCTTCTCAAATCTGCCACTTGCCTGTCCAGGAGGAAGATGACTTGACCATCATCAGACACCTAGCGCACAACACAGTGCCCAAATGTAGGTGGCTAGTGTCACTTTTGCTACCCAACGATATCCCACCTAGCTTGTAGCTGCCACTCCCGGGGCGCATTGGTGTCCTGCAGGACCTGCCAGCTCTGTGTCAATGGCTTAGGTATCCCGGGATGACTCAGGGGCCTACAAGCCCATGAAAAAGCATCCAAACTGCACCCTAAATTCAACCATCATGTATTTATCCAGAACATTTGAGCTATTGAGAACCATTGTTTCAACGAATGGCCAAAAGCTGCATGTACTGAATAATCATGCGTTTGTGCTAAAAGGTCACCAGTAGGAAAACGTACAGCTAAAATGTTAATTTTTTTACCACGTCTACATAGTAAAATTTAGCAGAACTACATACACTGGTCTGTTCAGTATAATTTAATGCTGCTTGTGTGAATATTATACACGCTCTTTATGTCCGATATCTCCAATTTCGACTTAAAGAAAAGATTTTGCAAGCGGAGAATGTCTCTCTCTACTAACCATGAGAAGATATTTAGAGCTGAGGACAATCACAGAAATTTTCAAGTTACCAGATCGTTTGGGTCAGTGTCAAATGTTAGACCAGGTTGTACAGACAGAGAGTTGTAATCCACACACTAGTGCATTATTAAATTTCTGGAAAGTAACGAACTGGCACTGGAAGTGAAAAGGAAAAAAAGCAGTAATGTGGAATGGCCCCTTATTCAGGAAACTTTGAAAATGTGGAGCCATAATAGCTGTGGTGAAGTTCCTTTAAATAAGACCTTGGTATGCTGTGGAATAAAGTCAAAATAGGAGATTGGGGCATTCCAAGTCATACTGAATAAATGCATACATTGGGCCAAATTGTGGGCTTATTCACAAGGGAACATTTTTTCCCCTTTTCAATTAAAAAAAAAAAAAGAGGAGCTGAGAACACTTTAAGATACAGGGCACAAATGTGTAATTATTCTTGGCTAACATGGTAGCTGTTGATCATTTAATGAAACCATAATTACCATATAATGGCAGGGTATTTATATGACAGATTACTACATTATTACAGGGTAAGTGCATGATTATTTCTGTCCTCAAAATTAGAATAAAAAACACATGGAAGTGGAAAAATAAGTTGAAAAAAGGGGAAAAAAATCCCTAAATTTCCCAGTGCTACTCCCATATTGTTACTCTATCCCCACCTCAATCACCCAGTAATGGCAATGGCCACCAGCATTCATGATGAAGCCAAATCTCCACAGGAAACCCATGCCACAGTGCAACAGATCATAAGGCTCTTTGCCAAATGGCTACAGCTCTGGGCTTCGTTGTAGTTATAGTTCAACTGATTCAACAGCAATTTGGTCACTGGTTGCTTGTCCTCAGAAGACACTATACTCCTGCTTGCTTAGAGAGACAGTATGTACGACGAGTGTAAGAATTTGCACTGAGAGGTACTTAACTCCCACTTCTGTGCCTTTAGGAGAGAACAGTGAACTAATGTGGATTTCAGAGTAGTACCAGTTTTGCGCTGGGTGGAGAAGTTGAATTCTGCAGGATTGCCTATGGGCTGAGCACTGTCTGGTACGGTTTGATTTCAGTGAACACTGCTGGTGTGGAATTTTGACCATTCGGTAAAGATTAATTTAAATCGTAAGAAAATATCTAAGTGATTCCTTGTATGGGGAAAAAATGCATTGACAAGTTGTGAATTTACAAAGTTACAGAGAGAGATTTGTATGCTGAATAGAGGCCATCTCGAGCTTTACGATGGCAACTTTCCACATGGGAGCCAAAATCAAATTGTAAACCCAGCTAACTCACTGATTACCCAAGTCCCACATGGATGTTAAAAGAGCTATGCAATCATCTGCTCCACCTGAAATTTGCCTCTGCATCTTCATAGCGCTACTTCAGCTGAGCAGGAGAAGGCGGCCAGCACTCCTTGTTTCTAAAAAGCACTCGCTGAGCCAGTATTCTAAGTTACAAGTTATTGTCAGTACAAGAGTTTGGCCCTGAATAATAACTTCTGAATTTGGTGGAATTCTTAACTCTGGTTTTCCCAGATGTTCTTTGCAAGAGGCAATATTGTTGTAGCTATTTGCAGTTTTCTCTCCCTTTTCCTTCTTGAATGTCTTTGCAGGGAGGGAAAATAGACTCAGGTAAAAGCCACATGCTGTTACGTTTGGTCAGGACTTATCCTATATGTCTGTAAAAGAAACACAGGTTGCAAGAGAAAAGAATTTGGAGGCATTAAGAAATCAGTCTGTGTATACTTACTTGGAAAGCAGCTTTAATTGCAGTACACTTGTAAATAGCTCCCTCAATAAACTAGTTATTACTCTGAATGGTCAATGATTGCTCATAATTCACCGCTGCTAGGTTATTTCTCTCTGCAGAGAAAAAAATCTCTGATCCTTAAAAGCGTAGTGCACCCACCACGCCGGTGGGAATTTGGTTACGTTAGAGGCTAATCCTGCTCTCCCTGAAGTCAAATGGAGCCCCTGCACGCTCCGACAGGCAGCAGTGTTCATTCATAAAAGCAATAGGTAGGGAGCTGACTACACATGTTGCCTGATAGAGCAATGACTTCTTTAAACTATTTCTTTTATATACTTTATTCAGTGTGGTGCCTCTTGTGAACTTCCTCCCCCCACAGTGTTTACTCTAGATGAAAATTAATGAGTGAAAGAAGTTTTATGACCTGAACTCTCTGTTTCTGGTCTCTGTTTGTTACAGGCTTCTTCTGCCTTCACTATGTTTTTAGAATTATAAATTGCTAAGATATATTGTCCAAATACCATTAAAGTAGCTCCTATAGATAAAATGGAAATTAAAGTCAGCATTACGAAGCTCTAAACTCAGGAGATTGAAGTGTTAACAGTTTTGCCTATTTGGTGTTCTTCATAAAATTTATTCTTATGAAGTTAAATGCAGCTAGACTCTGAGTTATTTTAATGTTTTGCAGATTCAGTTTATTTCTAAAATCTTCTCTTAGGAGTGGTTCCTGGTTCCAATGGAAATCAACAAAAAATAAGACATTCAGCACCAGAATAGGAATAATGCCATTCTTCTTTTTGGGGGGATAGTGATGTTTTGACTATTAGCATTTCCTTTAGGAAAGTAATCAAAAGAATTTTATCATCAAACCTATTTTTAAAAAAATCATTGATCACTTAACAGGATACCAGGAAACATTTGCCTTCTCACTTCCCCATCCTCACTCAAATACTGTATTAAAAAAAAATCTTCAAATAATTAAATGCTGCATTACTCTGCAAATCGTTCACAGACATTAGATTGTTGTTATCAAGGATGGAGTCCTTCTCGCACAGTAAAATTTCACTGACTTCAACTTGACATGGTAGAACTTAAAGCAAGTTTCATGAGGAAGGGCTTTAAAATAAAGTTCAAACCAATCTGCAATTACTTCTTAGAAATGTGTTCTATTTTTCAGCTATTGTTATCTGTACTTTTCCTCTTTCATCAAAGGTCATATGTTAGTAATTATTAGCAAATTAGCAAAGGTCATATATTAGTAATTTTATTTTCAGGTTGTCCTGGCAAAAAACATCAGAGACTCAGGAAATGTTCTCCCAAGCTAACACAAGTCAGCTTCTAGGGTTTCAAATTCTGGCAAACCAACTTCTCCAAGGTCTCGTAAAAATTCTGGGCTGTTATCTCCATATGCCTGATAGACTTTTTTTGTGATCGTAATTAAAACCGTCTGTCCTTTCTCTGTGACTTCAGGAGAATAGCAATAAGTCACAAGAGCTCTGAAAACACTAGAAGGATAGAGGCTGAGGTTAGCAGCTCAGAATCGCTTAATCTGCTGTATTTCATCCATGGAAATGTAGATCCAAAGCACTGCCACCTGCCTCTTAATTCAGGCGACTTCAGAACAGGTCACCATGGGAGAAGCCTGCATCACAGTTAGCATCAGGAAACAGAGGTAGACCTAGGTTTGGACTGAACCATAAAGACATGTAAAATAAACTAATTAACTTGATATGGAACACTATTATCCTTGTAACACTAATTTTACTCTTCCTGTATAATCTATTAGAACTTCCCAGTAGTATTTTTTCAACAATAACCGAGTAAAACATATTTTTTGAAATACAAGAGTATATAAAAAATTGAAATTATGAATACCTGAGTCACAAAAATGACACTGAAACAATTATAGGAGTGCTATTAAGGGGAAAAATACTTAACCTTCAAAATATAATTTAGAAAACTTGTTCG
The DNA here is from genome assembly GCA_013398225.1 of Steatornis caripensis. Lineage (NCBI taxonomy): Eukaryota > Metazoa > Chordata > Aves > Caprimulgiformes > Steatornithidae > Steatornis > Steatornis caripensis. Next base: position 19,126 of record VZSC01018596.1, read on the forward strand.
CTATGAAGTTGTTTTGTTCTGTAGTATTTGTGACTGCTTTTTGTTTCTCACACCCTCACATCTATTTTCCGAACTTAATTGATTTCCTGTCTTTTTTGGCAATCTTCAGTTTTGAGGGGTTTTTGCCACTTAGAGGAAGCTTGCTCACCAGGTGAGTCACTTCCCCAGTTCCTAGAACCTTGGTCTCCTCCTCTTTTAAAATGTGAATTAATTTCAGGAACAAATTGATCTGCTGTTAGAACAGGAGATGCTGGAAGATACAATCTTAATGGAAGCCATAATAAGGTAACTGTATTCCTGAGGATCTTCTACGTTGGTAATCTGATGCTGAGGGAAGCAAAAATGAATGTTTGACATCTTCCTTGGAAGTTCAGTTCCTCCCTGGCGAGTCAATTAGTTATGTAAAACTAAGCAAACATTCATATGCCTGGTCCCATCACTCTCAGACTGAATATCATTGACAGCTTTGGCTCCCAAATTTGGGGGAAAAAGTTGAATGTCATGTGAGAATGACAGCATATGTCTGAAGCACCAATATGCTGGCTGCCTCCTGAGACTTGATGACCTCGGCAGTCGCTGGAGTTCAGAAAAGCAAGTACCTCTGAAAATATGGAGCTCAGGTAGTATCACTTTTTATTTTCAAAAAGAGTTGGGTACTTAAAACTATTTGAGGACCTGGATCTAAGCTCTGCACAGGGTCAGACTTCTAAAGTAAAATAAGGTTTGCCGATCAGAGACAGGATCTCTATCAAACAGTGTGCAGCGCTGCCCTAATAAAGGAAAACATATATCTACCATGAAACAAATACTCTAAGAGGAACAAACGCATTCCTGGTATAATTCTCCTGAAATCAACACAAGCAATGGAATTAGAAGAATCCTTCTTAGGGAAAATCTTTTATTTTTAATAAATAATATTTCTTCAGAATATAGTAATTTTAATACATTCTCTTTTATTAAATTTATTTTGATTTCATGAAAACACGTGCAACTATTAATATAAGCAGGCTTATCAGTTCAATTTCCTACTGAATGTTCTTTTTGTTAGTTTTCTTTATTTTCTTTTTAGTTTCCTGCTTTATCATTCAGAAGGTTTGCACTGTATTCCTGTACATATTTGGTTTGGTGCCCAGAAATGTATTATTTTAACAGGGTAGTTCATTAAAAGTTATTACTTTACAGGGGTTCTACCACGCATACATAATTATATATATGCCCTTCTACAATGAACAGTGTGGTAAAGTTACCATAAAAAATTCTGCTTTTTAGAGTTTATAATCTCTGCCATTTCAAGTCACATTGATTTGATGAATCCCAGCACCTAAGTGTCTTATTTTTATTATTTTTTAAAAGATATTAAACTGTCAAAACGTAGGTATCATTCCTTCTTCACTAATATCTGTCCTTCAGAAACTACTGGGACTATGAATTGTCCTCCCTTTGTGCTGTCCAGGGAAGAAAGCATGCATAGCTGTTAAGACACAGAACTTGTCTCAGCCAAAACGAGGAAGCCGGTTTTCAGTGACCTGCACAAGGATTGACTGTGATGCTCTCTCAAAATCCTTTTCGATTACTGTATTTTTCAGTAACTCCATGTCATTCTATGAAGAGAGTTTTTTGAGACTATCATCTCCAGATATTCTCAAATATAGTTGTTCTTTTTTTTTAAGACTTTGAGAAAGATTTGAAAGACAAATTTTATTAGGACAAGAATCTAGGTGAATTCTAACATACACAAGTAAAAAGAATGACATTTCCTTGCAACTGTCTATTTCTGTGAAGCTGAATCACAAGGCCATGTAAGAGTAGAAAAAATTCTGCAGGACCTTTACTGAGAGTTGGCATTAAAATACCGAGTATCATTGTGAGCAGTCTAACAGAGCATTGTACTAGTGTAGCTGGTCAGGAGCCAACAGTTCCAAGCTGACCTGAAAACCGCATTATATGCTGGTGTGACTTTAAATTTACACAAATGTCTTCTGTGCTGAGATACCTGATTTGCTTCCTGCAGCTAAGGCAGAATGAACAAAATCATTGACTACACATGAAGGAGACAGGTCATTCCGTGTTTTGCTGCTTCGTGTTCATCAATGCTTACCTGGAGTTTTGGAGGCTAGGTTTGAGACTACGTAAACTAATCTACATCGACTGATTCACTTAGACGTTTTAAGTCCTATGTTGACTGGGTTACACATACTTCGTTTATCTTTTGTTACCTATATACACCATCTAAGCTGGCTTATATCCTTTGTACCAGTGCTGATGGGACATTAAGTAATACTTTCACTTCAGGAGTTCCACAATTACAGTATTATTCTGAGCTGCAAAGACACTCATGAAGATAAAGAATTAAGCATTTAATGAAACTTGGAATTGCTGTACTTATACTTTAAAAAGAGGAAAAAAAATGTTTACAGTATCATTTTTAATCAATGGGAAATAGATCTAGAGAATACAACATCTTAGAGCTCTGGAGGGGGAAAAACCCCCAAACCCAAAACCCGAAAATGCATATATCAGTTATACAACATGTAATCACTTCAAACTATTTATATACCTCCACATATCTAGTTCATGTTTATGCATAATATTTGCCCATTGACTTTTTTACTGTAATGCAATTGTACATTGGTAAGTGTTTGGGGGGCAACAGTATCCATGAAATGGTAAAGCAAAGGCAGTCTCTCACCCTGAACCATGCAAAATAAGAGCAGGATCCAGTCATGCATCTGCTGTTTTATGTGAATTCCTCTAAGCATTTGAGAAATTAATAGTGATTAAATTGAAGTTTAAAAGAATGTTGAAGATTCCTTTTCCTGATGATAAGTAGCTAAATTTATTTGCCATTAGTTAAAATGGTGCAAACACTGTAAATGTTTTGTGTTCACGTTTCACTAAAGTAAAAGTATTCTTGCTCTCATGGCAGAAGACTTGTTTCTTTGGTATTGGGAGAGAAAGGCAGTGAATGTGTTTTCACGATGTCTACCCTTCGCATGAGACATCGGACTCCTTCAGTCTGATTCTCACGGCTACTCAGCAAAAGCAAGAACTTGAGGCATGTGATATCTTGCCTAACATTTCTCTCTTGAAAACATGCTGTAGTATTATGTGAGCTGTGCTGTTTGTTACATGGCATTGTACAATTATCCTAAAAGCCTAGCTGCAACATCTGTTTACAGTCACTCCACCAGCCTCTGTGCTACTACTCTGCTTTTTGAATACGTGGTGTGAAAGTGATGATACACAAATCTCATACTTAATAAAGTCTTCTTTTTTCTTCACAAGACAAGGCTGTATTGAATGTAATTGCACTGTGTGGGGTTAACTTTCTGCAGCCTGTTCCCTTTGACTTCAATGGCTTGCTATCAAAAATTAATCTCCACAACTTCAATGAGACTAATTTCTGATAATGTTGGCCCATTGACTTCAATGAAACACTATAAAAAATTATTATCAATTCACTTTAATACTAATTTTAATAGCATCAGACCACTGATTCCACTATCATACTTTCAAGACCAAATATTCAAATGCTTCATAAAGACAAAAGCAAACCTCAATATACTTCAGTGAAAACTTGATTCTTGTGGTTGTAGCTTGTTGTCTCCAGATAAGCAGTACTGATTACTTCATATGAAAAAAGAAGCATCTTGCAGATTTTTTGCTAGTACCTTTTTATAATTTTGGGGGAGGAAATGGGGTGAGGGGGAAGCTGAAAAACCTAGAATGATGTTTTTAAAAACAAACAGATCAGCAGTCTTCCTTGTCCTTCATGAAAGTCATAGGAAAAGTCAAATACTATATACTCAAAATACTTATTTATGCTTGTTTTTGGTGATGCTTTGTCTTGTGTGGGGTTGGAGTTTTTTGGTTTTGTTTTTTTGGTTGTTTGGGGGGGGGGGTTGTTGGATTTTTGTGTGTATGTGTTTTTATTTTGGTTTTATTATTATTATTTTTATTTATTTATTTATTTTCTATGAAATGACAGAATACTTCCAAAAAATTAAACTGACAGTGGAGATAATAGGGGGAAGACGAGCATGCTTTTACTTGCTCCCTTGAAATAGACTACAACTCAATTATTACTCAAATTCATCACTGAATAAGGCGTGTTGCTGTTCTAATCACTATGCCGTACTGTAATGCCCTTATTCTTCTTGGTTTCAGCGAGGGAAAGCATAATCTCAACCTCTTTTTTTTCTTCCATCCATCCAGATCTCAGGTTTCCTATCTGTTCAAGATATACACATGCCTTCTGATATTTATGTGTTACAATTTGCCTTGTTTGAGCTCCTCAGAGTTTGTCATTCATTTAGATTTTTTGTTGTAACCACCGATTTAACTTGAAATCTATCCCTCTACATGCAAGACAATTTTGCCATTTTCCTTCAGAAGCCAGACAATTTATAGATGAGCTCAGACCACATAAATCAGGCAAGATATATTTATAGGTCTAATATACCATATATATTAATATATATTTTTAATCACCATCATACTGTCACTCTGTAGAAATAATTAGCTGTGAGCAGGGCATACACATCTGCTATCCAAGCAGATGCTAATGCTGGTATCCAGGCTAGGACACTTCAGAACAGCCAGTGTTTAGAGTCAGTCACTGCATACAGCTTGCATCCATTAGTAACGAGGTGAGCCTTCTTCGTTTCCCTGCACTAATTCACCTGAATGACTGTGTAACTATTATTATCTTTAGACTGAGCAATTTCTTCATGAGAGAACATTTACAGTAATTCTGAAATATGAAATATAGATTCACACTCACATTAACTTCAGTACTTAGTGGTGGAAAAAGGCATTGACTCATCTTCTGCTCCACAGCTCCTTTTCTCATAGCATGAAGCCTTGGGAAATCCTCAGTTTTGCTTTCCAAACAAGGACTGTGTCTCAGACAGTGGTCTCCATTTTGGGTTGACTAGGTTTCAAAATATTCGTGTATGATAACCACTGGTTTGACACTCAAAGATACTGATCTCCCCATGAGTCTAAGTGAAGGTAATGGCACAGTAAAATTCTAGTTTCTCGATATGATGGTGAGCATTTACCCCTGGACATATTTTGAAAGGTTAGTAGTAATTTTATCTTCCTGCAGCATCATAACTGGACCTAATAATAAATCACTAGGCATCTGCTTGCAAAACTGTGTTGTTTTTTAGATTATGGAATAATGTGTGTATGATAATATGAACAATATCAAAATGCAGTCCATACCTGAAGAAATATTGTTTGGTGATTATAACAGTAGACTCAAGTTAGCAGGTTTTGCTTGTATTTGGAATGTTTGTTTCTTTTTTGTTTTCTAAATGCTTGTTTTCCCTGAAAACCATATTAAGGGATATTCTTTCAGTTTTTCAAGATCTTCTTGAATAACAGTGAAGATGATAGATATTTTAAGTTCTATAAATTAAATTTAACTCCAGACGTGTGTGTTCTACTAACCAAACAACACCATATAAAAGTATGTACACAGTCTACTTCAGATACCAGGACTTAAAAGTAAAAGGAAGATAGAATTATTTGCAATGATGTCAAGCGTCATCTGTTATAACAATAGATTTGAAGAGCTTACGATCTCTCAAAAGTCACACTATTTTGCATAACTCCCACTCATGGGCTCTTCTTCACCTAAAAAGAAAATGCAAAAGAGTAATGTTAGTGGAAGTAGCAAGGACCCATAATAAGAATACCCTGAAAGTGAAGAATGCCATTGCTATTTAAACAGAGTATTTCTTCTTCCTATCTTCAGATATGCAAACTTTGAAGTATTATTAATGTATACCATAAAAAGTGTAAGATGTACAATGAGTTCAAGGAAAATCTTAACCTTGTTTTTTTTCTACTTCAGGTGTTTGATATATCAGCTTTAGTCATTTTATTAATTCAAGATTTTTTTGCATATTATAGCTTCTTTATTATGCAGATCTTCACCCCTTGTACTTCTCCATAAGATGACAACAGTTGGGTAAAACTGATTAGAATCAAAAGTTCAACTCAAAAAGAATAATAGATTATAGTATTTTCTATCTAAGTATTTTCTAGAAAAATCTAGTCACTGTACTTGGTTGGCATATATTGAAGGACTGGATACACAGCAAATCTGTTATTGAATTGATGGCATAGAAAATACCATGGGCTGTTAACAACATTCTTCAAGACAAAGTTATAAATTTCTAAGAAATTCCATGACCGCTTTTGAATATTGGAAGAATTACTGCTATATGGTCTGGATATCCCCAAAAGACCCCAAATTAATTTTATCTAATGATAGTTTTTATCTGCATATGGTTTAATTATTTTGGGAAGAAATATTGATTTAGTCCAGTTAAAGGAAGTAATTTTTCCTCTTACTGTTTTTAATGATGAAACTTCCCATGATGCTGCAGACTTTGAAGAAAAACGTTTTTCCAGAAAAATGTTGCAGAAATTGAGAAGCTGAGGAGACAAATAATGATTACTACAAGTTGCAACTAAAAAGAAACTATCGTTGTGAGGATGCCATTGCTGCTGTTTTAATATCTACTAGTATGAACTCCCTGATATTTCTTCTTGTTCCAGGCTGAAAAGGCAAAGTCTATATTAAATGAAGTATGCTTGAAAATCTGTAGGAGGTTTTCTCCAGAATAATGGACCCATGTCGAAATAAATGGAGGTTTGGCTGCAAGAGTTCTCTTGCTTTTTCTTCTATATTATGTACAGAGAAGAAAAAGGTGACACCCTTAGCAAGTAGGAACTTTCATCAACAAGTCCTACCAAGGGACTAGTGGAAGAGTCAATTTTTTTTTTTAAATGTGTATTGTGTACAAATGAAGCAAATGCAGGCATTACCAGTTGTCAAGTTAATAAAGACAAATAAGTATCCATCTTGGGACAAAAATAAGAAAGGTACAATAAAGCCTGTTTAATGAATTTTGAACTAAGAGAAATTATAATTTTCTTCCTATAAACATGGATGTCTACCCAAATGATACATACTCTATAGCTAAACATATGTTGTCTCAAATGTGTAACCAAGAGAATAAAGGCTAAATTCCGTAATATTTAAAAAGCTTATACTGATGACCAGGCAATTGCATTCCTTATTTCCTTTGACGAGTCCGGAAGTTCTCCATCCAATATATTGCCAATACCTAATAGAGCGAGTCTTGAAAGTCACAAAGACATTTTCTATGTTGTCCACTCACGTGTAAAGAAATGAGGTAATGTGATCCATCAGCAGTGAAAAGAGAAGAATGTTAGGTAGCCTTTTTGGGAAATTTCCAGTGAATGAAGTAGTGTTCAACCTTTTTTAGACAGAAACTGCAGTCCAGACCACTTTATGATAATAAAAATACACTTTGAAGTGGTGAGAAGACTTACAAGCAAAGAACACAAAAAGAAACTCACTCTTAGATTTCAGCATGTTCTGAATTTGGTGCAATTTACGACTAGTCTGTGGGCTACCCTATCTTTGAAAATGAAAACTAAAATAAAAGTCCAGCAGTGCACTAAAAAGGTCTCAGATTATTTTCTGGTTTCCTCAAAATTAAACTCCCCAAGGAAGGAATTCTGAAGAGCCAAAAGTAAAAGATGCTTGGCTGCGTGCTGCACGTCACATTCGTTAGTTCTTCTCAATGGTTACTTTAGTATGGATAGCAGTGACAGAAGTGGAAGTAATGTGGATGGAGGTCTAACTTTGAAGTGAATAAAGCTATCTCTCTAAGGTTTCTGCTAGACCATGCGTTAAGTACTAGAATGGTAGGTTTGTTTTTTAACCCAAGAGAAATTTGAAATTGAAAGAGTAAGATTCAAGGTGTGTTTAAACTTTGAAGGCCTCCTCTGAGTATGCTGAATACTTGAATTTCTTGATTAAGAAAAAAAGGAAGAAAGGAATTTGGACAATCAGCTTCTTAACAGTGAGAAACAAAACTACAGAATAATAAATAGTTGTAAATAAGAATGGTACTCTGTTAGAGATTCATGTGCCTAGATACAGATACATTATCAGTCAGGCTAGCCTGCATTCAAATCTTTGACATATATTTCCTTACAAGTTTTGCTTATTTTTGGAAAAACTCTAGGAATAAAGATCAAAGTATTTATTCCTGACTCTTATGTATGATTCAAGTTACAGAAACCGTTAGCAGAGTCCCAGATTTACACGGCTGCTCACCTGGGACCATGCTATGCAGGAATATGATGCACAATCTTCTTCGATGAGTGGAAAAATACTGCTGTTGCTACGAAGCAAAAAAAACCCAACAAGAAACCTGTGGAGGAGCATGGCTTTAAGGACCTAGCGTGGCTTTAAACTGCACTGGATGCTTACAACCTCTGCAGCTGAGAGTTACTACGCTGTTGGTTTTGGTGCTGATTGGGACTTCCAACTTGGACGGTAAGGGAGGAAACACAGGTATGGGCGGGCTTGCGAATTTTCATGTCTCATGTTTACTACTACATGACTCAGCAGAGCAGTGATGGTAGCTACCAGGGAAGAAAGGACACATTGGACTGTACTAGGCTTGTCTGAAAGAGCTCTGAGAGAAAGCTCGGTGCTTTTTTTTTACCATATGTATAATTAACTTGGATTTGTTCATCAAAAAAAGAATTAAGAGAAACACAGCATGTTTGTTTTCTGTTTCTTCGTTATTAGAAGTGAATGACTATTTAGTAAGGGAAAGGTTAAGAATCCTCCTCTAAGTACAGTCAAAAACCTTAAGCTGCCTATTGATGCTGTCTTTCCAGGACAGACCAACAGCTGCTGCCGCAAATTATTTTGGTTTAGGAACACTGACAGAGGCTGAAAATAAAGGTAAATAAATAAATAAAAGGGAAAAGTGTGTTGACCATCCCTGTGTCCTTTATAAGTTTCACTTCTGGACAAGCAGGACCAAAGGGAATTACTGGACCAAAAATGTGAATGTGGTGAGAGCACAGGGTAATACACTGGTATCTCTTATAAGCCCTGGAGATAAAAAGCATCAATATGACTTGTTTTTCCACTTTCTTGAATTAAGCTTCTTATCGCGCTGTGTGGTATGAATCAGGTTTTTGTGGAGGTGGAAGCAGCACAATGTAGTTGTTGTCTCCATGACCCCAATTTGATGCCAATGAAGTAGCAGATTACTCTACTTTAGAGGCAATAACGCTGATGTTGAAGACAAGGGAAATGAATACACAGGTGCCAAAACTGCCTGTAAGAACATCAGAGATTACATGTGCTCTGCAGAAACAGGTAGAGTCTGGCAAAACTAGCTGGCTACTCCTTGATCTTCTGCTGGAGCTGCTAGAAAAGCTGCAGAGGGTCAACACTGCAGGAAACCTCTGGTGCTAAGACGGAATGTATTCACTAAAATTTGGGGGCAGAGCAAAGTACACAACAAGAGAGAAATTTACTTTAATACCGATGTTAGAGCCTTGGAAAATCAGCTGTCCTTTGTCATGACACAGTAGGCCAGAGGCACTCTTTCGGTTTCACAGAGAACGTGAATTAGGCTAGCTGATGACAGAGAAACCCCAATACTCCTTCCCTAGACTGCTTCGGTGGTCAAAACAAAGCCTGGGTACACGCCTTTGGGCACGCGAGCCTAGTTTCAGCCCTTCTCCACTGCAGGCTCACCATCCTCGTAAGGCGCTCAGCTGCCAGTACCAATGAGTGAGATGCGAGGATCAGCCTCAAACCCTAGCTGCATTTTCCCAGTGGCAGCGCAGAGTGCTAATCGCTGAGCCATTGGGATAGCCCTGCAGGGCATTCTTCTAATAGTTTTTCTAGTTCTTCCACTGATGTCCTTATACATCTTTTATGATTCCGATAGTGATGCCACTTTCCGCAGGCACTTTTCTTCTATCTTACTCTCTGCTTGCTTTTCTTTTGAATACAGAGGGGAGGGGGCTACCTTAGTCTTGGCCTTCACTCCCAGCGCAACCTTTCAGGAAAGACGTTTCCCTCATCTGCTCTTCCAACCCTGAGTACATGTCAAGGAATTGTGAAGATGAAAAATATTTGAGTACTTCCTGTTTAAGTTATGATGGTCTTTTTCCTGACTTCATGTTCTGTTTAGAGGTTTCTCTTCTAAACAGATGAACAGCATTTTTTTTTTATTTAAAATTAAACTAAAAATATTTTCTTTAAACTGCACTCATTGTTTTTACAAAGGAATGAAAACAAAATGCAGCACGTGACATCAGTTGAAGGAGAAAATTATGTTATCTTATACAGTTCTAGAAAGAAACTATTTTTTTTAACTGCAGCTCTTCTCTGATGTGGACTGCTGATAAATAGTAAAAAGGAATTTTTTCCTAACTATATATTTGTCTCGCATTATACGTATACAAATTCCTTTGGGAATAACTTTAGCAATATAACTTGAAATATGAGGTAGCTGATATATGTGAGGCATTAATATGAAAAATATTTTCACTGTAGTATGTTATAAAGCTCTTGGAATATTACAGGCAACAAAAGTATAGGTCAGTTAAAGAGTTTCCTTATCCCTGTTCTGCCCATAATTTTTTTCCTGCAGGTCCATCTGCTCTTTATTTTCTTTTCCTCTGTTATTTTCATTTCCCTTCTCATCTTCCATTCACTATTATGTAGGGTGCCTTTTGAGGAGCTTCTTTCGCTTCACGTTGACGATACATATTGGTAGCAGCAACCGAAGCAACAGTCAGTGGACACTTGTAGAGATGGCGAGCTGTAAAATAATAAATCGAATATTTAATACTTAGGCAGAAGATGTGGACTTTATCTATACTTAATGGGTGGGGAGGCTGATTACTCATTCATAGCTACGCCACTTGTGAATGATGAGGTCACCCCTATCTCAGGAAGATAAATGCCATATCCTGTTATGACATATTCCTTTTATATAAAATTAGTTCAATTTTCTCACTAGCAAGGAATCAGGATAACTAAAAAAAAAAAATCACTTCAAGATAAAGGCATTTTTCTACTGTAATTCATTATATATCTTATTTTCATTTTATATTATTTCTATTCTGTTTTGTTCTATCTTATCCTGTTCTACGTATAGTATTTTACTCTCTACCTAAATGATATCTGACTAAAGTGATGCAAAAATTAGATGATACAATGAAGCTTTGTAGCATTCTCTCTCACACCTGTCACAGGCTCCTTCCAACAGCAGATAATGAAAATTCAAAGTCAAACCATTTAACTTTAAGTAAATGGAAATGAATTTCCAGAGAAGAGATATTTTTTCACCTGTGAAAGAAAGGAACAGTAGTACACTGACAATGCGAATAAAGATATAATATATAATTGTGATAGAGAGGTACATGTAAAGCATAAATATTAAGTGTTATTATATTACACACTGTCATATGTTTTTAATTTTTATCTTTACTATGTTTTTGCCTGAGAGGAAGGTCTACAGTACATTGTTAGAAACAGCAGTACTCTATTAGAATATTTCTTAGCTTAATCAATACTAAAGCAACTTGCAGAATATCTTACAATATTACATGGTATTGAGACAAAAACTATGTCACTTAGACACCAGGACCTGTCAATAATTTGAGCAACATGAGAAATAAACTAAATTAAAAATATTGGGCTTGATTCTCATCTCATTTACACTAGCATACTGCACCGAATTAATTTAAATCTATCATGGTATGTTGTAGCACTGGTGAAAAATGCGGCAGATTGGGCCCGCACTATTTAAGATGGCACAGAGTATAAGCTTGATGATGGATATTTTAACTGGTGTATAAAATAAGTCTCAGAAATTCTTAGTGGATTTCACCATCATGATTAATTTGGAAAAAAAACCACACAAGCAATCATAATGGACTTTTCTTCAGACATGATATAACGGTTTTTTATTTTGTATATTTGAAGGGCCATGAGAAAGAAAACACATCTGTATTCTCTAGACGTCCACAAACCTACCTTTGAATCCTGCTCATCTTACAACATACAAAACTATTTGTCAGTAGTTCCACTGACTCAGTGGGACTACATGTGCAAGCAAAATTATCAAGACTGACTTTTCAGTTACACCAACACTTAAATTAAGATATTAATCAACAGTCATAAAAGATCTTATTAAATATCAAGAGATCCTGGTTCTGCCTACAAGGATGAAAAGCGGCGGGTGACTTTCGTGACTAAGCTGAAGCAAGCTTGGCTAGAGGCAGGCTCTCTGTCCCGGCTATCCCTTTGAAACATGAAAATCTGCTTAGAGTTGCCACTGTAGAGCAGAGAGTGACAGTCAATGGATGGGGACTTCGACATGATTACATCCACTCTACTGCTTGGCCATACATTGACAGACAAAACTACTGTAATGGAGTGATCATTTGGAAAATGGCTACTGCCCACATTTAAATTCCTTTCAGTGTTATTCCGTGGCCAATTAGAGTGGTAGCCCAGCCTATATTCATGCCAGTCTTGTACTATATTGTAAGAAAAAGGAAAGGAGCAGCTCAGAAGTCTTTAATTATTCCTCCAGCCATTTATTGACCTGCTCTCTAAAGGCCATATATGGGCCTTCATCTGCATGCAAAATTCCTATTGACATCACTGGGAGGGCCACGGGCAGATGGAGGGTTCTTTGTAAACCTTACATTTTAAATATGTTGTAGGAGAAAGGGGCAGAATTCTCAGTCCTTTAAAAAAGTGAGCAGCTTTATCTAATATTGCTCCTTAAACATGAAGTTGGAATAACATTTTTCCTAGCAATAACATCCTCTCTCTTCTCCGTGAGCTATCTAACCTACACGTTTCTGTAAAGCCTTCATATTTAACACTCAAACAATTCATGTCCCTATAGTATAAACAGGATAGGTAATGAATATAAGCGGGATAGAAAATTAATCCTACTTGCGAGGAAAGAGAGTCATAATTCACTTAGGCTTCTCAGTTCTTACGTTATGAGGTCTTCAGCTAACTCATGGGATCCATTCCACATCCCACAGATGCTCATTATGAATTCTTTTTATGTGCAACATGTGGGGACTAACCAGTTTCATATCTCCTGGTATTAGCTGCAATCCAAAGCATTTTGTATTAAAACAGAATGCAAACACAGATGCTATTTAATACAAAGGATTTGAGCGCAGTATCTGTTTTAACATAAAGTTGGTGTGTCTTAATTTGATTTGGAACAGCAATGGAAAGAAAAGTCAACATAAGAGGATACTGTTAGATTAGAAGCCAAGCTATGATTCCAAGAGGCACACAGTTGCATGGGAAAAGAGGAGACTGGCCCAGGTGAGAGCTTTGTTTTACGGCGGGAAGGTTACAATGCCTTTGGAGCGATGGGGCAGCCTGGGACATCTGCCCCCCTTCAGAGACATTGCCATAGCCTTTCCAACACCGTTGCGTATTCTGGAGCGCAACCTGTATTCTGTCCCATGCAACAACTCTTAGTATGAGCCTCCCTTTCTCAGAGACGAGTCAACAGTACAGCTGCTGTTTGTGTAAGGTGCACCAACACGGCGCATTACGTTCTTCTCTAGCTGCCCACTCACCAGGCTGCCAGAGTCCAGTTCTCCCCCGCGTGCCCGACGCTATTAGCTCCAGCAGCCAGCAGCATGCAGCTACAGGTCCGTGGTTGCGGAGTCAGCGCAGAAGCGGGGAGATTTTGTGGGACCCCCGCTACGGGAGTGGCTCCCTTTATCTCCCGTTCCGCTGCCGCCCCCGCCTCGGCGCGCCGCTCCCCTCCCCTCCTGCCCTCCGGGACGGGCTCCTCACCCCTCGCCTCCCGCCGCAGCTGCAGGGAGGAGGGAACACGGGACGCAGCCCCGGGAGCGCCCGCCGAGCACCGCGGCGGGGAGGGCTCGGGTGTCCGCGCCCCACGCCCGCAGCAAAGCCGGGGAGTCGCCGGGAGGCAAGGCGGCTCGCCCCGCCGCCGATCCGCGCTCCCNCGCCGCAGCTGCAGGGAGGAGGGAACACGGGACGCAGCCCCGGGAGCGCCCGCCGAGCACCGCGGCGGGGAGGGCTCGGGTGTCCGCGCCCCACGCCCGCAGCAAAGCCGGGGAGTCGCCGGGAGGCAAGGCGGCTCGCCCCGCCGCCGATCCGCGCTCCCCGCCCAACTTTCC
>VZSC01018597.1:0-17467 GCA_013398225.1 Steatornis caripensis
TGTGCACCCTGCTCTGGGGACACCTGCTTTAGCAGCGGGGGCGTGGACTGGATGATCTCCAGAGGTCCCTTCCAACTCCTACCGTTCTGGGATTCTGTGATTAACAAAGGAATACGGAGGTATGTATCGAATAGGATACAATAAAACATAAGGACTCTAAATCCTCTTGATCGGAGTCTTAGGCTAATTACTGATATTTGGTGATAGGATAAAGTCCTTTTGCACACTTTGTTTTGCAATCGTCCATTACCATAATTGGTATTAATTCTTTTTTTTAAATATTCAATTACTGAACTGTCTGGTTTTGCATACAATATCTTATATACTTGTATTAATCTTAACTTAGCCCTTAAATGCTCTAATGATGTTTCTGGTAAGTAATATACAGGTAAGTTGAATCCTCCCAAGCCCTCATCTGACTTTCAGTGTGTGCCTGAAACAAGAGTATGACAATCAGACTATGTTCCCTTCATTTTCTTTCAGTTTGTCTTCCTCCCGTTGCCCATATTTTTGTGTGATTTATCGTAAAGTGTGTGTTTTTATAACACGTGTGTGTTACATTTAGTATTTTGTGGTGCACACACCAGACTTTACTGTGTTTGCGTAGTGTGGTTTCGTTGCTGATAGGAGTCTTTGTGCACAACCCTGATAAAAACAGTGCTTCTGTTCAGGTTATTTTCCTCTTATCTGGTACGCTTGTGCTTTATGTAGCGCAGTCCAGTGAACCTGTTTGGAAGAGAAAGATGTAATGAACACCACTGCATTTCCAGTTCCACAATTAACTGGTTTTGCTTCAGAAGGTACAAGGCAAACTACTCTTCAGTTGCTGGTAACTCTGAGCCGATGCTGTGACCATACGGCCCCAAATCCTGATCAACTTATATATCTGTGTACATTCTGGTGCATACACACACATATCTTTACAAACAGCATTATTCTTAACAACTTTTTCCCATTATGCATGTATAAGAGAGAGGGCAAAAATCAGTTTTTCTGGCTTCCACCACTGCTTTTCCAGTCCTTTTCAGGTCCCAGCCTGCTCTTACCCTGCTCCTGGCAACTTGCTTCTTCCTTTGCCTGCCTTCCCAGTCACAATTTTCGGAGGAGAGGTGAAAGGACGGCAGCTCTGCCTGTAGCTGCATCTAATGGAGCGTGTATGTTGTGAGTCACCATCCACATCTTCATGCCTCCCTCTGTCTCAACCCAGATCTGTTTTTTCTCCTTGACGGGAAGGATTTAGACTAAGCCTTGCAAAAACAGCTGACAAGTCACCCTGCTCCTTTAAGAAAGAGCAAGAGCTGCTGGTGTTCTCGGGTTCTTTGCACTCTCCAACCCTGTAAAAATGCTGGTGGACTCTGGATGGGTGGTGGAAAGGTGCTTTCTCTTGTACCAGACATGACTGGCAGCCATTCAGCCACCAGCCATAGCAAATGGCAGGTGGGTGAGGGAGATGGCCAGTAAAAGTGAGAGAGCACCCTGGTGCTTCCTGCCACCCTGCGGACCTTCAGCCTTGTCTTGGATCATGGGACACCCTGCAGCTGGGGCTCACGGCAGCAGCCCAAGTCCAGCAGCTGGAGCAGAATGGGGCAAGAGAGGCACAGGGAGGGCAGGAGCCTTGGGAGAGGCACCATCGGCTCTTCTCCTGCAACACATCTGACCAAAATAGCTGCCCCTCATCACCTCCAAGCACCGGCAGCAACCACAGGCCATCTTTCTTCACAGGGCTTTGAGGCCTCGGCAGCCAGTGAGGCTGGCAGGTACCAGTAGCTACAGGTGCCCCTTGAGTTGAGGCTTGTTAGCTGTGGCTTCACAGGGCAAGTGGAGGACCCTCTGCTCACCCTGCAGGTGCCCAGGCATACCCAGCCTGGCTGGGATGCCCCAGATGCCAACAGCCTGCCTGGGCAAAGAAGGAAGACAGATGGGCTACAGGAGAGGCAGCAAGCTCCCTTCCCTGGGCTGTGGAGGCAGGAGTAGCATGGGATGCTGACCTCCAGAAAGGGCTGCAGCTTTAGTGGAGGTTTGTAATTAAATCCCAAGTGGAGGGGAGGTGTGGGCTGAGCAGCCTATGGCCTTCCCCAGAAGGTTTTCCTGGGTGTGAGCCTGCATGTTGTGACAGCCTCCACTCCCTTGAGCAGACCGTGTGAGTGTGCACCACGGGGTACTGCAGACCCCTTAATCTTCTCCTAAATGGTGCCTAAATGGAGGCTTGCACATAACATACCTCGCTGCAGGGGACACTTCCCTCTCTGCATATGGCATTTCACACAAAAAATCGTTTAATCCTACAGTATTTATTATTTCCTATCATTTTCGTTTTGCTTTGCCCTGATTTTGTACATTTGTGTGAGGGTTTGTAGGCATTTAGTTGGACTCTGCAAGCGCACCAGCAATGCACAGCGTACTAGCACTTACTGAATCCTCTTTGGTATTCTGTATGACTCTAAAATGTCAGTTGTGAGGGAAGTAAAAGAAACAAAAGAATTACCAATTCAGTTAACTTTTTAGACTGTTCTTTCCAATTCTAGCAAAAAGCAGGTATCTGTCCCACTTGGTACCATTGATTCCTTCCTCAGCTGTCTTTCTTCAGATGTTTGCAGATTGGTGCTCTAAAGCAAACCAGCAGGACGATTTGGGTTTAAAGACCTCGTAGCCTTTTCTGTAAGGCTGCAGTGTTTTGGTGGGATTTGGGGTTGGTTTTTGTGCTCAGATCATTTCACTGATGGGGCTTGGAGCACGGCCCTCCAGACACTTGGATTCAGCACAGCTAAGAGGGATTGCATCCTGGTGAGGCAGAGAGAGGAGCCCCTTCTGTTCCTCTTGCCCTTCCATCTCAGCACCATGCCAGACCAGCACCAAAGTGGCTTTTTTTATTAAAAAAAAAAAAAATAGTCACTTCTTTCACACCGTGCCCAAAAGAAACTGTCCTGCTCCAGCCAGATCTGCAGGCCTCTGCCAATGCGTGGGTTTGGGCAAAGTTAGTTGGTGGCTCAGCTTCACTTAATCGAAAGTCATTCTGATTTCTACACTGTGCTGTAATTGCTTAAAAAAACACATTATTTGATGATTAAGATTCTGGAGCGAATTGTGTTCTTTTGGGTTCTTGCACTGTTTCTCCATCAGGGACTTGGTTTCAGCGGTGTGCAGCTGCTGGAGTTGATTTACAGTGCTGCGGCTGTGGCTAGTCATAAATAAATCCTCTTATATAGTTGTTATGAACACCTGTTAGATCATCTGTCAGCAAAGCGCTGTTCACATTTATCATGGTGCGGTAGTTATTTTACCTCAATCCATTTCCAACTGACTCGGCCTCCATCACTGGATTACTATTACCACACCATAATCGCTCGTTTCCACTCCATGTTACAACTTGCAGATAAAAGATTTCACTACTTGGCCAAATTTCATAAATAAAGGAGCAGTTCAGTGCAGTAAAAGTTTATTTTTGTCATCATTTGTCACTCCATTATTCTATAAATCAAATGGAATAGCGCTATTGCTAGCTCAGGCGTTGCTGTCAGCCCGAGGCATGGAAATGGTCCGTTTCTTCTTTTTAGATGAGATGACATGTCTTTCAGACTTAACTGGCTTATGGCTTTGTTTCACCCATTTTATTTTATCACCCCTTCAGAAAAATCCTTGGGGACCAGAGAGACTAAAGGAGTAAAATGGAATCAGAAAACACAGTAAAACATGCTGCTTTAGCTGTGTTATGTACATTTCACTCCCCCGCAATCATTCATTTACAAACTGCCCTGCAAAAAAAAAAAAAGGATCTGGATATAAACAGCCCCTCAACGCTTTCTCTGGCTTTGCACCGATTTTATCACTCATGTCAAAACCCTGGGACTGAAAGGGCTCCGGAGAGGGTGCTTCAAAGTCCTGCTAATGCACCTGCTCCTAAATGGACTCCCTGACTCCCTATGCAGGGGTGTGTCGTGGGGTTGAGCTTTTGTTTTAAAGGCCTGCACTGATGACTTGCATTTTGGGCTCTGAACCATCCATCTACTAACACCGTGCTGTGCCTTGCTAAGTGGCTTCACAACCGAAACCTTCAGGGTATTCCTGCACGCCTCTCCAGGTGCAGCCTTCACAGAAATGTTGTTTTCATTTTGATTTTTCAGTAATTCTTAAATCTAGCTATAAAATCTGTTCCTGGTCCACGCCTTGGGTTTTTTTGGCCCTGTGTCCATTACAGAAACTTAGGGTTTGCTTAATTCATTGAGAAGTTAGGAGATGGATCTCAGACTAAATTTTGAAGAATGCAATATTCCTTGGTATAAAAAGAGATGGAAAGGATGGTGATAAAGGAATGGGGTAATAGAAAAGGGTTTATAGTTGATGTTATACTTCTGAGTTGGTTCTAATTCAAGTTACGTTCTTCATAGTCATTATGTAGCTCATAAATTCAATAAAATGTTTTACTATTACTATAAAAATGACAGGAGGGGGGGTTTATGTTGTAAGTTTCGTTAGTTGCTCTTCCTGTTTTATGTTGAAGTTCTCAGGCAGTTACGTCATTAAACTCCTTGGACTCTGAAGGGCTCAGGCCCCTCCGTTCCTTATCGCTGATGTGGCACCTGCTGTGGGACAAATGTCTGTGTGGTTGGTCTCCATACTGTCACTTTCCTCCTCAGTGACTCTCTTTTGTTCTGTTTTGGCTTTGTTTCTCAAGGCCTGGTACCTGCCTTTGTGAGGAGTTTCATGGTGGCTTTGGCCCCACTTTGGATTCTGAGCTCTGGACTTCAGTTCTCACCTGTGGCTGAACTCCTTGCATGTGAGAATCGCTAAACCCTCTTATTGCAGTGTGTCTTGGGTGGCTGTGGGAAGAGCCCGCTGCCGAAGAGGAATGCTGTGCTATGGAGACAAAATGCCTTTGGTTAGTTCACCCTCCCATTTGCTGTCCTAGGAAGACTTATTGTGACTTTTCTCCAGCCACCTTTGTTGTAAAATCACAAGCTTCTCTTGGTCTTTTTCAGTCTGGCCGTGGGCAAAAGCTTGTAAACAGTGTCTTGTGAATTTGTTGGGAAGGTCTGTAAAGGCAGATCCAGGAGGGGTTTTGCTTTTTTATTGATAAGTGGGATTTTTTTTTCAAAGGCACTGTATAATTTCTGTTATTTCTGCTTCATTAGAGGAAAGAAGCATTGAATATCTGACCCTGGAGCCTTTGCTTTCTCCAGATGTTTGCTTTGCACACAAATAATCTGCATGAAAACAGCAACTGCTAATTCAATGGTCAAAGTGCATCAGGACCCTAATCTAAAACCTCCCAATCCATCCAGCTGTCTGGCATTTGCTATTATAGGGCACCAACAGAGAAATGAGGCTGTGGCTTTATCACTGCACCCTGGGTGACAACTTGATTTTCTGCTTTCACCGCAGGCAGCAGCAGCCCAACATGATGGGGCTGTTAATTTGTGCATTTCATGGTGTCTGTCAGGGGGCCGGGAGAGGAGGGTTTCAGGGGAAGGGAATGGAGCATGTCCCAGCCTCGGAAGCACCTGTCTGCATTGACGGCACAGAGCACTTCTTATTAGCGTGCAGGTCTCTAAATGCAGCCCCAGGATGACAGCCTGGCATTCCCAGCACCCACACAGTGTGACAGGCGCAGGCAGCCGGTCCCATTGTTTGCCCTTGATGAGCATGTCATTAATGGAAATGGAAGAAAGTGAGGGCCACATCAGTATTCAAATAGCCTCCATCCTCTCTGCCATTCAACCGCCTGGCTCAGGCGGCTGCAGATTTCCTTCTGCAGCTCCACTTACAGATTTTCACAGATTTATTCCCATTGCATACAAATCCCCTCCATGTGGCTCTGGCCCCATGCCCCTCCACTCCCCTCACATGCACAAACATGTTCTTCAGCTTCATCTGATCTGCCAAAACCGAAGCGGGGGTTCTGCCCTTCCTCCCTGTTCTATGAAATGCAAAGGTATCATTAGCAAACACTTACTGTTTGCAACCCAGGAAATGGAAGGTGCTGTTCTTTAAACTTTAAGCATCCAGCAAGGACCTGCTGTATTGTTTGTAATGTTCTTATTTTCTCCCAAGCAGCTATTGATGCTTGTCTGGGTCACCTCTTCCTTTATAATAGATTGTAATATATTTGTTTTGGAGCATTTCACCAGGTAGGTATGGAGTAAGAGGATTGCAGGCAGAAGGGGAAATACCTAAAAAATATGTATTNATTTGCTCCCAAGCAGCTATTGATGCTTGTCTGGGTCACCTCTTCCTTTATAATAGATTGTAATATATTTGTTTTGGAGCATTTCACCAGGTAGGTATGGAGTAAGAGGATTGCAGGCAGAAGGGGAAATACCTAAAAAATATGTATTCCTCCTTAATGACAATCTCACTGGAAACATCAGTAAAGTCACACTCAGTTCAACCTCAAAACTCTCTTCAAAATTCTCTGCCTTGACAACAGATGGACCATGGATACCTAGAGACAAATACCCTTCTTGCTGGGCTTACACCATCTTAGGCTGTCTGTACCCCTCTGATCTCACACATGGTGCGTGAGCTCTTTGGGGATGGGTGGGGTTTTGGCCTTCTGCATTTTTCTGGCATGGACCATGGCAGGATGCGGGTTGAAGATTAGTGCTTCTGAGCACTCCAGCAAAACAAATAACACAGCATCATAATTCAGCTGGTATGAAGAATGTGCCTTGAGCACACTGGCATCCGGCCAGATCTTAAATGTATGTTTCTGTGCTTTAGTTTGGTGTTAGTCTGTTTTTGTAATAATATAATTAGCGCTCACAGGGGAGGCTATTGACACTACCACCAGGATCAGTTTGCTCTTTGCAGTATTTCCAAGTTGTTCTCGTTACACATCCAACTAGCAGGTTGGATGTGGTACCCCTTGCCTTTTGTCTGCTCCTGTCCTCTCCAGCCAGTGATTTAGCCTAAAATCTGAAGCGCTCTCCACTAATAGAGGCTGGAGCCAACAATGAATGAACGCTGCTGGGTGATTTCCAAATCTTGTTACATTTCGTAGCCCTCTTTAACCCCAAGCGGCATGGGAAAAAGCGAGCCCAGAGATTTTCCATTGGTCAGTTCCGAAACAGATACTGCAGGACTAAATAGCAGAAGAGCTGTTGCAACATGTTTTGGTAAGCAAAACCACTGCCAAACCACTGTCCTTCTTCCTCACACTTCTTTCAACCACAGCTCTGGACTCAGAAATCCTCCTGGGACATGACAGGGTTGAGTCTTGGATGTGTTTGCCCTAGTAGGTGCTTTTCTTCCACCAGTGACTGCAGGGACTGCCCCAGCACTCTATTTCCTGCAACTTGGCTCCTGGCATCAGCGCAGCGATGATGTCTGTCTGGTTTTGGCTTTGATCTCTGAAAGCAAGATGGTGAAACGATTAGGTTCACATTAAAGTGCCAAAGGTGCATCCCAGTGCTATGACCTATGTGAGCATGGGTGCATCCTCTTGCCTTTGCTCCTACTGCTTCTTCTGTTCGTCTTTCTTTTGATGACCAATTTGGACTACAGAATATGAGGCAGGATCGTGCCTTTCTGTGGGTGTGTACCTTACTTGGTGCAACAGCGCTCTGATTTCAGTAGGAGCCTCTAGGTGTTGCTGTAATATAAATAATAATTGTCTTTGGGGAATAATTCAAAGAGGGCAGCTGAATTTGAGTGAAACCAAGAGAAGAAACCTATGAGTTGTTTCTCATGTTTAGAATGATTAATAATTTCTGCAGTTTAATAATTCAACAAATTGCAGAAACTGCATTTTATCAGGCCGCCTTAAGCTGAAATAAAAAAAAAAAGGCCTTTCCATTTTTTCCGTTGGCAAGCAACCAACGGCCAGTATTCCTTCACCAGAAATACACACAGAAATGGCTGTAAAGGTATGTGGATAACTTTAAAATTAAAGCCAACTGTGGTACTGTGGCAAGTCAAGTACCCTCTTTCTGGGTCACAGCCACAAGTAATGTCCAAAACAAAATAGGGTGCAAGTGGCTCACCTAAAAAAAGGAGAATTTTTTCAAAACCAATATATAGAAACATTGTTTTAGAAACCAAAATGTCACCATCGTTGATACCAGTCTAAGAGTATCTTATGTGGCAACCATCCTGCACCAGCATCTTGCACAATGCACATATCAGGGACAAGGAGAAAAATAATAAATCCTAATCTGGAGGGATCGGCTGCTGTTCTGCTATTAAAACTAAGCCCCCATCCTCTTTGAAGTAATTTAGGAGATGTGACAGATACGTGTCATCAAGAGGAAGAACTGACAAATGGAGAACAGACATTTATGTAGAAAAAGTTTATGGGCTACATTTTCAGAAGCAATGAGTTATTCTAGATGCACCACATGTCTCTGGAGACTACAGAGAGCACCTGATTTTCTCGGTTGAATTCATAGTCCTCTGAGAAGCAAATCCCTAGGCCAACTTCGGTTGGACACCTTAAAAACTAAGACAAATGGGAAGTCTGCATCCGTCTGTACCCAAAGGCTCGCAGGTAGGGGAAGTGAGATTGTGGCCTTGACCTGCCATGAAGCCATCTATATTGTGCTTTACTGCTTATCCCTCATATGAATTCAGTAGAGATGAGAAGAAGTCAATAATTTATTTTCTTTGGAGTTGAACCATTCAAGGGTAGATTTTCTTTTTGGCTATGCAATTTAGAAATTTTGTGGATGACAGCCAAAGAACAGTTCCCGATTTGTCATTTAGGGAGCAAATCTGACTGCATGCACGTGTGTTCAAGTGCACATACGACAATGTACCATGAGCAAGAGGATGGCTTCACAGTCAGCATGCAGTGTAGAACAGGCTTGTATGCTCTTCTCTCCAGAGAAGATTTCACTTTCCCTGTGTGTATGGTATTACAACGGTCCAGCTCTGTGATACAGAGGCTGCATCATTCCTGCACGGAGGATAATATAAGAGACTTCAGACAACAGGCAAACTGCTGTTGCAATACCTAAAAGGCCCTTGGGAAGATGAAGGAATAGCGTGTTCCCCATGCCCACGATGGATAGGAAATAACGTATCAAGGCTCCGTTTAGGCACAGGAAATCTGACACTACAGACAGTGCAGCCGTGGAGCAGGCTAGCTAGAGTAGTTGTGAAGGCTCCAAAACTAGAAATCATTACAAGCTAGGTAAATAATCTGTCAGGAATGACATACAGTACAGCTGATCCAGCTTTAAGACATTGATGAAATGATCTCCAGTCCTTTTTCATTCTATGAATGTGTAAGCAATATTTAAAATCTAGTTGACTTTTTATCCTACCTACTCCTTGCTTAGGTTTGTATACTTGCACAATGTGGCTAGGGAACAATAAACATTTTTGCTCAATTTCTTTCTGCTTTGCAGTTTCCCGTGCTCCCATCTTCTGGCCAAGTTCCTGACTTCCTTTTTCTCTAATCTGTGAAGTGGTCGAACACACTATTATGAAGATATGGTTTTGCACGTATTTTTAATTAAGATTACGTACTTCCCAGTACTAAGTTGCTACTAAGTGGTAGCCACCAACTACTAATTTTTGTATCACTAGGTGCTGTCATCTCCTGCCTTTTCAGAGGAACAAACCAATTCTGTGGTGGATAGCACACTATCTGCTTGCTTTGCTGGCCACAACCACATGTTTCTCAGGAGGTATAAAAGTTTTGTAATGAGCAAGTAAGCAGCAACATAACACAACATCTACTACTAATTTTCCCAACACAGATATGTTTCACTGTTGACAGATTCCATCATATCTTTTTCAACAACATGCCTGTGCTGTCTTCCTTTCTCAGGGCCCTATTGGCAAAGCAGTTCTTTATAGCATGGCACCCATTTTGATTTCTTCATCTTTTCTGTGCATATTTCCATTCAAAAAGTTGCAGTTTGTTTACCAAGCACCAGATTTGGTATGTTTGAAGTAAATTATAAATAAAAACTTGTTCTTTTTAAAGAGTCAGGCAGACATTATCATTTATGTTGGATTTTTCAAAGTTCTTCTTTAAACCACGCAGAAAGTTTGGGGCTGAATTGCCAGTGTCCCATTAACATTGTTGGTTTTCTATTGCATATTTTCCTCCAAGACTTCATGCTTGCCTTCAATTTTCATGATATGTGGAGCACATTCATCCAGCTTCTCTTACCTGTTTTTCCTTCTGGAGTTCTAATAGCTATAAGAAGATTTTTCAAGGAAGTCTCAGTTCATTGCTCCATTTCTGAAGGCAACTCCTCCGACTGAGTTGCAGATCACAAGGGAAAAAAAAGGCTGTTCCCAGCACAATGCTTCCTGCAGCCTTCTCAATGGAAATGTGATGCATCCCAGTATCTGAACATAAAAAACACATTGAGCACCGGTGCGGCTAGTAGGGTGCTGCAGTATCTGGGTTCAGCTCCTAAGGGAATGGCACAGTTGTGTTATTGAATCTTTTTTTCTCAGCATGTGCCTCGAAGTTAAAGATGCTGTATGGTGCTTCCCATTTGGTGCTTCATTTCAGCTGCAGTTGCTTAGTGGGTTTACTGTCGGGTTGACCCTAGCTGGATGCCAGGTGCCTACCAAAGCCGCTCCGTCACTCCCCTCCTCAGCTGGACAGGGGAGAGAAAATACAATGAAAGGTTCTTGGGTCGAGTTAAGGACAGGAAGAGATCACTCAGCAATTACCATCAGGTGCAAAATAAACTCCACTTGGGGAAAATGGATATAATTTATTAGCAATCGAATCAGAGTATGATAATAAGAAATAAAACCAAATCTTAAAAACACCTTCCCCCCAGCCCTCCCTTCTTCCCAGGCTCAACTTCACTCCTGAATTCTTTACCTCCTCCCTGCCAGTGGTGCAGGGGGACAGGGAATGGGGGTTGTGGTCAGTTCATCACACATTGTCTTTACTGCTTCTTCCTCCTCACACTCTTCTGCTGCTCCAGTGTGGGGTCCCTCCCACAGCAGAGAGTCCTTCTGAACTTCTCCAACGTAAGTACTTCCCACAGGCTGCAGTTCTTCATGAACTGCTCCAGCATGGGTCCCTCACACAGGGTGCAGTCCATCAGGCACAGACTGCTCCAGTGTGGGTCCCCCACACGGTCACAGCCCTGCCAGCAAACCTGCTCCAGCGTGGGCTCCTCTCTCCAGAGAGCCACAGGTCCTGCCAGGAGCCTGCTACAGCATGGGCTTCCCACGGTGTCACAGCCTCCTTCAGGCATCCTCCTGCTGGGGTCCTCCACAGGCTGCAGGTGGAGATCTGCTCCACCGTGGACCTCCATGGGCTGCAGCGAGACAGCCTGCCTCACCATGGCCTGCACCCCAGGCTGCAGGATAAACTCTGCTCTGGCGCCTGGAGCACCTCCTGCCCCTCCTTCTGCACTGACCTTGGTGTCTGCAGAGTTGGTTCTCTCACATGTTCTCACTCATCTCTCAACTGCCGTTGTGCAGCAGATTTTTTCCCTTCTTAACTGTGTAATCACAGAGGTGCATCCACCATCACTGACGGGCTCAGCCTTGGCCAGTGACAGGTCCATCTTGGAGCTGGCTGAAACCGGCTCTATCAGACACAGGCGAAGCTTCTGGCATCTTCTGACAGAAGCCTCCTCTGTAGCTCCCTGCTACCAAAACCTTGCACGCAAACGCAATACAGTTTGACTGAAAAACGCTTGCTTTTGCTTATACACGTGCACACCCAGTATAGATTTGGAAGTTTTCTTTGCTTTCTTCCATGTGAAATAGCTGTTATTTTAATTGCATTCATGCTAATACAGGTGTGAGAAATCCAAACAGACCGAGGTGATAGCATGACAGCACAGTACCCAGACGTGGCAAAGAAAATAGGCAGCCCTAGGACTAATGGCTCAACAGTGTGAGAAAAATTATCAAAGTTGTCAATAAACAAACCTAAATCAGAAAATAAATGCCTTCACTGCCTTTATTTTTTAAAGGAAAAATAATACATGTTATGGAGATCTCCACAGTGTATTTACAGCCCTCTGTGTTTCTCATATAACACAGCCCTAGCTGTGGGAAAGAAAAGTTTCTCCATTTGTATTTACAGCCAAGATGTTAAATGTACTTTGACGTATTTGAATATACCTATATACTCCAGGTTTTGATAGCGCTTTTGTGGAATTTTAAATAAAAAGTATCATGCCTTATGCATATGATACAGTGTCCTTTTGCATTATACCTCCCTTGTGTCATCTCACGGGCAGTAGGCTTTATGTCCTGAACTGTGTGTAAAATGTGCAGGCAAAAGGAAGCATGGAGGAGCTTTTTCCTCACGTGTGGAAGATTGGTTCCATAAGGTGGAGGGTTTTTTTATGGACACACATTTCTCATGGCAGACATACGGAGAGCTGCCTTGGGACTAGGAAAGCTTTGACCTACCCACCACTTTGTCTATATAATTTTTGGTGTTCACTTCTTATTAAAAAAAAGAAGAAAACCACACAGACTTTAATTTTTTCTTGTCACAGGGCGGCCTATTCTTCTCAAAGTCCACCAGGGGAGATGGCTCTTGTTATGTTGCAGGTGTTGTATGACCTTCTGTCTCATACCATTGACAGTTTTGAATGTTCTGTGAATGAGCGAGCCACAATTTTGGCATATTTCTGCTGGGTTTTTTGCATTATTTAAATACTAAAGACATGTGAAAACATCTTATATTTAAGAAAAGTCCACATTTGAATGCAAACTAAATGCATTATTTCTTTCAGGTCATGTATGTAATATTTCAGTCCTCGTTATATTGTTTTTGTTTCATTGACTGTTTTCTGTAGTCTAGCATTCTGACTGTATGCCTTGATATTTATTTTTAATGAGATGCACTTCTGTTCTTTCACTGCTTACTAACACTTTAATTTGAGAAGCGTTTTTCACTAGCTCTGCAAATATCCAATGTTCTTTGCAAAGTCAAGTCCATTTCCTGCAATAACCTTGCTTTGACCTGTTATCAGTTATATCACAAATTATTCAGTCTCTAATTGGTTCATCTTTTAGCTGCAAATTCACGTGACTTAGCTTTCTTGCATAGCTCCATGACAAGCTTGTGTGGATCAAAGTAGTCTCACATTTTTAAGGAACTTTCTCTAGCTGCTCGCAACTCCCTTTGTTCTACTGCTTGAATATAATCTTATTTTTATTAATATTAGGTTTTTAGATATACTACTGTCATTCCTAAGGGTCCCAGTTGTGTTTTAAGCCTCATCATGTGGAAAGCCGTTCAAAACCTGACGAGTTTTCAGCACAAGGAGCATGAGGTATAGCATTATGGAGGATTTTCCTCTCTCCAGTTTTTATACTCTGTTTCCTTGGAAAATCTTAAGATGCTGTAGCTTCTTACTCCTTTAAGACAGATCCAAACCAAACAGAGGGATGAAGTTTGCTTGGTATCTACCAAAAATACCGTTTTAATCCTGTAACAAGTACTGAGCATGCAACGTGTACATGGATGGTAAAAGGCTAGTTGTTGTCTCTCTGACATCTTGCACTTTTAATGTAAGACAAGGCCTCAGCACCTCTTTCTAATAAGAAATGAACACCTAAACCAGACAAAAGCCCTACAGAGGAGGACTTTCAAGAGAGCTCATAACCCAGGCCAGTACTCAAACATAACCATTGAATGTAGACAGCTAGAAAGGACTTGCCTCTCTCCCACAGTCTCCATACAGAATTCTTCTCATTAAAATAAGCAAAAAGAGGATTTGTTATCTTTTTCCATGCAGAACATTATATTATCTGCCCTGCTAATGATTTTTGTGTTGATAAGATTCTTATCCTTTATTCAGACGCATGGCCAGGTCTCTAGCGGCTGCTCAGGATGCATCACAAAAAGGGAGAAAGAGTCTTTTCCTTGATGCAGCCACCACCTAAGACAATGCTTGAAGGAGAAAAGCTTTTCAGTCAGCCCAAGCATCCTTTCATACTGCTTAGGGCTTGTTGTGCTGCAGTCTCTCATCTATCCATTAATTAATGGTGAAAATACATATAACTAGGAAAACAGCAAACGTAAGCAGGGAATTAATTTATTTTTCATAAATAGGGAATGCCTCATCAGTAGAAAAGCAAAGGCTTGAAGTGTCTCTTCATGTTCCAATTTTTGTTCTGAAGCTGCCTGTTTGGTTGCTTTCTCATCTCTTCTATTTAAACCAAACAACAATAAATTTATTATGACATTAAAAAAATGTTGTGGCTAAGGGAGAAAGTACTTTTGAGAGAGATTCAAGTTCAGTGGCTGGGAATAAGCAGAAAAAAATTGGGACTACACCAGTCTAATTGATTTTGTTATAGAAAAAAATTAGCTGAAGCCAAAGAGCAGTAAAATGCACTCACCTTTATTGTAAGCATTTGAAGCTGTGCTAAATGAGAGGGGGGAAAAAAATCTGCTCTTTGCTCATGGCACAGAGCATTTATTAGAAAATAAAAATAATTGGTTGTAGAAACAACAATTGACTTGTGCAAAGTGTTTTGCCTGGATTCCAGGAATGGCGGCTTTAATGAGGCCCTACACTTCACAAATGCTAAATGGGGTTTAATAGGATATTTTCACTTTCTTTCAGCTCTTTGTTCTGAAACACATATGTACCCCAGAGTGCATACACTTAATTTAAGCAAGTTTTACGCAAATTCATCTCCTGTATCTGATGAATATGCTACTAAACATACAACAACTCCCTATTAGATCCTCACACAAGAAATCAGTGGCCTTCAACTCAAATCAGAGGCCTATTTACTTCCTGTGCTCTGCATTACAAAAAAGGATTTTAATTAGCCAGGAGACACTGTTCCCATTGCCCATGAAATGCAAGTGGAATCCTAATTTCTCAACCACACCTAAGAGTAATGAACTCTGGGAAACAATATTCAACAAGCCATTGTTGACTAGAGATAGGAATATGACTTGCCACCGTACAGTAACTATCTAATAGGCTTTATACTTTGAGCCCCGAAGATAATTTGATTTCAAAGGTGCATCTGTTGAAAAGGAGGGAACAAATACAACTATGTCCGTGTGTTGTCTCTTTTGGAGGTGCACTGAATCCTTAGGAGTTGTTTGGAGTTCAAGTTTTGCTCTGCTTTGCTTTTCTTGAGGGACAGTATGGCAAACTTGAGGCACAGATGGACCATCACATCAACAGGCATCAAAGAAGTGAAATCTGCCATTAGAAGTGCTGTCACAGCTCTGCTAGTACCAGACTAATGGGTCCTAGCACTTCAGACCTTCTCAACCTTGTATAGGTAAGCAAAAATGCACAAAGAATAACCTCTGTTACATTTTGATCTCTCTATTACATTTTGATCTGCTTAGAAAGCATGACAGAAATACTTTTTTTAAAACTTGAAAACAGAGCCTGGAAGGAGGGATGTTGGTGTGGGGTTTTCTTTAATTTGTTTCTGCTTTGCTTTACAATTTTATTGTTGGTTTTGGTCTTTCTAAAACAAAACATGAGTATAAAATTATATGAAAATAATTTTGTAAGCGCATGTCTTGTCAGCTTCTGGAACAGTTTGTCCTGAGCTGAAATCCAGGGGGATGTTCACACCCTTTTTAAAGATTCTTGCAAGAAATGCATGTGGATATGCCTATGTGGTTGAAGTAGCTTGGGTCTTTTTGTGACAAATTTTTAGGTGCTTTGTTTTTCCAGCACCATTATTGTCTTCTACTGTTTGGAGAACAGAAGGAGTTCTTCCTTCCAGCTGTCTTCTACCTGCTTGCCTTAATTACTGATAACTTTCTTAACCTCTTCCTAGAATTGCTGGAATATTTCTGCTTGTCAGCACATCAGAATCTGAAGCCAGCAGAGCAGAGGGTACACAATGTACATGTTTAAAATTTCTCATTGTTAAAACTGCAGGCAAGGGCTAGAAATCCTCTATGAATGGAGACCTCCGTAGAGTCTGAGGACTTCCCAGGGTTCTAGCAGGGAACTGCTAGCTTGCTTTGTTGCTACCAACCACACAGCTGATAAAGAGGCTTGGTGGCCGCTTCCAAACCATTTGAAGTATCATTTCAGTTTCCAGTGGAAACTGTCCATTCAGTTGTCCACTCTATAAGAAACAATTATCACACTACATAGCAATTTAGAGAAGAGGTTGAATGGGCATGGAGACAGGGTGGCTGAACAGAATGTGGCCTCTTTCAGTACAGAGCTGAAGTCCATTAAGGGCTCTCATATGATTGCAGTCTGCTCTGCTTGTAAATACAAATAGGAATTTGATCATGAAGAATGTAAAAGTTTTGAATTGAAGGAACTTTTGGACTAATAATGACAAGGCAACTAACACTTGGGGAGTAGATTCTTGAACTGCCTGTTCTGATAATCACTAGAATATTTTTCAAGGCTTAGTATACAGTCTGCATCTCAAAAGGATGGATTTGACAATGCTAGAAAGTGTTAAATCTACCTTAAATTGGGACTCAGTTTGCACTCACCTGAGCACATCTGGTAACCTCATAACCCATAAAGTCCACCTGGCTATCTCGGCAGCACCTCACATAGCAGGGAGATGCTCTGAACTTTATGGACCTTGTAGTAATTCTTACAGTGAAATCAACACTAACAACTGCAGAAATCCTCCAGCCTTGGGGTGTCCAGCAGGTAATCTATTGCAGGCCAAACAGGAAAGAAAGATTTAATAATAAGTAAATAAAAATCAGTTCTCTGTCCCTTTAGTCTCGTTATTATCTTGGACTTTGACTGATTGTACAAAAGTGGTGTACAAACATCTCAACCACAACTTGTTATGGAAAGCATTATGTAAGTGATGTACCTGAATAATAGATGAAACAAGCATATAAACATCCAGCCAAAGTGCTACATTCACTTAACTTCGGCTGTCAGGAAAACCTATATAAAAGTTGTAAAGGTATCTGTTCTGTCCCTGAAAGGAAACTGAACCAAAATGGAAAGTACATTCTCTTATTTTAGAACCAATCCGTGAAACAGCTACAATTGTACATACTTCACTATACTGCCTAATGAAAAGTCTTCTGGGTACTGGTACAGATTTGTAGGTGTGTCACTGATAGCAATGATTCCATAGAAAAATAAAAATAACAAATATTTCACAACTGAATATCGAGCCAAAAATAATGTACGCATGTTGTGAGAGTAAATAAACTTTGTTAGAATAGCCTTGCTATTCTAAAGGAGAAGGGAGATTAAGAGCCTTGTTTCTACTGAGGGGAAAAATAATTGTATTTCTTATATTGTCCTTTTGATCTAAATCCAGATCAACTTATCAAATGTCAGTCAGGACAACATATGTCTTGTCCATTTATTTATCTAGAATCAGAGAAGGGGGAAAACACGTAATTGGTTCCCTAACAGAATCACACCATTAGATTGATTATTGAAGCAATGAATGAAATCTGAATGCTCTGTTACTCAAACCTAAATAAATATTTATTGTTCTGCAGCCATCACTTATGATAAAAACAGGTTAGAAGCTGAGAATTGAGTTTAAATGTATACCTAACTGTGTCAAAAATATTTACAGTTTGAATGCA